>JAYKAV010003488.1:5134149-5261612 GCA_035582835.1 Phoebastria nigripes | reverse complement strand
TGTGGGTTGGTTTGTTTGTTTGTTTGTTTTCTTCCTTTTAAAAAAAAAAAAAGCTTTGGTCTGAATAAGAGTACATTAAAATGTATTTTAAATAGTTCCAAGCACAATTTGTTACTAAAAATACAGAATGTGCTTTAGGTTAATAATATTACATTTAAGACAAAATTGTGTTTCCCACTGTATTTAGATGTCCAGTTATTTTGCTTCAAAAGCACAATCTCTAAACAACAGGTAAAAGTGCTAACGCTTCTTCACCCACTAAACCTCCTGCAGCCTGTCCTCCTAGCGCACTCTTGTTTAAAATTCACACCACATCTCACATACTGAACTGTCAACTTCTAACTTTATCAAGAAAAACAACTTACAATGGGTTACATATTTCTTAATAATGACAGCCATTTACAGCTGCAAATCTCTATAGACAAATCGGCAGTTATTCTAATCCTTATTGAAAAGRGGGACTGTTCCTGTTTCTTGTTTTGCTCCGTGAAGTCTTAAGCAAACTTCTTTCCATGGGGCACTAGATAAACACAATTAAAAACAAATAATTCAAATGTCTCTTTTACCCTGGAAATTTAAAGTACCTCAGAAAACACCATGAGACTTACGAAAATTTAATTGTATAATCTTTAAACAGTTCTACTGAAGTACTTTTACCAAATACAGTTCCCCAGATCTCTTTCTACTTCATAGTTATTACCAATAGCATGTGCTCCTTCTACACACAGACTAAGCCATTAAAACAAATGCATGCTGTATGCAAAATCAATTTTTATTGATTGGTTTTGAAAAGCAAAAATACGCCAACGTTTGTATTACTTTCTTCTTTGTGTAAGAAAAAAAAAAAACAACCCCTTCATTTCTCACAGCAAGAATCCATGCTACATTTCTAAGAGAAATTCTCTTTCCTGAATATGTTTGTCTGTTCTGTACCTAGAGAAAGCTGACGGTGGGAGGAAGGGTGAGGGTTTGGTGTCGTCCCCCCCCCCCCCCCCCCCCAGTTTTGGGTGGTGGTTTTTTTTGTTTTGTTTAAGAGTTACAGACACTTAGGTTAGTCTCGGTGTTTATGTTAAGTCAAACGTACCAACATACCTGTTTCAGCCCATCAAGGAAAGGGATGTATACGTAGTCCGCGGTCTTTTCAGGCCCCAAAGTCTCTTTTTAGCTTAGCAGGACCTGTTAAGTCTGCAGCTCTGAAGTTTACATTGAATGTCACAAGTATGATACTTACTACACCATCAGACTTCTAGTGAAGAAATCAATAGGAAACCACTATATTATCTCATTGTTTAGGCTTCAGAGGTTATGCACTGAAAAATTATGGGATAAATAATTAAGAAAAGGTCAGCAGAACTTTATCCTTTTGCACATGTACAGTACAAATTAGACAACTAACAGCTTACATAAATTTGAAGATGTTCAAATTCAAATAAATATTTCTTGGCACTTCTTATCCCCGTGCACTTGCCTGCCATGGTCCCTACTTAGTCTTTTGCTGTTCTTCTGCAAAACACCTGCTGATGTTTCCAACCCATTTCACTGGGGTATAAATTTAAATTCAGAATTGTGCTATTCAGAAAGCACATTCTGTTTCTAAAATGGACACTCTGAAAGCCCAAAGAGTTCTTTCAAAAAGCTATATGAAAAGTGGTGGGACACCGAAAAAGATGCACGTACCAGGCCTCTGGAAGAATTACAAAGTAGAAGGCTTGTTAAGACAACTGATATGTCATGAAATGTATTCACTCAGTACTATGTGCTGTGGGGATGCATGATCATACGCTTTGTCAAGAGCAACTTGAAAAACGCTGTCACGTTAAAACACAGGACTACACTGCACTAAGCCTTACACGATTATTATTATTATAATAAACATTTCAAGCAGCTAACTCTCTGTGTGTCAGTGGGATCTTCCTGGCATTTTTGGATAGCTGCCTTTCAGATTTGACAGTTCATACTCTATTAATCAACATTGTAAATCCCAACAGTTCGTCGTCACCCCCTGAGGGCCTTAAAAGTAATTTTTTAGTATTTTATCAGAAACAACTGCAGAAACTCAAGTCAGAAAAGAAGCAGAGGTGTGTCACTGAGAATTGCAATCTGCTCCATGTAATAAAATTGAGAGTCTGTTTCAGAGCAGCTAAGCTTCTGTAACTCCCTTTTCTCTTCTGAATCAATTATCTTTTACTTTTTTCTTCTTCAAACTCCACGCTAATGCTAGTCTTCTGTTTGGGCCATTTTTACCTTTAAAGGGTCATGACACCTGGCTGGCAAGAGCATGCAAAGGGACAGTGTGAAAGCCCTCAGGATGGCTGGGGAGAAGAATATATAGTATAATTCTGGACAAATTGAATGGCTCTTCAAAGCCTGCCATTCCCTGCTTACATATCCTTTTAGTACTAGTCTTTCTGCTCCATCCTGGGTTTTAACAGTAATTAAAGCCCCTTCTCAAAGGCTACGGATATTGATTCTAGATCAGTCTTCTATTCCCAAATAGCCCCATAATCTCTGTTTACTTTCCTAAATTAAAACTGGCATGCTTTTCTCAGAGTTGCTATGCTTTCATTGTTTCCAGTGGAAATTGAAAGCGCCCAGCTTCTCTAGACTCTGGCTGTATAGCGTGAAAGGCCTGGCTTGTGCGACGCTGAAAATGCTACAAAAAGAAGCCCACATCAGAGACAAAAGTAGTCCTTCGTTCAGTCCACCAGATCACACAGCTTCATGTTATCAAGTCTCCTCTCGCTGCAAGAGAGATTATACTGGTGTTTTCCAGTCCCAGACTGTCAAGTTGTAAGAAACTTGAAGCAGCTCCTGGACCACAAGCAATCAATAATGGTCCATTCACCTTCAACGTGGCCAGCAGGAAGTGGGAAAAGCAGAGCAGGTATCCTGCATCGCTGCGAGGTGGCTGCCAACAACCGGTCCCTTCAAGAAAATGAACTCTGAACACCAACAAACATCCTGTATTTATTTCTTACACCGAAGGCTAGCAAACTAATGAAAGGATGAAACWTGCCCTGCTTTTTTTGTTTTAAAATATGTGAGCATAGGTAACAGATGCTTCTTGGTATTTCCCGTGTTGTCTCAATTAGCGGCCCAGAAATCCTGGGTTTTAGATTCAGACTGAATTCCCCCTCTACTAGTCTTGCAATCTGGTACACAGCAGGCACCAAAGAAAATGACTAGTGTGGATAGGTATGCAGCAGAGATCAGAAGTGTGGATATGGTATACCTGTCCATTCAAGCAACGTGCGTTTTCAATATCCAGGCATTCAAGGCTCACATTCATCACGTTCAGTGCAAGACAGAATACTTGCTTTTACCTGCAACCTATTCAGTGTACAGAGAATCTCTACCCACATCCATCACATGCAGTGAAATAGAGTCTATCTACAAATGTTAAGCTTCAATTTTCCTGCAGTGATCCGAATTACAATATGCTGCAGGTGAACATGTTAAATTTTTGAACTGGTAGACGTGAAAAAAGTTCTGCCAGAGTCATTAATAAATGTGGCTAATGTGGAAAAAGACTCATGTCAAAATGTAGCTGTGCACCATTAAGGGTGCTGGAAAAAAGGTCTTTTTCAGCAAGCAAATGTAATACTTACGGCAGATGTCAATGTGTGTAATAGAGATAAAGATGGAGCATCTGCATTTATTACTATAACATGTAAAATGCCGGTGTCCACAGTGTAATCTACCCAGGCAATGCTGCTTCTAAACCTTCTAAGGCAACATCATGCACTTTCAAATTCATTTGTCATGTCCATGTTGAACTCTTCTTTCCCCACTGACAACCTATCAGTGATGCCAAGTACCAATGATGAAAACCTGGTTTTAGAGAAAAAGTCTATATAACGTATAAAACAGTGAACACCTATCAGACTCTTGAAATACTGTTATTGTTTCCAGGCCCTGCTGGTCACTGCTATGCCACATGAAAAAGGAGGAGGGCTTCAAGTGAAATGCATTGTCAGTGCACCCTTGCCACAAGTTACGCAAACACAAATCAGGAAACAAGAAAAATGGAATGCCACATAAAGACTAATTCAATTCACAAGTCATGATAATGCCCATAAGCCATCTGGATATGTGAATACCTTTTAACTGCAACCTTGAAGAAAGAGATTTTGTTTTCTGGAAATGAACAGAATTAGTGGTTGAATGCTGATTAGTTAGGTAAGAGCACCTTGGTCCCACAGCAACCTACTGGTTTGTTTTCTTTTTCATCTCTTCTGCTATACTGTTGGGAAATAGAGTATCTACTGGTTTCAATGTTTGAAATTAGTTTTCAGATGAAAGTAAAAACTCCTAACATATAGAGCATTATAAACAAATGAATCCACAAAGATGAGAATCAAAATAACCTTTGGACAATGGGTAGAGAGTTAACAGAGACCCTTGGGGAAAAAAAAAAAAATCCCATCCTTGCTGCCATAACTGCAGCACATGTGCTATTCTTGAAYAAAGGTCAGAGAAAGGGTAGTATGAATTGACTAAGAAATTGGAAAAATGTCTATTATGGCCAAAAAAACCCCAACCCCCCAAACAAACAAACACAGCCCAAACTCAAAACTGAGTAACAAAACAGAGGATTCAGGGATGATTTCCATTTCAATCTGCTTACCCCAGAATCCTTCCCAGCCAGGTCCCCCCCAAAGGCTACATCACCTTTTCCTACACCAGAGATTTCTGCTAGAACCACCCTGCTCCTGAATAAATCTTGATGGCCTTCATGAGGGATGGCACAGATGCACTTCATTCTGCTGATTATTCCCAGCTGAGAAATTGCTAATCATTCAGAGATGGGAACTGGCTCTGTCCCACTGACAGGCTCTATCTGCTCTCAGTGCATGAAGTTAAAAAAATAAAGCTTTATTCTGCCTTGTTCCAGGCCAGAAGCTAGTTGGTTAAATAAAACATACTATCTATTACAGCAAAACTATCTGATGCAAGACATTAGATGCTTCTCTAACTGCTAGAGACAGAAAAAAATAATTCGTAACAGTCCTTTTCCACGATGGCCTGAGAATTTGATAAGTTCAAGTCTACTGATCCTGTGGAAAAGTACAGACACACCCAACTTTTACTGGGCTTAGGTAAGAGTTAAGAGAACCCTCTTAACCATGAAATAATGAAACTAAGATAGAACAGTACTGAAATTGTATCAAATGGAGTGTGGAATTAGTATTATATAAGAGCAATTTTCTTGTAATAACAAATCTTACTTATTTTTATGGGACTCTAAATAATTTCTTCCTAGACTTTCTATATGGCTTTTCAGCACTGCATAAATGAATATCAAACAGCTATTTAAGGTCTTTCCCATTCCTTTTCTAGTTGCCTCTTGGCAGCTAGACTTCTTTAATAGGAAAATATTTGATATTTATATCTGATATGGCATTTCTGTGATACAAAAATAACTGAACGCCATCCGTCTAACGAGAATGGGGTGTGAAAACACACACGTTCCTAAAACAACCTTTTTTAGACCTTCATATAAGTTTTTCTCATTAAGTTTTTATGTTTGGAAAAGGCATTATTAAATACTGTGTTTTAGTCCACAAGCTACCCAGTAAGAACATCCTTTTTATTTTTTCTGAACTCCCACTGGTGCCACTTTATTTAGTGTTCCTGTTAACCAAGATATTCCTCATACTTGCGTGGTCTAAATAAGTCACTTCCGTATTTTTTTCATTCATTACTAAGGCTGCTTTTTTTTTTTTTTTTTTTTGAAGTATGCCACTGTCACCGGCTAGCATTAAAACATCACCTGGAAACCAGCAGTAGAAATGGATCACTTAATATCTGCTTCAGTAAATACTACACAGACAATATTTCTCATGGTCCCCCGGAATCCATGGCAAGTCCCATTTGTTTGTTAGTGGTTTATTATTACAAAGCTGACATTTCTGTCGTGAGGAACAAAAGATTTCTATCCTTCAAAGAAAAAAGAAGGGAACATCCTTTCTGCATTAGGTCTTCAGACTGAAGGTGGAGAATTTCAAGTTTCTCTCGAATTCATAACTATGCAATTTTTAATTTGTACTTCTGAGATCACGTTTGGGCATGCAAGTTATGCTGTCCACTGTGCTCATCTGCTGGATCTGCTTTTTTGTTCAGTGGTGCTATATTTCACTAAATGTTTCTTCAGTCTCTGTGGAAATTTGATATTTATTTTAGTATACTGGATGTTACAATTTGACAGATTCATGCTTCTATGTTTTTATTCTTCAAAAACAGTTAAGGTTTCCATCTAGTGTTTGTTGAAGACACTCTGTGTCATGACTGACAAATCTAAAACTGCAGGTAGCCCTAAGAAATTTGGGCTTTTTCCATGAAAAAAGTTTTGCTACCTCTTCCCTCCCCTCTTGATCCCCTCCACCTTCTGACCTTAAGTGATTCCTCTCAGCCACTACCATACCACTAGGTACCCAAACTGATGGCTTTTTTTTTTTTTTTTAATGTACTCCACAATTTGCAGTTTTATGGTACTCTCTGAATGCGCTGTAACATTTTCAACCTTTCATTATTTTCCATTTTGAAGAAGAGTCTTGTAAGGAAAATTGCTGGACTCATTTAAAGCAGGAAAAGAACGTTTTCTGTTCACTAACAGAACGTTATATTCTTCCACAGGCTTCACTACCTAACCTGCCATTTTCATCAATATTAGTACTGTAGTGATGCCTTTCCTTTTGGTATTTCTGCATCCATTGCTGCATCCTTTCTCTTACATGATTTCCTCTTCCCGTTCTTCACTGAAAATGTGACATCTTCTAACTAGTTTCTTCCCCTGCCTTTTGATCAAATACTTCAGTGGATAACACAGAGAGGTATGTTCTTAATGTTCATGTAGTCTCCTTTCCTCCATCACTTCCCTAGGTTTCCATCTAAACTCTACCACTGAAGCTGAATTTTTAATTAAGTATATACTACCTCTTCATTCCTGCACTTAGTTGTCTGTCTTTCCCTCTCCTTACTTCAGACTGCCTTCTTATTTTAATACGTAAGAACCAAGGACTTCATCCAGGTTTCTCTACCTACCCAACACACATTATCTGGATTTCTGGTTTTCATTCACTGGCTGTTTGACTTTTTGCACTCATGGCACAGGAGAGCTCTGCCCCTCATTTACACTCAGCTGCAATCAAAGTTGGGAGGTGCTCTTTATGCTCTCAAATGAACGGCTTTTCTTCCATCGCTGGCAGACAGCCATCTGTTTCCTAAAAAATCCCTCCCCACTCCAACCATAGCCACTAACAGTGTTCAGTCACTTCTGCTTCCTTAGTTCAATTTCACCTGCCCATTCAAAAGAGAAGGCAAGCGGCGAAGAACACAATTGAGAAAACACCATTCAGAAAATCATTACTCCCGAAGGACCGGTGGAGTTTGTTATGCCAAACTGTGAGAGTGCATGAGTATTTCTTGAAAGTCACTAGTTGTGAGAGAGAATTAAAATACTTATTTGAGCGACTAAGACAAGTAAACCTCAGAGGCTTAATACCCAGATTCAACAACTTAAAATGTCACCTAAATTTCACTACAAAATTTTGCATTACCACTTTGTTGGGTTTTCTTTTTAACTACCATTCTTTCTTCCTTCCTTCAAGTATTCATGGCACATGTAAAACATGTTACAATCACATCCTTATTCTTTATTCTATTTAGAAGAGATACAAATCTAAACAAACATTATTATGTAGATATTAAAATACAAATTATTGAATCAGATACGGAAATCTGATGAAGAAAGATCCTACTTGCATGAGAAAGCAAATAAATGCTGATTCCTTATAATACAGAAGGAAATTCCATGCTTTTCTGCAATAAAAACCAACACTTAATGATCCAGCGCATAAGTATAATTTGTACAATGAATAGTAAGTGAACCTCAACTGCATACACGCTTTGAAAAATTCATAGTCATTTGAAATTTTTCTTCACAAGTATTACTCTGTATAGATGTGAATGTAATTTGAATTTTAGGTTCAAGGAGGATGTTAGGGCACATTAATTGCAAAAACACCTGTACCTTACTTAACACATAGTAAAATAGTACAGAAAAATCCAATGCTTTACAAAATCTTTAAGCAGAGTATCTACTTAATTTCTACGATAGAAATTAATAAAAAGGAGAAGCTTGAAAACTAAAGAGAAGGTCACATCATAGGATATAGCGGCATAATTGGTGTGAAGACAGTGTGCCGTGTTTGAACGTTAAAAGTGTGAAAACATTTCTCTCCTCTTAGATGTCAAACAGCTTTTAAAAATTATGCACAATTAGCCCTAATAAACATCACACTTCTTTTTCAAGCTACTGCACTTTGACTGTAGGCTACACGTATCCTAATGCTAGAAGTGTTGGAGAGACATTTTATAATGCCATTGCATGTAGACACAGAATCATTATGAACTAACATCTCTGAAAGTTACAGATAGTTGGAAGATACTCTTAACTGTATATGCCGTATTAATAAATTGCTTTAATCTGAAATACAGAAAGATAGTCATCCCTGAAAAGAATTCTTCTTTTATTTACCTATTGGTGGTGCACTGTACTCTGCTATGTATACAGAGTTTATATTGGACCTCTGATAGATAGAGTTATTCACACTCTTAACTGAAACATGTGGTATGTTCATCTCTGGTTAGAGCAGTTTTTTCACTAGACACTCACTCTGTTTTATTCACGAGATACTAAAACATCAGATTTATACTACAGACAGCACTCAACTCCTGCAAGGAAACTTTTCTTTCTCTCTTCATTTCTGAAGAACATTTGGAGAGGTAAAATTAGACCCCCCCAAAAAAAATCATTCCTATTCACTTAAAATTGTTAACAGAGCAAAGAACGTGTTTTGTGTCAATGTTTAAAATCAAGTCACTTTCCTTTGTTGTTTAAGATTTTTTTTGAGATCAGTATTTAATGCTCTATCAGGGACTCAAAGAAATCAAACAAAAAACCCTACTGAATGTGTTTAGCAGAAGCACTCCTCTGTGCGCAACAAGCGAAGAAGCAGATGCTGAACAGGTAAGTCCAGCTCTTTAATTCACATTTCAAGGAGCACGTGTGATTCACATGAGGTTGTGATCTGACCCCTTTTGTAGCTAATTCAGTTCAAAGAATACTATAAAAAGCAGCCAAGGTGTGGGAATTACGAGGAGAAGAGGCACCACGGAAATGGAAAGATTAAGATAAAACTCCTGATAGTAACAACTGAAGTTGATACCTCTTGAGTTTTGTCTGAATGAGCTATTGCCTCATGCCAGTGTATATGGATGCTCCAATGAACTGGATTCACATGGACAGACTTTCTGGGGACAAGCGCAACTATCGTGCACTTGCTGCTTTCTGTCCGATTAAGGAGAGGGTTGTATAAACAATATTTATAAATGACAATTTGTACAACATTCCAAGTCAGCAAAGAGTTATTAAAATGTAGGTAAATTTATCTTGATCGGTGAAAAAAATAACACACCTTCTTTTTAAAAGACCACAGTGTAGCAGCGCAYGGTACTGATTCGGTTAATACCAAATACTCATAATAATTCAATATATGAAGTTTAATGCTTCTTTGTAAGAAATATTTAAGCATTGTTTTTTTTCTGCCAAAAATGATTTCACACTTTCAGACAGGTGACAAAATAAGAACCACATTGCCAATTTACTGAAGTTGTGAATTTTGTGTTCTACCAAAGCAGAGAAAGGGCCCTAAATCACTGGTACATTGTAAAAATAAAGCACTGTAGATCTACAAAAACAACAAAAAGTGAAGTCATCAAGTTTTCCTGTGAAACCACAGAAGTACAAACCCCCACTGTGTCTTTGATTTTATTGAACATTTGGTTTTTGAACTGAGCTGGGCAAAGCATTTCTGGAAAACATCATAACCAAAAATTCAGAAATTTTCCATTGGAAATTTTCTTTTCAAAAAATGGAGTACTAATGCTAACGAATTAAGCTCAATTGACTCGGGATATTGTCATCGAAATCACCTAGCTATTTTCCATTCAGGAATTTGGCAAAATGTCTCAAAGACAAAGTCCCCAGCTTTACAAAGCCAAGTATATGCAACATTTACTTGGCTGTGTACAGTCAAGAGAGTACTAGTGGARAGCCCGTACAGTACTTATTCTGTGATTAAGTTAGGATTGTAGAAATATGAAAAAAAGTCACGCCTACCTTTCAAAATTTGATTTGAATACCTTATGCTATCCAGCTGTGGCTTGAGAGGACTCAAGGCACTGTGGTGGGAATAGCCACACCTTCTCCCCTCCTTCACATTCCCCCAGGTACCAGAGACCCAGAAAAGGCAAGAAGCTGGGACAGCAAGCCAGCTGATATGCAATCAAGCAAGTCACATGTGTTATTGAGGCATAAAGTTAAGAGACACAGGCTGCTCTGATCATAAGGATAACAGACAATTTGGCAGGCGTCCATTTATGCTGGAGATAATGTCTGTGGCATGGGAAAGAAGAGTTATATCTGAGGAACCCATTTTTTTTCCTGAAACAAAAATTATAGAGGACATCTGTGAGCCTCCAAAGACCGCTTTCTCAGAGAACTCGCTCTATGCAAGGAAGCTGGTACACAGCAAAATGGAATGAATGTATGTATATATAGGTATATATACATATATAGGGTCCTAACTGCAGTTGCTATGGCTTAGACTAACTTTGTAAAGTAAAGCTACCTCATTCTGAAAAGATGATTCTTATTGAGCAACATGCTACGTATATACATAGGCGTTGTAGTTTATTATGTTCTACTTCGGAAGAAGCTATTAGCATTGGTTTACTATGGAAGGAAAATGAGTGTATATCAAAAAAGTACATCAGTCCAAATCTTTATTTTAATATCCAGGTCTCAGCCAACACTACTGTTACAAGACAATAGCAAACTAGGTGTGCATTCTGGGTGTGGACGTGCAAACAGCATAGCAAATGATCTCAGATTGCTTCAGATTGTTATACCTGGGTCTGCCACGAGAAGTAGCTTTTGAACTAGAAAATGTGCAACCATGGGAGCATATATTTTATATTCTTTGGAGGCTCATTAGCACATTTCAACAATCTGCCTGGGAAAATAAGGCTTGCTACGGAGAGTAACAGTCAAGCCAAGAATGGGAGATACTTCCACAATTCTGGCTTGCAAAACAGACAGGAACGAACCATGTCATTCACATGCATGCCCAAACCTGTTTGTTCCCAGAGCTGAGACAGCAGCACTGCTTATGAACAGCTGTGAGCGGAGTAATGACATGCAAATGCTGAGCAGGTTAGATTTCTTCACAAAGCAAAGGAAATATTTACTGTATAATACATACTGCCTTCATGTCTTAGGGTATCACAGCCTCAGTGAAGCAGTGATCCTGTGAAAAACCATTACAGAAGGTAAGTTTTATGAAATTTATGTTCATATGCAGGGCTGATTATTGAACAACCAAATTTATGGCAGTGCATCCAATTCATAGAAGATACACTCTCTTTCAGAAATTCTCAAAGGAATTTCTGTTGGGRAAATGGCAATTTCTGATTCACTCGATCATTCCACTTTGAAACATTTAATAATAACCGAGAAGCTTAATATTTTAATAGAGAGGGTTCTTTAAGCAGAGGATGATAGGAAATCTTTTCTAAAGTCCTGCAACATTTCATAAGACTTAGTGACTAACAAGCCAGGATAGCATAATTGGGCATGCTTCTTCACTGCTCAAAAAAATATTCTCATGTTTTATCCGAAAGGGGAGAAATGAAGAAAAGAAAACTTTTGTCTGTGCTTTACAGTAAGATTGCAATAATGTATTCTGAACCCTGATACTCGTGCTCTAGATTTCTACTCATGCTACAGCCCCAGAGACGGGAGAAGTCCACACGAGGGAAGATCTCCTTGACTATAATATATGCAAGTCATGAGGTTGACACATATATAGCATCTACCTCTTTAAGCAAGGAGTTGCACCATGTGATTACATAAACATGGGGAAATTTAGTCCCCCATTATGGCAGAACTTGGCCATATCTACCAAATAAGATAAAAGATTGCTTTTGAAAAGATTTTTCTTCCATTTCAGTGAAGCAAGAAAGCAGAAATGACAGGATTTCCCAACAGCTTAGATAAAACTTGAGTTGTATTTTGTTGAGTCAAAAATAGATGGTGCAGAGTTTCCCTTTCTTTCAGAGACTCAGATGGGACCCTGTTGAGCTCCATTCCTTGCCCACAAGCTAAGTCCGACATGCTGTACGCTTGCACCAATTACTTTGGAGGCAGCAAAACAGAGGAGGTCTCATCAACCAAGTTAAGTCAAGGTATCGCCCATCAGAGAGCCTTCCTAAAATTCTTTTTATGCAAAATTCTTTTGCATAAGCAGATATGTACACCTTGCAAAAAAATCCCACATCGTGCCTTTTACTGAACATGCTCAGTAATCTGAGTAACTCGAGGCTGGCATGGTTTTGTTGTCTTGACCCTATAGAAGATTCTTTGCTATGTTTTAATCTCGGAAGACATGCAATTACAAAATTAACACAGGCAAAATGGTTTTTTTTGAATGTAAGTTCACGCCTTTGATGACTTTAGACAGCCAAATAGATTACAAAGGCATCTGCTCAGCTACTCAACGGGTGTCTCCTCAGTAAAGGATCTCATGATTGGATCTCAAAGAAAATGTGTGGGTAGTCTTCAAGGAAAAGAGGCCCAAGTGATATCCGTTCAATTAGAAAGGATCTGACGCTGCAGCTAAATTCCTTTGTAATGCTATCTGATGTAGGTGACATGAGGTGCGTATAATTTCAGGGCCATCCCCATTCAACTGCAGCATAAGGCCTATTTGTGGAACACATCTCATTTGCCCTCTACCCCAAAAATACCACAAGAGGGCATGTCATAGGGTAGGAACTGAAATATTTTGTAGTATCTGTGCTTGGCAGAGTTGAAAGAAAAAGTAGTAAGACTGAGATAATCATACCCAGTCATAAGTCATACGCAGTCTGCAACACCCTGAAGAAACGTGATGACTATGACCCAGTCTGAAAATAGGTAACGTGCATCTGAAGAGGCCAGAATGGATCAGCACTCAGAAGGCAACAACCCTCTGGACACGCTGGAACAGACTAGTTCTGACCTATGAAAAGAGGATGTAATCCTTTGGACAAGACTGGTCCCAATGCGTGGAAAAAGTGTGTATAAACACCAGCGATGCACAGTGGAGGTTGGGGAAGAAAGGTGACACCCACTGGCTTCCCTCGTCAAAGAGCTCTCATGCTGAGCCAGCTCGACCTCAGGGATGAAGAGCCGTCACGGTTTGCAGCCAGCAGAGCCAACAATACAGCATCASATGTATGGTACTGTACAGCTAAGGCTTGACTAAGATGTTTGATTAATGCTTGATTTTTAGTTGTTAACTGATAAATGGCATAGTAGTTTAGCATAAATAAATGCTTCTTTGTGGTTCCTGAAATTTGCCAAAATATTCCCATCACAGTGGTCCCCAATTTCCTCATCAAAATAGCTGCTACGCTTCCTAAATCACCCATATCTGAGCCACCCGTTTGCATACTAGCTCTAAAAAATCAGAAAACTTGTGTTGGATTATTTCCAAAGTTGAGCCCAACGTACCGTTTCAGAAATCCCAAATTCCTTGTTGCTGAAAAGAAATGAAAAGCAATTCATTTACTTTGGAGACAGGCAGGATCAGCTAACTATCTCTGGCAAACATGCTTGAATGTTGGATACAGACTCTATCTACAAACCTACTATCTCACCCAGGCAATCAGACAAACACATCCTCCAAGAACACAAACATACCTGCTAGTCTGGATTGTACTAAAGGACAAGCTTTCCAACTCCTGTATTCTCTTAGAGCAACTATGTGCACAGATAAAGACTATGGATCAATGCCCACGGGATCTCATGAGTGCAAAGAATCCCTTTCATGTGGTAAGATCACAAAACTGAAGCAAGCACAGAAGAGCTTTCTATTTAATGCATGAATTAAACACCCAAGACACAGAGGTCATTACTGCAGATGGCTATGATTTCCAACTGCACAACATACAAGCAGCAGTCAACCTAGCTGCTTAAGCAAAAGTTCACTGCTATCTGCGATAAGGAGCATAAACACTTCTTCTCTCAAGAGGCTGGAAGCAACCCAGGGGACAGCAAGGCAAAGAAAGCTGTGTCACAAAGACATGGTTAGGTCTACAGAATGTTAGGCTGTGCAGAAGCATATAGAAAAAGAGTCTATGGAGGGAACAGAGCTGTAAACACAAAGAAACACAACAATATGCAAAAGGCAGCTAAAACCGAGATCTTGGTGTACTCAAAACACAAACATTACTTTTCCATGCAGGTGGCATTGCATTTCTCTCAGTACTGGAATGCCATCCCCAGAGGTAGTGGTATGACAGTCCCCCAGGTGTGGAGTGGTGTCTCTTTTTCTATTAATGCAACACAGTATGGGTGTAAAAGACAAACAAGAAAAACTGAGACAAACTATACCGGCTCGTGTCCCATCTTTCCAAGTGGAGACTAAGTGATGCAGTTGGTTGACTACAGGGAAGCAAGATGTTATGCAGCACATGTTCTTTGATAATGCCTACTTCAGAACCAAAGAGCAGGTTGATTATGTTTTGAAAGCTACATGATCAAAGGAATTCAGAAAAAGCCTTTTGAATCATTTTAGTAGATGCTTCTATCAAACTGTATTAGGCCAAATCCTCCCTTTCAGTTTGAACAGTTTGAGCCATAGCATCAGTCTTCTGCTCTTTAAACCTATTCATAAACAAAAAATAAAATCCTTCCCCAAAGAAATGACCACACTAACCCATTATCTTGTGAAACCAAGTGCAATCAAAGAGCTTCATTTACTTTATGTAAATGTTCTCTCCCTTTCCCAGGCCTAATGTTTTCTTATTCTCTGTTGTGTCACCTCATATCTAACCTAGATACTAAGATCATCTGGGTGGAGACTCTGGGTAAAAAAGTCACTACTGACTGAAAAAATTCAGCACCTTAGTAACTTAAGATACTTTTGAAGTAAACACCCTGGTTCCTCCTTCTCTGTTTACAACATTAAAAAAAAAGYGTGCATGCAATATATCCAAATATTTCCATATTAATTACAGTCTATTTTCTGTCAATAAAAAGTTTACAATTCTTTATGATCTAAAATCAAGACTGATTTTCAGTAGCCTAAGATGTTTAAAGCAGACACGCATACAGTATGATATCATTAAATATAGAATTCCTTAATGCTTACAGCATTTCCTCTGTTAATGTTAATAAACCAGACGTAGAAGTCAGAATTGTTTCCTCCAAACAGCACCGCTCAGTCTGCCATTGTTTCCAGTTATGTTTCTGATTCAAAGACCGGTAGCGGAGAGCCAGCAAATGACAGCTGCTCCATTGTCAACGAGTCCTACGGTACAAAACCACAAGTCATGGCATAAAGAGGTTAAAGTGCGTGATGGCAATGACAGAATTTTGGGGGGATATTAAAGCCCTCTGAAGCCTTGGTGGTTTATTGCCAAAGTGTAATGCATTCCCATGTTTCGTTCTGCGGCTGGTTACGACAGTGTGAGGTATTTACTTGTATGGCCATTCTTGCTTCCACTCTGCTTCTTTGAAAACTACAGTATAGTATTGGCAAAAATAAAGGGTGACGACATTTTGTGGACCAAGGTCTCCTCTAAGATTCAAACTCTTAACATTCACTAAACAAATGTGAGAGGAAGACTTGCCTTATATGCTTTGATACAATAGAGTTTGATGGAAGAGATTTTATCTCGGTTTTCCCTTGTTCCGTTTTCACTTAACAGGAAATCTTTATGCATCGGCAGTCAGATTTCACAGCTAAAAAAATACCTGCCTTGAAAATTTGAGAGTCTTTCATCTATTTTCTTTTAGCGCACATCAATGAGTGTTTCATCTGAGATGCATCAGGATATACACTAAGCTCTTAAACACATTAAACCAATGGGATCAAGTCCTCTAAATGTGTTAACTTATGTCTGCCTTGCTCTTTCATTTTACATCATGATTTCCTTTTCGTTTATTAATTCTACATGTACCGTACTAAAGCAGAATAAACTAGAACTAATTTTTTCTCAGGCCATTTTCTATCCCTTTCCCCTTCATCTCCTTGCCACTTTATGTATTTCCAGTAATCGTACCCTGGATAGGCGACCAGTATCTCACATACATGAGCAGGAAAAAATTCAGTTGTTCCTCTTTCTTGTTCAGTCTCTTCTGGTTCCAACTATCAGTGATACTGCCACTGCTCCACTATCAACTGAAGTTCATACTTTCTTGTTTTTCAGTACTTTTTCCCTTCCCAATAGTCTCTTCAACAGTTTTTTCTTTATTTACCCATTGCAGAATTTGTAATAGCTATCTCTTCAACCCTTTTAAGTTTCCCATTCAGGTCCTAAGTATCTTTTAATAAGATGAAAGGATCCTCCTATTCTTGAGCTTCCACATACCTGCTACAATTCCTTTTATATACAGCCAGAATATTGCTACTCAAGTCATTTCACCTCTCCTATCACTTTGGCTATGTCCAGCTTACGCTTATCCACATTTAGCTATTAACTTTTATTTAAACAAAGTACAACTAATCATTTTACTCATCTATCTAATATTACACTAACCCATAGTATCATTATAGCTGAAAGACAGAGATTAACTGTGTCATCAACCTAAGCATCACTGTAGTATTCAAGCCTTGTACTGGAAGTTGATATTCTTATTCTTATTATTTTACTCTGGCATCCAACAAACATTGTGCTACAGGAGCAGCATGTGTCCTGATTACGACAGTGTACGGGAGGTCATAACCTACATCTACTCCATGGCAAAGATCTGCTGACTTCGGGGAAATGCTTCTTTCCTGCTCTAAACTCGAGTAAAGGTGATGTAACGTATGCTTCCAACGAAAAGGAAACTATGAATCCAAACAAACAGAAGATGGAGGTTAAGTTCATATTATAATTTACACTGGTAGCTTCCAGATGCTTGCCGTTTTCAACATTATAAAAGGTCATAGATCTGGCTTTCACAGAGAGCTCGGTCACATAATCTTTATCATCTTTGTTTCACAGATGCATTCTGCACACAACCAAAATAACAAGAAAGACGAGCCTCCACTCTGCCGTGGCACAGCCATGCGTTTCAGCAAGTCGGAAACTGCCATTTAAACAGCCGGGAGAACAATCTGTGGAATTTCCAAAGCTATTTCAACACCATCTCTTTTGGTAGCATTGCAGCAGAGCGCAAACACCGAGAGCAATTTTTATAAGTGTTTCACATAAACGTTGGTGGACCTTTTCTACCCAAAAGCACTTCAAAGAAGTAGGAGGCAATTTCTTTATATACATTGATTATATAATTTGGTCTATTTGTTGAAAGAGAGGAGGAGTTGATGACAGGGCCATCATTGGTGCGACTTTTTAAATATGTAACTCATCTCGGAAGCTCTTCGTCTCTTTGGCTCCCTACTAGCTTCAACCATGCTAACAAAAAAGGGAATGGGCAGAAATCTTAAACCCCTAGGCACTAAACAAGAATCCTGATGAACAGAAACAGTAAGAAAATACACACATGTACGGCCAAACTTCAGACTTGACTGCAATAGCCCTGTGTTCCACTGTGGCTCATCTGTAACAGAGGAAGAAATCTGAATCTCATCATTAAATGCTATGCCAGTGGGATACAGGCTGCACRAGCCCAGAGGATGTAAAGCTTGTGCTTAATGCTTTTTAAAAATTACTTGCTTCTAGGGATGACTTGTATCAATTTTTATTTCAGGTCAGCATATATAATACAAACACTTTTTTTTACTACACGCACACTATATTTGCATATTCACCTTTCCCTACACTCAGTTCTTCAAGACCTCCCATTCCATTGCAGTCCTAGATGTGACCAGGGACAAATCACTGGATTTTCYATTCCCAAGGCCATACTCAAAATGAGGAACTGGAAGGACAAGAAACTATCTGAATTTGAAACCTCTGTTTCTGCTATAATTAGCTTTCCTAGAAATGGTGTTAGAAACTTAAAGTATGGCAAAAAACTAAACCACAGCTTTCTGCTTAATAATTTTCCAATCCAGTGCATTCTACGGTGAGCAGTGACAGGTGAGTTTGGGACTTTAAAAGCCATTCCCCCTCTGCCCCAAAGAAAGCCATTGACGGGTCTAAGTTGTACAAATGACAGCATGCATGTATGTTACTCAAACCGGAATATGTAATATGAATGCACATTGCACATGGCAAAAAACACTAAAAAAGACAGGGGAAGAAGGGTAAATCTCTAAAAGGGAAATACATTATTAAAAGATATCTTTGTAATATATGCAAAGCTGTCTTTTTGACTAAGCTATTGACTAGGGAAAAAGGACTACAGGTCTTTGCTATTACAGCGTGCTGCCAGCTTTCAGCTTTATATACTCACTCCTCCGGTGAGATTTGAATATCCTAGTCCTTTRCCATTTTTACCCTCTCTCCTCAGCATTTGACTGAATTTTAAATGTCTAACACATTGAAATTCAGTCAATGAGATGGAATAAAAGTGTGCAGTGAATAATCAGCAGTGAATAACATCCGGAAAGCACTTGTGTATTTCTTTCCTACTGAGAAAAATGTCCTAAACAACATTCGATTTATTTACCCCGATGTTCTCCTTACAGGGACTGACATTGCTGTTGACTGGGCATTTATTTATGATCAGTTGGTACCAGACTCTGTGGGTTTCGTAGCAGGAAATGTGAAATTCATTACTCTTATCACACTACACAGTCCATCTTTTATGTATTATATAGTGTACCGATTTACCACAGGTGTAGACTTGAAAACCTGAAAAATGAATATTTAATGATTATAACATTATATATGCCTGTATTTTGTTGTAAGGAAAATCTATCAGTGTATTTTGCTGCATATATTCCATTATGCTTTTCTAACAGGTCAGTATTTGCAATGGTATTGTCCAGCTGTTGGTACCAGACATTTATTTCTGCTTTACCTGCCATCACTTCCACCAAATTCTTTCTAGTAAAAGAGGTTCTACTAAAAATAGGAAGAGCAAGATGACAGCTCTTCAATGAGCAAAATTATTGAATCTGATAAAACAAAAGCAACTTCCCCTGAATCAGAATTAGTCTATTTTCATATCTGTGCCTGGGAACCAAGCTGTCGTCTCGCTTAAATTACATGACCATTGGATTCAGAATATGAATTTAACAGCTGAGTTCTGAAGTAAATCTTTTCCAATAAGAAGCATTCAAACAGAAGTATTTCCAAAAAAAAAAAGTTTCTCACTAAATTTTCCTTCATAATATAATTAACATCTAATGCAATATTGTGGTTGTTGACTCAAATGCAACTTGCRTATATTTCTATTTATAAGCTAAATAACTATGACACACAAATAAAGTAAACACTTCAGCTTATACTCTAAACCTTGAAAGTAGACAGTCCATCGTATTAACTCTGCTTAATTCACTTGTTTGTGTGTTATCACATGTTATTAAGATAAATAAAACTTCTGTAACAAAAGTGAGCAGACTAACACTTCACATACCAGACTTGATGTCAAGCATATAATGGCTCAGCCAACCTAGCATTCTTAATTTGCTAATCTATAGCAATGAAATGAAGCATAAAGGAAAAAAAAGGGGGAAAGGGGAAGAACACACAAAACCTTAAAAGAAAATAGCAATTCAGTTACAAGATTTTCTATGAAACCATGAATATTTATGAAAAAGCTAGGAGGTTTTTTTTTTTCACTTAGCTTCAAACGTCTCCTTTAAAAACTCTTCTCAAATATTAAGACACGTATTAAAAAAAAATAAACTGTGCATATAAAAGAAGGCCAGAATGAAAGACATGCAGCTTTTAAGATAAGCATGCCTTCAGTGCAAGCATCTGCACTCAGAAGAGCATTTACACAAATTAACATATTTTATCCACTGTAAGGACCATAAAGCATTTCCAATTCAGCACATAATTTTTATTTGAATTGGCATGACAAAATCTTTAAGTGTAGCACTAGTAGAAGATATAAGCAGCTGCAATGACCAAAGGCAACAGTGGATTTCCCTGCATAAAGAAATGAATAACAATGAAAAAAAGGAGGTTTGGATATTTGGGGCAGAGGGAGGGTGTTATTCTCAAATTTACAGAATCAGCTTCTTATTACCATGATGTTTTAAAGCAAATATAATCTCTTCCTGAGTGAAGACAGAGAAAAAGATTACATGACACAGTACAATCCCTTCTCTAGAAACATGGCAATTTTGTCATCAATACACGGGTGAGAGATGTCATTACTCTTAGAAAATAAAAGAATTAGAAAGCTACTATACAGCTATCGGGCACGGTGCTATGCCTAGCAAACAAGGTCTCTCCACATTCAAAGCTCTCTTCCGTTTGCAGATTAAGGTCTGCTAATACTATAGCTAGTTCCTTCATCTACCAAAATTCAAATTGCAGTGCTTTTGATAGGGTGCCACAGATAGGGTTGCTATGGTACAGCGCTCACAAACGCAATGACTGCTCCAGCACTTTATTTCATGGCTGCAAGGACTTGTCTTCCTTGATCAATTTTAAGTTAGTGATGAAAATACTAATGAGACTGAAATAGGAAAAGCAAATTTAGGGAGCTACACTGGCTCTTGGGCTGTGCCATGATGTCCTTCTTGGCAGTAAAACTTTCAAAAGAGATCATTACTTCTCAGCTATATGTAGGAAAAATACTAAACTACCTTCTATATATACACTAAGTTTAGTTGTATGTATAAAGCGTCAATATAGTGGATAATAAGTTACTTGTAAATTAGCTTTTTCCACTTTACTCGTGCTTTGATGCACATAAGACATCTTTCCAAGGTGGGTTCTGTATCAGAAAGGATATTTTATTCTACATTAATGATTACAGAAAACAGACTTGGTTAAATACATAATATCCAACACGTACTTCCATCCTCTAAAAAGACTTTTCCAATAACAAATTGTCTTTTGCCCATGTTTATGGGTGGCATTTATCCCACCCTACCATCAGACACTTAATGAATATGCCTAATTATCAACTTAGCTGTCCCTCTTCGGGAGGGACGGAGGGAGGGAGGGAGAAGTGTACCTCCTTCGCTCACATCTGCAGATACCTAAACTCAGATCCGTCAGTTAAGCACCCAAAGACAGATAGCATGAATCTGGGCCTCACCGGGCCACAGTAGACTCCATGTCCTCACCTGAATATTTTTAGGGAATCGAGATTTTTTTTTTTTTTTCCCCGAGGCAGACTATGGCAGAGCCCCCTTTCGCAACCCTTGTTTCTCAAAGGGTTCTTAGTCAATCAGAATTTTTTTTTTAATAGCACAGGTGCATATAATATGGTATATGCACAGCACTGTCTAAAATCTATTGCAAATTATTCTGATGTGTATTACTTTTAGTGTACTTCATTGCTTCATGAGCACCACAGTCTTACAAATTTAGAAATTGTTATTTTAATTTACAAACTGGGAGTCAAGATCCTAAGTAAAAGTAAAATCTGCCCCAAAATAGGTGAAAATACTGTGAAGAAGCTGCCATTACTACCACATTTGAACCCTCAAAACTAGAACCTCCACCTTGAACCTAAAGTCAGAAATCCACGGCCTGGACCTACACAAGAAATCTTGGCAGCTACACTGTCAAATAAAAATCTCACTGAAATATGTCTGAAATGATACCAGTAATTTGTTACCCTTGCTTAAACAACGTGTAGGAGAGAGAAGGCTCACGGTGACTCAACATGCAGGCGAACTGGCACTGTATTTACCCGTTGTCACTATCTGGAACTCCAGAGTAATAAATGGATGAAATGCAGCTCATAAAAATATTCATATGATGAAATTTATGGCTTACATTAAAGCATGTTTAACTTGAAAAATGACTATGTAAAGCTCAACTGAGCTGTTCCCTGTGTATATTCACAGTCATATCTGTTTACTTTGGAGCTGCATGTTTAAATTTATTTCCACTTGTGCATGTCCAAACTGTGTGCATGTCCCAAACAGGTAAAACTTTTTCTCTTTTTCTTTTTTTTTTTTTTTTTTTAAATTGACATACAGGTACTATATTTATACCCTAGCCTGCTACAATTCGATCTTCTGGACCATAGACATAGCCAAACCCTGAGATGGATAGTGTAAAACTCCTGTCCCCTTCCCTCTGCAAAGCCAAGGCAGAAAGGATGGGTGAGCTTCACCACTCGCAGCGGAAGAAACCAGCCCTGCAAAGCCCAGCTTGCCAAGAACAGGACTGTATCCACAGCGCAGGTTCCTCTTTCTTTTAACACACCATTCACATGGGAAGAGACACAGTTATCCTCCGTGCACAACACAGCTGTCTGGGACCACGGAGACGAACGCGTCTAATATCAAGCCATCTTTGCCCACCTCAAAGGCTGCTGGGGGAAGGAGGCAGCGGGAGGAGGCTGGCCACATGAATCGACCTGCGCGGGCAGAGCCAGCTGGCTGCCGGTTAAGCAACCCAGCCTAAAGCTTCGACCAGAAAGCTGTTGCACAGATGCCAGTATAGATTACATAGGTCTTCTTATTTATACCTCTATTAGCATAACTAACAAGGAGTAAGCAGGATTCTCTTCCAGCCCATACGTAAAACAAGTATCTCCTTCAAGTGTTTTTCACTGTAGATAAAGAGTGAAAAAAAATCCTTCACATGCTCTTAAGCTTCTCAATTTTCCAGTAGCAACAACACGCTTTTTCTTTTTTTGGGGGCAGCACAAATATAATACTAGTACTTCTCAATTTAACATCCCCTACGGTTTTATTCTGTCATCTTTACTGTGGTATCYACATTTGTAATATACTGAGGGAAAATAAACACGAAACTTCCACAATGCAATCTGCATGGTCTTTAAACAACGCACCACGTTCACAACATGTCTGAGTACCATCAGGGAGTCATCCCAAATTCCTTACCAACATACCGATAAAAGCAGCTAGTAATGAAACACCTATGGACAATGCTACTCTTCGGACATATTACAATGTATATGGGAGAATGAAAAATTATCATTCTAAAAATATTGATGGAGTAGTAACAGGATGAGGTGTTTTGCAAGTGGACTTGCACTCATAAGGACAGTACTGAACCAGAATGTTTTCATTACAGAATTATTTTCCCTTTATTTCATTCACAAATACAGGTCAGCCTTATGAAAGTAATGCTTTAAAGACAGAAATACAATTTCCAGTATGTACAGTGCAATTCATGCTACTCATGTATTGAACTTCTTTCAGTTGATCTGTTTTGTGTAAAGAACTGCCCTTCCTTCTGCCTCAGAAAGAACCTATCCCTCCCCCCAAATATATATATATRAAAACTTGAGTGCAGTTTCTTTTTCTTTTCCCTTTTTTGAGACAAAAAACCCCAACAAATTGAAAACCAAACCAGCAAGTGCAGAGGAGGACAATCAGCCAGGGAGACTTGGGAGCAACCAGATGACTTCACAAAACTATTGTGTATTTAGATGTGAATATTTGCAATTAAATGCTATTATAAGTGAATAGCATGTACACATTTTTCAAAACCATCATCTATTCCTAATTCCATTACATCCAGTTTGCTAAAGAACAGCCTGAGTGACCTGTCATTTACAGAATGAGTATTCCTCAGAGACAGACACATTTAATCAGGGAGGGGGAAAAAAGACATAATTCAGAGGAGACATGTGGATTGAGAACCAAACTCTTCTTAAATCTTTCCTGAACTGTCTTTTATTGCTCAGTTGAAAGGAATTTGCAGTGCAAAATGATAAGAAATACAAACCACCTTCTTAATACTTATGCCAAAACATTTACTTTTCTTTTTAATGCCACTTTAATTTCTGGTAAAATTCCAAACCCAGGGTTTATATTTCATGATATTGTCAACTTTGCATAAAACTACTGGTACTAGTCATGAGTTATACAGCCTCAGGGAGACTATTGATTTTTTCCCCTTCATAAATCTGAAAATGCTCTGTCTCTTCCCAGTGGACCCATTATATTTATTGGTATCTATCCCAAAACAACTGCTCAAGGTTATAGCTATGAAAACATTTGGGGTTTTAATTCACTATAGAGAGTCCAAAAAAGCCCACAGATTTTGGCTCAGAACCCAAAATTTGCCCTGACTGCAAAAGATATATGTTTTTTTTATTGTGTGTCAGGACCACAGGGTAAAACTTCTTCTCTGGACAGGGCTTATACCCTCTCTAATGGAATATTTAAAACCAAGTTTTAAAGGAAGGTGAAAAGTGAAACAAGCCCTTCTTTATAGGCAGTCGAGATCAGACAATGACAGTTACCAATAAATATTCGTATAAATAAATATTTCATAAATATTTATTGCCTAACTATTTCTCCTAAAACTCAAATTTTCTTATGGAATAGCTAAAATAAAGAAATTATCCTGGCCCGCAAGAATAGACGCCCAACTTTTGAAAACCATTTGAATGTCTGACATCTCAGATGGAAATAAAATACGTGGAGGCGTGGTCAAAGATGAAAAAGAAGATTTAAGCTCTTCAGGTCATTAAAATACAGAATGCTGTAATGTCTGATTATGTTGCTATTGCTTTAATTGGCGTTTGAATCTTCAAAGATAACTTTGCATCAACTTTTAAGCTAATTTATGAAGGAACAAGGGCTGGCATCATGCAATAATCTACTCCTTCTACCTGTACTGAATCCAAATGGAAGATTTGCATGTGAATTTTTAAAAAACTATACTAAGCCACATATCCTATGCTATAATGATCTTCCAGGAGAGTATATGCTGACTATACCCATGCCTGTGGGATGTTCCTCTCAACACAAGAAAACTGCTGCCAATATACACCAAGGCACTTTAATCTGAGTCATGGGACTACTTGTGAAGTTATCCATGGCCACCCCTGGAGCAGGTGCTAGAAATACGTAGAAGAGCATTAGAGTAAYGATTTTGATTTCTTTGCCTGTGTTATTGGTATGGACTTGAAAGGTGGGAGTACCATCACCCTTAGCACGTTATCTGTTTCACAAAGCAGTTGTGCACCGCACCGCAAGGAAAAGAACGCTGCCTCCAAAATCAGCAGCTACAGCAATGTCATTTCGTTTTAAGACATGTAAAAATACAGTCATCACAATAAAAACTGTAGCCTTTGCCAACAGATTTCACTAAGTGGTATCTGAGATACCATAATTTTGATTACATTTAGAACAAAAGCATATGCCTACTGTGCAGTTAAAGTACGCAAATGCGGACTATATATTGCTTTGCACTGTACTTTAATAAATTAAACACAAAAATTGCAGTATGTTATCCATATTCTACATGACAATACCTACAGCATAATTGATAACTGGCAGCTGACCAGTTGGCAAGGCAGGCCTAGACTTTCCATATCACATGAACACGTAGTCTTTCATTTGTAATCTAGCTTTCATAAAATGAGCAGTAGCAAATTTTCAAGTCTGTAAATTCTATGCTGAACCAACACACTCAACTATAAAATCTTGTGTCCCAAGAGTATGACCTGTTCCAGAAAAAAACTAGTTTTACTTTAGGTCATTTTACAGTGTCAGCTTTTATAAACATGTTTGGTAAATATATATCACGGCACATACTTCTGTTTTGCTATAAACCTTTGAAAGAAAACAGCTTTCAACAATAATCCAAAAATGAGGAGTATTTCCAATAACCTGAGATTGTCAAACGTTAACACCACAGGTTTACTTGCTTTCATGATGTGCTGGTTATTTGTTTAATGACAATATTTCGTAACGTTGCTCTTTTCCTTTACTCTTCACAGTATTAAAGTTATTATCACCTGATTGTTGTAGCAAGAGAATTATCRCAAATCTTTCCTGCTTTGCTCGAGTTACATTTAACAAATTCAAAATGAGAAAAATGCTCCGTGCGTATGTACCACTAACTGTACATGGAGTTTGTTATAGATACATAGTAATGACAGAAACAGTAGCTTTCAGAAATTATTTACTAATACATTATCATTAAAATATGTCGTATCTACAACTTAAAAAATGGTTGACATAGTAGGAAACATTCTTAGCCTACAATCACAGAAAAACTGTACTTCCTAAAATTTATTGAGAAATGTATACACTGTATTTTGACCCACTCACATGTAGAATTAGTTTTTATATGACAATTTGTGAGGGGAAAATGTGGAATGTAAATGTACAGATAATTAAAATCTCTCAATATCTAACAATAAAATCTTTACATAAATTACTGAGGCTGTGGGTAGGGAGAAAATACAGATAGAATCCAGGCTCGTTTCAGGATTTAAGCGAGTGACTTCAAAGTAAATAAAAACACCTCTGACAAGCACAAAACATGATAAAATGCACCTTTTTTCTTTCCTAAACAGGACTCATTATTAAATAAAACCTCTCTCTCCAGGGGAAAGCAACCATGTTGCATGTTAAAAAAAGCACTGGGAAGCACCGCACTTGGGCTGAAAGCCACAAACACTGTGCTGCAGCTTTTTTCCTTTGCTACTAGAAGCAACGACATAGTTACTCAAAACACTGAGCTGATATGATGTCCAGGGCGGGTTTCAGTGCCAGCCGTTCGCATCCTCTTTAGGGACAAAGGGTTGCGATTTGGGACTGGAGCTACGTTTGGAACCTGCCTTTGGCTGTCCAAGAGATCACCACCCAAATAGAAAAAGTCACAAGGTAAGAAATGATGAAATACATTTGGTGTTATCTTGGTATCAACATGTCAGTGAATATGGCATGATTCACTTGGTCCTTACAACCTGGTTTCTCCCAGTACAACTCAGGTTCCTTGCTGCTTCCCCTTTTTCCTTCTGAGCACAAAGAGAAAAATGATGCCTATCATTTCCCATGATTTCCCATCTTTCCCAGCCTACCCTCCGCTGACCCCAACATAAAAAGCCATCAAGCAGATTATGCAGAATTCCACATTAAGATTTTTTACATATATCTGTACGGCAAAATGAACATGTGATTTAGCATTTGCTAGACTTATTTTACGTGTTAGATAAGTTACACTATTCTTTTGTTTCCTCTGCTAAGCAATGAAACAACGAGCAGTGGGGCTAACCATGAYAGCATCTACCTTTTGAAATCACACTCGCTGAAATAAATACGACATTCCAGTTAGAAATATCTAGAATTTCAAATAGAATTGACTATACAAGTTGTATTTGCTTCACATTTACTAAGTTTTCTTTTCAACTGCAGAGACAGAGACTCTCGCACCCCTCTCTTTAAGTGACAGTTACGGCTCTGAGCAACAAGAAGTTAGCCTCGTACACGCTTTAGGATGAAATACCACTACGTACTTAACCCTTTTTTCAGTGTATACTAGCCTGTGTAATATTATTAGGGGAAAGGATGCAGCTGCATCATCTTTAGATCACCAAGAAATTGTTGCTGTCGTAAGAAAGTGCCCCAAGAGGCCWAGAAGCAAGTCATGACACTGTGATTTTGCATGGATTTTATAGAGAGGATGTCCAAATACTGCAATGGTGAGAGATATATTCATATCCTCAAGCCCATAAGACAAAGCAGAAATGGGTTAATTAGTGAAAGTAATTAACTGTAAAAAGAGAATTTGAAAATGGAATTTAAAAACAAGATGTGTGTAAGATTTTTAGCAAAGATAGCAAATATTATGAAATGACTGAAATGGTACCTGTAAAGATATCTCACTTTCACCTACACAGAGCTTACCTTTCCAGAGGTAAGGCTAAGATATTTCACCAAATTACATTTCCTAACTCTCCTGTCTCTGTGTTTACTGCAGTTGCAAAAGAATGTGTATGAGTACCACATGAACAGCAGCAGGAAATAAAATCTATTTTAAATGGGAACTACTTAAATAAAGTTTAAAAATAAAGTACTTATTTTCAGAACTAGATTGCTTAATTTTTTAAGGGCTTTGGCTCTGCAATGTACAAGGGTGCTCTAAGATGCATATACCCAAAACCCCGATTCACTTTCAAATTAGTGCTCTCTTAGAAGTATGAATTGCTCCATCTGGAAGTGATTAGGGTTCCAAGGATGTGCAGCATTAAGTAATTTAACTTACTGAAGTACTTCTTTTTTAATAAGCACTTCAATTTAAAAATAAGAATAGTTTAAAAAAAAAAGCCTTCCTAGTACAGCTGTTCGAGTCACATGAACCACTTTATTCATTTAATATACTGAAAGAGGTGAGGGAAGGAATTACTTGAAGCCAACAGTAACAATTGCAATAGCAACGACCTAGAGGTACAACTGTACAGGAAAAGAAAGTCAAATACTTGACCTAAATGTTTGTCTGTGATAGTCATCAGGCTATCCTTTCCCACAGCTACCACCTGGATACTTCTTATTTTCATTGGAAGAWCTTGCTGGAAAGGAAGTAGGGACAGCATAATACCTACCATGGGTGTTTGATCAATCAACAATKCATATATACCTTACACACGATAAATACTAAACATAATTGTTGCGAGTATAATGCAAAGGCTAGTATTTTGAGCACAGAAATCAAAGTACCTTTCGTAGGGGCAGAGACTGATGCATGCTGACAGAGATGACTCTTTGTTCCCCTCTTAAAGGCAGGGGGGTAAAAAAAGGACTTATTAACTTTGTCATTTGCTTTCACCAGTCTTGCTAGATCGTTATTTGAAGCCAGACCGAAAAATGTGTTGGGTATATTCCAACTGGAGGAACCCACTGAAGCACCAAGGACCGCGCACCCCAGGCAAAGGGTGCGCATGAACAATAAGCAGGGACAAACGGTGCAGCACACAATTGCGGAGGTCAGCGTTGATTGAGCACTTTTTCTAGAGATCAAGCTTTCCTCCATCAGGAATGTATGGCCTATTTTCATGACTTCCCACTTTTGCCACAATTAGTTTCCTGAAGGTATCACTACAGAAATGATTCTCTGTAACACCTGAAAACTCTTTCGGGAATATGCCCAAACTGGCGTTTTAAAGTTCAGTATCTCAGGCCACAGATTAAAACAAAATTAGTCGTTTTATCTTCTGGTAGGAACTTCTTCCTGACTTCCTGGCTGTCTTTGAAATTTTTTGATGAATATTTTTTAGATGTTTTCGGGGGTTTTAACAGAAGGGAAGTTAAAAGTTGGTATTTGATAATGGTAATTTTGGCATTTTTCAGGTTAAAATCTCTTTGTAATTTTGAAGGGTTGAAATGTTAAAGTAAGAGATGCTAATTTCTCTAGGGACCATGAAAATTAAAATATATTTCTAACTTGAATGAACTGACATGCATCATCAGTTGTATTTTCAATTAAGGTTCTGCAATGTTGATTAATTCACTCATTTGAAAACAATTTACATACAGGACGGTCAGGGAAGTGGAATGTTGCCCTGGGGGAACTCAAGAGAAGAGTCAGGGATCAAAGTTTGAAAGCAAATTGACATAGTTGGGGAGCTTTCAATAGAGTGATAGCGGTGGTTGAAGATCACAGCAGTCAGATGAGTGGTTTTTGCTTAGAAGATGGTTACTGCCATCACTGAAGATTTAAGCCTTCAGATTTTTCATAAACACACAGCCTTGTACTTCAAACTATCAAGAAAATGCCAGCCATCAGTCTAGGGAAATATTTGAATACTGAGATGGAAAATTTGCATTTAGGAATGTGTAAATGGGCTTTTACGTTATGAAATTATTTCCGTGTTTAAAAAACTGTACAACCTTTGCCAGCTGACTCCAGAAAAAAACTAACTTTCCCTCTATACACAGTTGTTATGATTAACCAGGAATATTAATGGGAAATTGACCTATTTATAAAGAAATTTATAGAGAAAGATTACAGATAGTTGCTATAGTATTTCAATGGGATGCCCCAAGTTAGATTGCAATTTGCTGTGCTTAAATTGCAAAAACAATTCCAATTGCAATCAACTGCATGGTCTCTTTGAATTGTTTAGAAAAATCAGAGATGCAGCATCTGAGGAAATTAACGCAGCTAACATTTTAAAAGCAATTCAACCCATTATAAAATCTACTCACAACGCCGAAATACCATGCCAAGACTGTTGGTTTCACACTTCCCACATAAGGAAATATTTAGTAAAGTAAAAAGCACTTATTACATATAAGCAAAATCAATGTCAAGCAGAAACAAAAAATTCAGTAAATATTAGTTTGAACTTAGAGACAAACTATGAAATATGAAACCATGTGCTTTTTTTAAATCCATTTCATAATGAACAGCTAAAAGTGCCCTTCACCAGCTGTTGTTGGAAAGCTGTCAGTCCGTTTTCAAATAGAGATGTCAAAGGTCTGCAAACCTGTTATTGAACAAGACTGAAAAGCATATGACTACGAACAGTTGAAAAAGACTGGGGTGATGGGGTTAGGTGCAGGGACACATGATTTTAGGCAACCTTTTGGCTTGCCATGTTCTTTGAAACTCAGTCCTCTGGAGCTTTCAAGGCTCTACTGTTACCCCAATGATACGTAAATTCAGGACCGCAAAGCATACCTCAGCCTCTCTGCTCTAGGGGCTCCTAATGAGTTAAAAATGAGAACGTCAGCACAGATGAACTTTCAGAAGTGAAAACTTATGCTATACATCTCTAGAGGTAAAAAGTAGACCTAAGTCTAAACTCAAATGCAACACACTTCTGCTCTAATAATACATTCTGCAAACAGAAAGCATCCACGTAAAATACCATCCAGTTAGTGCCAGAAACATAGAAAGACATTTAAAACTCTTACCATTTATTACGAAAAATACAGTTCTGTATTGTTTAAGTATTTTTTCCTATGACAACGTGAAGGTACATATTTTTACTGGTGTAATTGTGTAATCTAACTCTGATGTGGACACTCTAAGCAGAAAGCTGCATTCATGTAAAAGTTCTACCTGTGCCAATATATGACACAGGAACAAAAACTTCTCTATTTGCTTCAAACATCTAGTGCCACAACAGTGACTGTGCTTAGGCAAAATTGAGCATCCAGCCTGAAAGGAARAAAAAAAAAAAAAAAAAAAATCAACAGGTCCTCTTTAAATGACAAATGAATAATACTGTGTGTAATCATTAACAGAAATCAAGGATAAGTTTCCTCCACCTGCTACATTTAGCAATGGCATCGAAGGCTCATTAATGCAAACAGTGAGGAACATATGCTCCCTTTTGCAGTGGGGAAAAAAAAAGTATGAAAGAGACAAATGCATGAAATGCAGAAACAAGTTGTTACATCTCATGCCACTGGTATCATGCAGGTAAACCAATAAAGCAAAACCACAGAGCGGCGTGGCTGAGCTGGGTGTCAGCCAGGGGTCTTTCTGCACGGTTCTTGGATTAGTGCAGTGTTCTTTATGCAGCATTCGCATGTGGACCAATACACAGGGCATGTGAAAGATGGCATTACATTTTTAAAGATACAAACCATATGTGAATATGGCCAAACACAACGCACAGTGTTTCCAGAAAGTAACACAGTCCAATACGTTTGTTTAAACGACAAAAACTCCACCACTTAATGTGTGCACAGAGACCAACAGATTATCCAACAGACTAACTGGACAGTCATGAAGAGTGCACAGATTAGGAAAAACACCTTCTAGAGATGGCAGGTAAAAGTAATAAACTACACTGGTGTTATCAGTATCTTGCACATTCTCAGCATCTCCACAGGCACAGCAGAGTCCTTCCTGTGCAGAGTGATGGATGACTACATGCAAGCCATGCAGAAGGGATGCTGTTACAGATGCTGTCATGAGGACCTTGGTTGCTGAGTTTAAAACTGTGGAAACTCAGGACATTAGCTCTTGAACTGCCTCATTCAAATCAGAGCGCGCCAGCTGAAAAGGCAGCCATCACGCATCTGTAAAACCCACTTCCCTCTGTGGGCCACTCTTAACTGGCCTCCCATGCAAGTGAAGGGCTAGATGAGCTGACAAAACCAATTCAGCAGAAACCCAAAAGCAAAACATTTTCCTTATTTTTAAGAAATAGGAGTTGACGGAGGTGTCCATCCCTTGGCAGCTCTGACTCTGGAACCTGTGCATGCCTCATTTTTAATGCTGTTTACTTCGAGTAGTTGACAGCACCAGCAATAATCACTGCTACTGTCTTTCTACAGGCAGCTTTGCAGGATCAGGGTCTATGCTAGTCGTGCTCCCCAGGCACGAATCTTTCCCGTAGCAAGAATTTAAAGGAAAAGAAACAACAAACAGGAAGATACAATCATCAGGAAGTTTTAGAAGAAAAACGTGGAGGACACATTACAATTGGAGATATTTCAACCATTCTTACTTAATGAAGGCAAGATGACTCTAAAAGACAGAAACAAAAGACAGCAGACTGCAAATTCGTACTTAAATAAAAAGGGGAGAGCAAGCAGTTGTAGACCTGGATATAAACCTTAAGTAAGGCAATGAAACATGGCTACATTTTCAATTTTGCTAATGCTATTGTCAGATTGTTTATTTTCGGGGAAATATCACAAAGAGTTAAAGCCCATTTAACAAAAAAATCCTGTGTAACTGGATGACTGTAAGGATTCTTCTGTAAAAATATCAAAAACATCCAACTACTTGAAGAGCATACATTTTTAAGTCATATTAGGCAATGAAAAGAATATGTCCTTTTCCCTTCAGCAGGCCTATTTATATGCCTAAAATTAAACACATGCCTAATAATTAAGCGTGATTAGGTTCCAATTACTTCGTTTGTGCTTCTTTAGTCCTCCTTTCATTTCATTCTAGCTGCATCAAAATGTGAAAACCAGAGATGTGAATGGCTGAGATTGACTGCCATCGTTTTCAGACACATTTCAGCCCACCCTGAAAAATGTATGCTTCCTGTCATACGCTGTCAGTAAAACTCATGTCTTCCAAACAAAGGTTCTGAGAACAGAGCTTACATGGCACCTTTGGATTTTACATTTTGTTTGACATCTACTATTTGTGAGAAATGGCATTTTATAACCACTTTCCATCCTGTCTGTCCCCATCACCACCACCACTACCACCACAGGTAATTGCTTTTACTATAAATATCTGACTGTGCTAGTGAAAGTAATAGGGAGTAAGATTTAGAAAGCTCTTTTTGACTGCCTAATAGATTTGTTATATAAGTGCAAATCTTCTTCTAGTGTTAGTGTTAAGTAGTTTCTTTTCTACCAAAAAAAAAAAAAGGAAGGAATAAATCATCTTTCACAAGTGGATAGCAGTCTGACCAGGAAAGAAACAATTCTTGTACTTAAAGCACATTCAAAAAGTTAGCTTACCATCAGGCAGCGCACTACATACCTGCAAGTTTCGTCTCAGAGATTCAATATTAATGTCCTTTTTATCAGTTTCTTATTTGAACATATCCTAAGTTTGGTAGGTACAGTACATTTACTGAGCAAGAGGAAAAGGAATCAGGTTTGCCCAGGTAAATCCTATTATTTTCTGACTCAAATACTCATTAAAGTAGGAAATAACTGATATGACGCACTGTATCAGCTGCTATGGAAAACTACCCTCGATGAACGTTCAATTTACTGAGCGGAACTTAAAAGTATTCCAGAGCTGCCAATAATAACTGAGCGGCAAGCCTTGACAACAGAAAAGCAAATCAATCGATCTAAAATGACATACTCAGAAATCAATCTTGGATTAAAAAGAAACTTGAGCAAATCAAACAGATGTTCACTTTTAAAGATAAACATTCCAACACAGTTATAATTTTCAGGTATAATTCAGATCATATGTGTTATTCAGAGCACCAAAGAGTTTCCAAATTAAAATTGCAGGAACGTCTCCCTACAGAAATCGTTCTGGTCACATTAGAAGAGGAGATGAGGATCTAAGTAATTTTTTGCACTTCTCTTACCACTGAAGTAATTCTGTAAATTGAGAGAGCAAATCTAGGTAAGAGCTATTGTGAAGACACAACCTTAAATACYAAAACCAAAAGACTTTTCTGAAAGTGCTCTTCATATGTTTCTTTCATGGAGCAAAAGGCCTGGGTTTCAGAATGGCCGTTCACAAACAGCCAACACTTGCTCCTTTGTGCTTTTGCAAAATTTCACCTATGTAAAACTCAGTGAAGAACAGGATCTCAGCCAGAAGGTCCCACCTTATCCCCAAGATCTTGGGAAATTATGAGGTCCTGAAGCAGCACTAGGACTGATGCATATCTAGCGACTTCTCACATGATTACGCAAAAACGTAAGGAGGAGGAAATGCGATTTCACAATCGGCGTCAAAGTTCAGGAATAGATTACGGCAACCACAGCCCATGGAGAAACCACCCTTCCCGCAGTACCCCTAAGTGGAAGTGACCCCCCCGGCCAGGCTACCCCTTCACAGCCCAGACCTTGTTCCCTGCCTGGTATTGACTCCCAGCCCCAAGCAGCATCCTCCGATAAACTCGTATGTTCTCGGATCATCCAACACGGTGAGGTACAGGAGGAACTAGCCTGAACGTGATGGTAACTTGCCTCTGAAGCACACGGGACAGCTTGTACCTCTCAGAGCTGCCGTTTCCGAACACCAAAAAGTAATTAATCTAAGTTGACTTCCATCATGGAGCAAACAGTTTGCCAACAGTTACCACATGATATTATGTTAGAAATTATACGTGATCACTACACTGGAGATGTGCCTAAGGCATTAACTGTAAATGGTATTTTCAGCAGGGATGTGTATGTGGGCATGCGCACTGGAGTAAGAAAAGCCGTGGCAGTCATGGATTGCACAATGGTTTCCATAAACACAATCTTCTGTTGAGAGCTTTTCCCCCTGCTGTACTAAAGTTTTCCTTGTTTGGYGTTGGAAAAGAGCAGAATTGCTCCAAATACTTTGGGAATGAAAGAACTGCTCCCATCTCAAATCTATCACTGGGGAGAGAAACAGGAGTCTGATTTCACTGTGTTTGTTCTCTTCCAAGATTTACTTCAACACGTGGTACTTACTCCATTTTCATCTTTAATTTTTGGTTCTTCCATTCAGAAAATATTAACTGAGGCAAGGTTTACTCAGATGGCTAAACATATCTGAGCAGAGGGAAGCCCTGTCAGTGCTTTAAATCAGTTGGGACACCTAGGGATGCCGGGCTCATCAACTGAGCCTCGCAAAGCGTGGACCAGTTAGGAAAGGCTGGACAGCAGCTTATGCCCTGCTTTCTGTGTTTTGGAGCCTGGGAAGGTACTGAAAAGCTGTAGAAGGCCTTAAACTACACAGTATGTAGACCTTTTAGGGAGAATAGAAGAATGGCGCTGGCAAAATTCAATCATAAGTGCGTAAAGATCACGGTAAACAGTCTAAAGCATTATTAGCTAAATTCAGTGCAATGGATGAAATTCATACGTGGAACCAATTCCCGCCCTAAGTATCATTTAAGTTGTTATTTCCTCAGGCAGTGCATAAACCCTATGATGGCATTTTAAGCAGGGTGATTTCACACTGAACCATTTCCAGAAGTCCTGTGAGATATGAAGATCTACTGGGTTGTTTACATTTGTTATGTTCAAAAGGAGGCTTTCTCCAGAAAGACTCACGACATAAGGTAGATAAGCCGCAAGCAAAGGAAGGTATCAGTCACACACACAGAATAAAGTTTTCCCTTTACAACCTGACATTATCTACGTAGGCTGAAATATAATCTGTGTTTTCTTCTAAACATTAGGAAAACAAAACAGAAGCCCAAGCATACACATTAAATTGCTATCAAGAGGAAAATCCATATTATGCAGGTGACAGGTTCCTCTAACAAAGCATTTAAAATAGCAAAATACAGGAAATACCACTGCCTGCCTTCAAATACCCGCAGAAAAGGTTAAGGAATACAAAAGGCAAAAGAGGAAGAAATATTAGCACACAACAGCATAAGTTAAGAGTGCAAAGTGTGTTAATTAGTGTATTATAATGACTTCTGACAGCTTCACATAATGCCTTTTCATCATCATACTGTTTCAATTACGCATTCTCCACTTCCCACATTAAAACCAGCTTCACTCTTATTTTTCACCTGCTGCTTCACTATTAGGTTTAAGCACTTATGTCTTCCAAGAAAATAATTTTATTTTCCGGAAGTCAATCACTGATTCCCTCAATAAACCTAGGGAAAAAATTCCTCTGCTCTGTGAAAGTGTAAAAGGAAAAGAAAGGGAAATGTTATAATGTGGTATGCTTTGTTATCTCCAATACACCATGATGCTCCATGCTTCACAAAGCCCTCGGTTAGAAGCCAATCATGCAGCTCAGAGTTGGAGCACATTGGTACAGAAACCTTAAAGCTGGACTAACTTTCCCCAAATGCTGAAAGAATGATGAAGCAGCCCATTTTTCTTAACCTTTAGCTCAGCTGTTAAACATAGAAACAAGCATTGAGACAAATGTCTGGAAGTCTGATCTACTAACAATATAAATTAAAAGATAAAGTTCGCTATTTCATTACTAATGACCTGCTGGGGAAATATGTACCTTTCAATTTATTGTTTTTTAACCTTGTGCCTTGAAGAATCACAAACAAGGAAATCCAAAATGAATGCATAAATGGGCCTAAATCCTTTCCAATATTTAAAATACTGGATTATTTCATTATTCCCACTGAAATGGAGCTTAACAAAGACTGGAAGACTACCTCGCTTCTCTCCTTGAAAGACCAAGCAGTACACCATGATGTCAAATGCAAAGGATGCATACCACGGGGCAGAGTGTGAACACATTAAAGGAGCACAACTCCACGGCAGAGCCCTACAGCCACTCACAGAAGTGGGCTCTGACAACAGACCTGAGACATAATGAATGGGTCTCCTCCTACGCATGCCTCTGAGCTCACTCTGGGGAGAGGCAGCAGCGGGAGGATGATGATTGCCTCCGGGAAACAATCTTTCCCATCCCAAACTTAATGGGACACACCCTATCTCCAGTCATGGTATGGGTGGAAGAATTTTTTCCATGCACTCATAGACCGCTCTGTTCCAACAAGTTTGGTACATTCTTCCTCCATCCACTCCTGAAAGGTGCCAAGAACCTGTAAAGCAAGTTGAGATTTTTAGCAGCGCTCTAGAGGTACACAGAGCCTTACAGGATTTGGTGTTCAGGAAAGCACCACAGGCAGAGAAGTGTTACACAGGGCAAATCATCTTGATCATTTAATGATAGTTTACTGTAGTAAGCTTCAATATACCCACATTTTCAACCACTTCTCCACTCATTTTATGAAACAATCACTTAGTAAGAAAACTCTTGACATAGAGCCACAAAACTAAAACTCCTCCTTGAAATTTTCATGCACCAACTCATCACCCAATTATTCCTCTTCCTTTTACATCTCACTGAATTTTAACACTGAAAATGGCATGGAGGTAAGAGGCAACTTTTTGGCCTAAATTCTATATTTGGTCAAAGTTCTCAATTCCTCCTCTTCTCTGCTCCCTCTCCTCCAGCAACATAATGCTTTAAGCCCTTATTTAAAGTTTATACGGCTAGGGCGACGCTCCCAGGTAATGAAAATGTATACTTGGAGGTTTGAAAGCAGTATCTTCTATCAAGCAACGCACCACATTAAGTAGCTGCAACCTTTTTTTAAGGCATTTGGATGCTTGTAGCAATCATGGATTGCTGGACTGAATTTTCAGTCCCAGGTACCTTTTAAGCAAGACTCTTCAGGCTCCACCGTGCCTTTTTTTTTGGTTTTTTTTTTTTGTTTGTTTGTTTTTTTTAATCTAAAGAATTATTTAGTGACCAGATTTTCCCATGCGCCTAGCACCCACGCACTCATTCTGCAACCTCTCCGAAAAGGCGTCTAGTAAGATCTTAAATCAGCACTGGAGTGCTTAGAATTAGTATGTAGTAACAGATTTAGGCAATAAAATTTTAAGCTACTGAAGCTTATTATTTTCATCCTTAAAATCTATTCATGTAAGTACAGCCACCTTCTAATTCAGAGCAGAAGATTTGAGATTTAAATGTAGGTTCACTTGAAGTGAATTTAACACACACAAAGTGACAGGAGTTGGAATACGGCTCTTTTGTGAATTGAAGAAAAAGAAACGAAAGAATAGAAGCAGCAAACAAATTACAAGACCTGTCAACCTTGTTAGATATTGTGTTGAGAGCAGTAGGGATGAATGGGGACTTCCCACTTCTATGCCTATCACAAACAAATGAAAATATATGCATGGTTTTGAATAAGGTATTTAGGAAGTGACAGATAAGTCTTGGGAAGGCAAGTTTGCTTTCCCTGCTGAGAAAATAACATATCTCAATAAGACTACTTTCTTTCAAATTCCTCAGGACAATGATTCACATAGGGCAATTTCAATTTATTTTGACTGTTTACTCTGTGTTGACAATCTGAATTGGTAACTTCCGATATTCTACTGTAGGAAGCAGTCTTAAATGTGACACTCAAGCTGTAAAGAATTACTAACTTCAAAATTATACGTCTCTTAACAAACCATCTTTCTTCCCAGCTATTCCAGCCTTAATTCCAGCATTCCAGCTTTGTGTTTGTTTTGTCCAAAAAGAGGGCATTTCATTCCACAATGTTATTCTTTCCATTATTTTGGAATTACACACATCAACCATGTCTGGGTAAGCCCAGAAAAAATGAGAAAAAAAAACAATTTGGAAAATTATTTGAATGGCAGAAATTGCTATCCTCCAGAGAAAGATCTGTGCTCATTTATGTACTTGAAAAATTCCTTCTCTTAAGATTTCCTTTATTTGAAGAACATGACCGTATGCTATAGGAACATACAGAATCATAGTGCTATCCACAATATCAAAATAGATTTATGCAGACAGCATATTTAACTCTACAGTAACCATCTTCTCATGAAGGGTACAAGCCAGAGAAAGAAAACCAATCTCTGCTTGCGTAACTAAGGATTGTCACTGCCACAACCTAACCGATTGCTTTTAAATGTCACAAGAAAACCTGCAAACTACATTAAGCTCCCAAAAAGGCTTTCCAAGCAAAAGTTTTCCACCACCACTTTGTTCAGGTTGCTGAAATGACATCTCTAACAGAGGGCAAACTGAAATTTCTTGGTCTTAGAAGTCTCAAACAACAAGCACCATTCCTCTCAAGCAAGACACTATTTTTATTTTTCAAATTGTTCCATTCCTTTCTCTAAGTAGAAAAAGTACACCCTACTCTTTGCTCACTATTGTCAAGTAATCTGAAAAGTATAGGAATGTAAAATTAAAGCTCTAACAAAACTGACATAAGCTTCAAAAATCATTCCACATCATTTGAAGTTTCCTGCTTCACTAAGTTTTATTGTTCTCCAGTTTAGTTAATCTTCTGATATGTAAAGGTCATTGTTCCATGTATTTTGAAGGTTTATACTTATGCAGGAATGTAGGAATGGTTGTGTAGGTAACTCCGAAATCAATCCCATTAGGGTAGAAAAAAGAATAGATGCCAAAACTCCTCTCTTACAAAGATAAAATGTAAATGCTGTACAGAAAGTGAAAACAGCTCCTCAGGGAATTGTTAGGAACTGGGCAAAAGAGCAATGCAAACGTTTCGTTAGTCAAGTAGAAACTTGAAGGGAGAGAACTGGGAGTGCTTGTGAGAACAGAACAGCACTGCCAGCATGGTGCAGTAATAGAGAAGGCCCATGCCTAGTTCACTGACCTTGCACGCTGATGTAATGCCAATAAAAGGAAATAGATAAAAATCTGTGCATATAAAGTATATCCCATTTATTCCTTAAAGGATTTAGTAAATTCCACAAGTCTTCAGAAACATAAAGATAAACTAGCTACTCATGAAGGGCAAAGTGCTGTCAGTTTTCAAGCCAACTTCACTGAGTTTAGCAAGGACTTCAGGGGGAAACAGTGTTTAATAACATCTCTCACTGCTCTTAAAAGAAGTGCTACCTAAATGGGACCCATAATTTAACCTTCTTCCCTTTGGAAAATTGTTCTCCAGAAAACACTTCAAAATGAAGAAGGAAAACCGATTTACTCATCTCTTTCTCAGCTTGCTAGTTAAGATTGAATTCTCCATACATTACAATTATGGTCTGAATGCATTAAGCATGACTGATATTCAGGGAAAAAAACAGCGGGATGTATCAATGATTCACCTCAATTTCTTTTATATTTTTAAAATTTTTAATATAATTTAACAAAATAKGAAAAAGTTAAGAGTGTTCAGCTGGAAGAGGAAAATACAATGATAAATATATCACAGTCTCTTTAATCCAAATATTTTCTTTAAAATAAATTCCACTTTCAAGCTTCATTTACAATCTCATTTGCACAGAGTTGCCAATCCTGATTAGCCCGAATGAACTCCCTAAACATGGTGAAATCTCCCAGACAGTGATATAGCAGGAGATTAGAACACCTGCAGACATACACTGTGCCACAAGAGACTTTCTTTTTACTTGGAATTACCCTCAAATGAATACCTTCAAACATAAATGTACAAAAGAAAGGATCTCTCAATCCTTGGTTACACAGAAACCTCGCATTTTAAAGACTGAAGAAATGCATGCTGTTTCAGACTAAAAGCTAAGAAACAAAGAAGTCTCTCTAGCTTTCAAAAACAATGACCACTTAAAAAGGGAGAAAGGCATGATTTTTACCAAAGTCTAAAGACACTTTTAATAGGATAACTAGTCATGAGTGATGTTACAGTAGGCAAGGTAAAAAAATCTTTGTTCAGCCCACCAGTTGAACGCATAATTCTCCATGAAGATCCAAAACGCAACCATCTGAAAAGCCATGGTTTCTTTAAAAAAAAAAAAAAAGAAAATGAAAAAGAAACTAATAATTTTATAGATACTATGCATATAATGAGACTGATCGCAGATGAAACTCATGTCGCGAAAGTAAGTAACAAATGCCTTAATAAAGGAGGATTTTCACACACAGCAAATCATCACATGCCATCTACTCCTGTTGATTATGGCATTTATTTGGTCAAGTATTCACAAGTTAAAACTCCATGTGTTTAATCATAGAGTCTGGCCTGTTATAAAGCATTATGTCTTAAGACTTTATTTGATCAGAAGGCAAGCTTAGACTAGTTCTTGCAGCTTTGAGAAACTGCAATCAACCATTTCTCAACATCTGATAGGAAGGAAGCAGAAGGAATGCATTTTAAAATGTGTATGGTTTGATCAATGATATACAAGCAATGTTTCAACAGTTGTGATTGTTAAAAATGAAGGGGTATTCCCTGTATGTATAGAAGAGAGTATTGCACATATCACACCTCATGCAGTAAAAAGAAATGTCAATCATCTTTTTTAATGCATATAATAAAACAAGGTGCATAACCGAGATGAAAAATAAAATAACTTTATTTATTGAACTTGTACTGTGAATTAACTATGGCCTGAATTAACATATTGGTTTAGATGAGAAAATAATATTTCCAGATCAACTGGAAATGCTTGAGCCTAGCTACACAGATACCTGACGGAAGAGGACTGGTTTGCTTCTGGGATGATAGCATTTCCACCTCCCTATAGCCCAAGCTCAGATGCTTCTCTTACATTTAGTAGGAATGAACCCTAAACCTTAATTCAAAGTAGTCTGACTTTAATGAAACCCAAAATTTAGACCCAACTTTGTACTAAGAGGAAGTGTTCCTTTCAGGTGGAAGGAAGAAATAGAGGTAAACACTAAAATCAAAAAATCAAAAAAGAGTTCACAGCAAACAGAAGCAAACTGGACAATGAGTAGAGAAGGAAAGACAGCTGAGAAAGGGTTAGAGATGGTTGGAAAAACACTAAACTGATCGAGGATGCTCTGCCAGTCTATAAAAAGACACAATAACGATATGGAGAGATCACCACTAAAAGTGACTGCCCAAGAAAGTGGTGAAAAGAGGGGGGAAAGTTTGAAGAAGTAGAAAAACGCAGGCGTAGGGGAGGGGTAATATACTTGCCAGGCACAGCATTTAGATAAGAGACACTGTAGTTAAATCTGTTAATTGTACGCCTGCCATTTTATCAATTTGGAGGCTAAAGGTGCAAGATATAATGGATGCTGGGCTTGGAGCCAAATCACAGCTCCTGCTGTTGAACATCCAGCTACTGTAAGCCAATAGGGGTGCTTTTATTTTTTAAAACACTGGTAGGTAAATACATTGTTTTCCAAACATCAACAGCACATCTCCGTTACAATTTCTCCAATAAAATACAGAATAATCCAAATGAGCATTAGTACTGGTTTGTATTAAGGATAGCCTGGAGCTAATAGTTAAATGCAAGGCCCAGTATCAAAGAAACACATTGAATTCCTCTGCCAGAGGCTGGGAGATTTGTTTGGCTGGTTGGATAATATGGAAAAGTGAGGAAAGTGTGGGAGGAGAACAAACATGTGTACTGCACATGTGGCCAAAAATGGCACTACTGAGAGGTGACCACCTTGGAGGCATTCGTTTCAGAGCAAGGCTCAGTGCAATTGGCCCTGCCCAAAGCTTTCCTAGTTTTAAAGCCACTGAATTCACCTCCTAAAAGACTGGGCAGATTAGGAAACAATTCATTCACTTTACAGTGATACATCGAAATCCCAGGCTGCTCACACTGGCAGGCTGCTGGAAAAACACAAGACAGGGACTTACCACACCTGCGTCTAATATGAATCGCCATTTATTTAATAAAATAGGATTCTTATGAGGAACTAGATTGGATAATGGGTTACAGAGCCATTTGCTTATACACTTCTGCTTCAAATCCGACGCTGAATAGCAGTGACAGAAAATTATTACCAACGGATGCCAGTTCAATGGATTACTTGAAATGTACTGATACCCTCAGTTTGTTCTCGGTGGGTAAGTTACTCCGATACAAAAGTCACATCCGCAGTTGGAACTAATTCAAAGAATATTTTTTAAGCACAGAGTATTCCAAAAAATGAAAAAATTATGTTCCTCTCCTATTAAAAGATAGTCAGCCTAAGTCAGATTTGGAAACTTTCTCTTTCCCAGTGCTGTCATGCCGACCCACCTGTCTAATGTGGGTTACACACGAGGGGTGTTACTTCTTATTTTTAAACAGGTGCTTAAAGTCTGCATTACTGCAGGCGTGACTGCAGCTCTGAGCTGTCTAGGAGAAGGAGAGCAACAGCAGCGGAAGGAGCTCTGCAGCTACAATTTCTCCATACACCACAGGAACCCACGACACACCAAACAGCATTATGACGTGTGAAAAAGGCCAAAGTCCTCCAAGCTCTTTGGTGTATGAGGTGAGGACTTGTCCCACCTTAGAGGATTTCCTTTCAGAACATGCTGTGTCTGCCATACTGGGGATTTACTCATTTGTGCTGCCCTGATTTCTTATTCATAGTCATTGGGCCCCTAAAATATTGTTACTAAACAAAAAAAAAGACCAAAAAAGTCCTCTCTCATTTTCAGCCTCACCCTCTATGTATGACCACAAGAGGTTCTCTGACCCATGAACTAACTGCTCTTTTTGATAAAACCATCTGGCAGAAAAGCTAAATAAAGCATTGTCTAAAATCAACAGCAAAAAGACAGGGAAAAAAATAAGATGAAATCTTACTGTGTTTTTAGAGATCTTGAAGTGTTACAAATTACATTAATTTGACAAAAAGCATCTGGGGAACTTATATAGTGGCATATTTAAATTTTTAAAAAAGGAGAAAAACCCAGGTACCCCAATTGCATAATTGAAGTTCCATAAAGAAACAGGACTCGTGGATCTGTGGCTGCAATAGGACATCCAAGTATCGGTAAGATTCACAGACCCCTGACGCTTCGACGTGGACCTTCTCTGCCTCTTCTCCAACGCCTCTGAATTCCCCATGGGGGGAAACCTGTATATAAGTTTTCTTTCCTACTACCCTAATTATTCCCGTGCTAACACAGTGGCATTCCAGTTGATCAAACATAATTTAGATTTTCTTTCACATCCCAGTCTGGGGTGTCGGATAGGTCCCTTCCCTTGCCAAAAGCAGCAAATCCAAGAAAGGCCAAAGTGGCGGCTGTGCCATACAAGACCTAATTTAACTGAGGAACATGAGCTAGTGAGGAAGGCAAGGACAATACTGGAAGCATTTTAACCAAAACCACTGTAAAAATTTTAACCCAAACAAGATTTTTTTGTTGTTGTTTGTGAGGTTTGGGGTGTTTTTCATCTTGTTTTATTTTTCCTTTGTAATCTGGAGGAAAATACCAGTCTTGGCTAAAACTAATTTTTATGTCAAATGCAGTCTCCATTTATACAGTCCCTAAGCAAGACAAGTAATAAATATTCTTTAACAATAAATCACAACAAGAGGGGAGTTTTTATGCCCTTCAAAAACCATGCAATAAGGTGGGATCCTGGGGAGGCAGTTTTATTCTTAAGTTGCGGCCAATCATTCAAAGCAGAAACTCATTTTCTGAAGTTGTCTTTCAATTGCCAAGTGTAGGATTCTGATTTAAAATGACCTGTTTTGCATCTTTGTTTATGTTCAACTCTCTAAACTGAAAGAAATCCAACAATATTCATGGCTCCCCAGTCAATTTTGTGTTAACTTCACTTTCAGCATCTCATGAATAGGGCTGTATTACAACAAATTAATTTTAAATGAACAGTCTTCCCTGGAAACATTTCTGCTCTGTTTTGCGAAAAAAAGTTGTTTTGAACAAGATTACACCTCTGACAGGATTACACCTGACACAAATGCAACCTTTTACTTGAATGAATTGTGATTTTCAAAACTGCAGGCTTTCAGAGCATATTATATGACATTATTTTGCTATCCATGACACCTCTCAAAGTCTCAAGGTTTTTTTCCCCTCTCTGCTTCACATATAACACGTGCGGAGTTTCCCCAGTTCTATTGGAGAATTAAAAATTAATAATGTGGCTGTTAAAACAAAAAGCTTCAACGAGAAACTGTTTCCTCCTTTGTGTTCATGGGTACTTTAAACAGTTTACAGTCTTCATGACCTGCTGTTTACAGCCCATGCAGGCTACAAGATATTAAACAATATTCTTACTGTATTCTTACTTTCTCAAAACTGACCCACATGTTTTAATTCTAATCCAAACACTGTATAAAATTACACTGAAAGTGTTGTAAGAAAGTTGCAAAAAAATAAATGTGATCCAGACAGACATACATATAACTAGATATCAAAGGGGTTATTTTTAGTGTTGCAAAGCATTTCTCATTTATGTATTTATTTATTTATAAGCCTGGAGAAGCCTTGGAAAGCTACCAACTATTTTTATTGAAAACTAAATAAGCAGCATACTTAGAAGTGTGCAGTGATGTATCAAACACATTCTTTTTTGCCACGTTGAAACGTTAAAATGGTCGGACATTTCTCTGTCCATCTCTCTGATACATTATTAGAAGATATAAGAATTCAGACAACTGTGTCTGAGGTTAAAGGGAATTCAGTATAACTTTCCTGAGGAGCCAGAAGAGAGATTTGTAGCATGGCAAATAGCTAAGAAAGAGTATGTAAGAAGATGTAATTCAAAGCTGGTGACAGTTGTTTAATTAACACTTTCTTCTGGCTTCTTACTGCATAAATTATATTATACAAATTATACTCACCTACAAACCAGCATGTGGGCAGAAACAGCTATAAAAAAGTTTACACTGAAAGTACAGTATCTTGCATTAATACACTTTCCTCCTACACCTGGTCCTAGAACTATTATCAGTCACTTGGAGTACCGCTGGGTCTTTTTTGTTACGGTTTGGTTTTTTGTTAATATTCAAAGACATCCAGAAGGGTGTAAAGCCCAGATCAGAGTGACTGTTGTGCCCTGTAGATGATGCATTTCAAAGCTCCTCTGTATTCCCAACAGTGAAACTTCCGTCCTAATCCAGCAAGCTAAGAGCCCCTGCTGCGACCACTAAAAACTAACAACAATTCTTCTCCGAGTATTCTGAAATTGGCCAAAAATCAATGACATCCAGAACCTATTTTTTCTTATCAGCTAATTAACCTAAAAGATACTGCCATCTATCCAGAAGAGAATAAGTGGCAGAACATTTGCAAGTCACGCACTGGTGTAAATAATCTGCAACATCGGCTAGCATGCACAGAGAAAATATAAACACACATATGGATAAATAGATGTATAGCTACAGATATATAGCAATGTAAATGTATCCCCTCCATCACTTGGTTTTCTTTTTTTTTTTTGTAAAGAGGTACAAGATCACTGATGATAACTCAAGAATCTTCATAAACATCATCGAAAACTCACAAATACCAAAAAAGGAAAGAAAGAATCTGAGAAGTCTAAGAAGAAATAAAAAAAGAAAACCTAATGTATCCTCTTCAACTTGTACAAAATATTTCAAACAAAACTAAAAAAAAATAAAAATCTGTGTGTGAAGAAAATGTGAAGAAAAGGGGGATGCTATCAGAAATCTAAAAAAACGGGGAACTAATTTCTCATAAATTTCTAGTGCTGCACCACAACAACAAAAAAATCCGTGTGATTTTGATCCCCATACTCGAAGGCAAAATGTCCTGGATGACAGTATCTTTTCACCAGTAGTGAAACAGCATCCTTCAGCATGTAAAATAATACCAACTTTTTTTTTTTTTTTACTATCTGGTTAATCAGTATTGAGATTCTTTCCTATAGCAATTAAAACATTATTTATGCCCTGCAGTCTCACACCTGATGTCTTCTTCCTGAAGAGAAATGTTTTGAATGTTTGACCTCAGTTTTCAGCAAAAAAATGTGTTTTTTGGTCTGTGCACTTCATTGATGTGAAACAGCCTCAAGATTCCTCTGCTCAGTGAAACAAAGGTCTTTTTAAAACCATTTTACATAACCTTCCCATCCTATCCACTTTAGACCAGTCTAAAGGAATTAGATTACAGGTAAAGAACTCTTCTTGAAACAGTCCCACTTTTCATCTGTAATATTCTTTCAAAATATATTCAGAAAAAAATAAAAATAAAATTAGCAGCTTTAAACCTCAATTAAAGAGCGAGGTTTGGGCGTGAGTGAAGCATAACTCAAAAAAATCACAGCACCTTTCAAGTCCATATTATTCCTTTTGCTTTATTTCAAAATAGTAGAATGAAAATAGCTATATCCTTATTTATTACCTATGATCTGATTATTTCCATCTGAAAATAATTGGTCATATTTTTGGCTGAGGAATATGCAGATTCAGCACAAAAAGGAACCCTATACTTTGCCTGCAAGAAAGAAAATTAGGCTGTACTGTTTTTAAAACATTCCAGCTACAATAATACAATTATTATTAATCTGAAGAAATGATATGAAGTTAATGACCTCCGAGAGGCTACAATTTTAAACCTTTTTCCTACCCTAGGGAGGTGGAGGATCAGCTGTTAGTGTTCCAATTCAAGCCCCAAGCCTGTACCAACATATTTTATAAGCTAAACGCAGGTTTGGGAGACAGGCTGCATATTTTTCAGAGACTAAACCAGCATAAATCACAAAGTGCCAACACACTATGAGGTTAATGTTGTGTTTTACTACAGTAAGCAATTTCTATCACCATTTAAAATGAGACAAGCAAAATTCAGGCAGACAAAATCTCATGCATCAAAGATTAATTTTTCAAGTACTGAGCGTAGGCTTTAGCTACTGAGGGAACGTATTAGAGTGGGAGCAGCAGCAACCGCTGCAGTTAAAGGAGCATAAACATCTCCATTATAACCCATTATAACCCCTTCTCCTTGTCAGCTGACTGTAGCTATCAGAATTTTGTTTATTTTTCTGCTACGCATTAGACTTTTTTTTTTATTATTATTATTTGAGTAAAAAGGACCAACTATATCCAAGTATGGAGGAAATAAAATATATTAGCCTTAAGGGGCACAACGCCCTGCTCCAGTGCCAACATGCCTGAGGAATGAGGAATACGCCACCAGTGTGGAAAGGCATATTCCAGTGCAAATTATTTTTCAGCGAATTAGGAGACATTTTAAATAGCACCTTACACATAAATTAAGCATTAGGAAAGTGTTTACACCTTGTAGCTTACTCTCTGTTTCATCAAGGGGGTATCCAGGGAGTGAACCCCAGCACGTTGGACGCTGACGCCAGGGAACTGTGGTACCATACCAAACAGTGTGGGCTCCCGTCACCGCCACACTACACTGCAAACTCAGTTCTGTAACTGCTTTCAGTAATGCCCAGAATCAGACCTTTGCAGAAATTGTAGATGTCCAGAATTACAGAAATAAGGCCAGGGAGGGAAATTTATGGCATTAAGTTTCTACCACCTGCCACTGCACTGAATTAACACACACGTTATAAGCCAATGGTGGACTCAATTACTGAGCAAATGGTTCAGTCCTCCTCTTAATTTTGTCTGTGCCCACTCCTGTCCTGGAGTTCAGTGTTCAATGACCAGATCATAACAAGTGATGCCCAGAAGAAGAGGATTTAGATTTAGCAGTGAGGATCAATAGTAAAACATTTCCTTTAGCCACAATGCATACATTTGTTAACTGAACAATTTGATGTGAAAGAAGGGTTTCCAGCAGTATATGCCGTAAGTTAACCACAGCACGACACTACACAGAGCACTGACAAATGCGCACTCCGGTCCATTCACAAATTAAATTTTAAAGAATCTATCCCTTAAAAAATGTATATAAGCTAGGCTCGAATCCAAGGACAAAGACCATATACACTCGTGATGGAAGATTCTTGCTGATTCATAACCACACTTTTCAACTGGTAGCTACAGCACTTGTCCCTTTTCTACCCAAACTGATGACAGACCCTGAGCAGACCTGGAAGAGAAGGAGATGTTTGAACTTGTTTAGTTGAAGTTGATAAATGCATTCCCCATCATTCCCCACGAGCCCTAACTTCTCCCTTTTTGTGTGTATGGGGCGGGCGGTGTATATAGAAGGGAGAGACAAGCCATAAAGCTTTACAATATACTGTAAAACCCTCTCTAAAATCTAAGCAGGTTTTAGGACCAAAGAAGTAATCATTAATATTTCCCTTCCAACACATTTACAGCATATGCAATGTATGCTATTGTTAATGGTGAATATAGCAGGTCATTAAGATGACTGGAGCCAATTAGACCAAATTAAAACACAATAAAGACATCACTGCACTTATTTTCAAAATGGCCATAAAATACATAAACCGAGCTTATAAAAAAAACCTTTGAAACCTAGACACGACTCAGAAGAAAAACACACAAATACGTAGTAAGTGGTTTTGTTAACCATAAAAAAATCCTTTCCCAAAGAAACCTAAACAACAACAATATCGCTCAAGAACAACGGGTCTTGGACCTTTGATTAATATTAACTTGCTTTGCTTCATTTTAAACTTAGTTTTAAATATTTAAGCAATGATAAAGATTCAAGAAATACAAAAAAGGGATAACAAACGGCTGCTGCAGCTCAGCACTGTTTCAGGAAATACCTATCTAGAGCTTTTTCTGGCTATATCTTTTTTTCCAGTAGGTGTCATGCAGTTTGGGCACAATGCTGACAAAAATGTGATGCTACTCAGCTAAGACAAAGAAGATAAAGACATTGCTCCGGGAAAACTATCATAACATTTATGAAGCTTCAATTATATTAATGATTGTGGCACCCTACACTTATCAGCAGCCTTTTTCAACTGAAATTTCATCAAACTTCAGTCTAGTTATGCATCTGGTAGCACACCTGTTTTCACTTAAATATTTAAAAGCAATTGTGGGAGAAGATCAAGGACCTTCACCAACTGGGAGTTAGTAGCCAAGTTAGTCTTCTCTAAGCAATCCCCTCTTGCCCACATATTGTTCACTTTTAATGCCTTCCTTTTCAATTCCCAGACTTATTTTCCAATTCCCAGACCTACCTCTTCCCAGAACAAACAGGGAGATAGCAAACTGAACAATCATGCAAAGATAATGTTCTTCTGCACATCAGAACCACACAGAAGAAAGTATCTTTCGCAGATCAGAAATTTAGAATCATTTGAAACAAAATTTACGTATTATTATATCAATCAAGGTTTTAAAAGTAGGTAAACAAACAAAGTTCTTTGTGGAATCCTGGAAATTCGGATAATACGCTTGAATATTATGCCCGGTTTTTCCAATTGATCAGTTTGGGAGTACTAGAGTAGAGTTCTGGAGTTCCGTTTCTGCATAATCAACCTTTTAATTACAACTCTGTAAGCTATCTCCAAGAAAATATGGAGAGATTTAAAATCACTACCCTTACAGCCTTACTTTAAAATAATACCCTCCAAATATTCATCTTTTAAATACAGAAAATTATGTCTATATAATAGAAGCATACTTTTTAATCTGATTAAACAAATTTAAAGGCTGATTCCTCCGACTGCGTTTAATACTAGCACTCCTCCTAACTACTTACTTCACAGCAGGAATTGTCTTTGAGAGCACATTCACATTATTACCCTAGATTGATCTACACAGTGACTTTGGACCAGAAGACTATGCTATATATGGTATTTCCTAAAGGACATTGCTTAAAGTACTAAAAATATCAAGCAAACAGAAAAAATTATTTTAAATATTATAGCTTAATTAACAACATAAACCAATGTATTAGAAACTGCCTAGCATTTCCAGCAAGGTACCTCCACTGAAAGTCCACCTTTCAGATTTAATTTACCAATGGTTGGCTCTATCCCATATTAGAGGCTGTAAGATTTTATTTTCCTAGGTTTAGGGGTTTTATTATCAAACATTTTTCAGAAAAAGAAAGAAATTATTACTAGACATATTAACAATAGAAAAAAGGTAGTTTAGGGGTCCTTTCCTGCCAAGGTCAGGGTACCAATCACCTGTGTTGGATGCTGTCACCACATCTTCAATTGGTTTTAAGCCCGTTAAATACCTTGCAGAATGGGACTGTATTTTCTAATGTGTTCTGACAGGGTCTTTTTTTATAGTGAACCTCTGCAAGCAGATAACAAGTCACGAGGCTGTTATGGACCCTTGGTTCCAGCCATAAACACAATTTACATTCAGACCATTTTCTGCCAGTAGAGCCAACTGAGACTATTAATCAAATGAGAAAGAAAACAAGCATTTGTAGAGCTTTAAACAGATACTGTTCATCTGTTATTTAAAGCATGACGGTATCAGAGTACTGCTCAATGTTTGAAGACCAGTTGTACAATATTTAGAATGAACTTTTCTTTAAAAGGAACAACAATATGAAGTACAGAAGTTAAGTAACTGATGATCGGTCTGGGAGAGCATTAAAGAAAAATATCTCAGAAAAAGCACTGCCTTTTTCAGCCCTCCAAAGCGCTATGAAAACGTGGGTGCTTGCATAGGTGTTTGCTGAAAAACAACAATAGATGACATCAACCAAATTATGTATTCAGCAAATAACTCGGTTGGCATTTGGGGGGGCTTTGTGTAGGCTTTTGCAGCACAGAAGGCAGATGGTGATTACACTGACTTCTGTAAAACTGTACTGTGCGTTACATTAACTGGTAATTAGAAAATTCAATTTGATTTCACTTCTATTTTCATATAGACTATTTTTTGGCGTTCAAAAATATGTATCTTGAAAAGTTCATAAAGCAACATCTCTAGGCTGTAGACATGTTAATCTTGGTCTGTTCACACTATTAGGATAAAAAGATGAGGAAAAAAATGAACTATTTTATGTATTCTCTCCCTGAACATTTACTGTTACTTGTGTAGTTCACAAACTGATCTGACTCAGATGCAACAAGAACAAATCACAGAAAGCTAGCCTATACCCTAAATCTTTGCATTTTTCAGTCAGACATTATTTTTCATTTTTTCCTCTGTGAAGAAATGCAGGCTGTGCCGTCCCAGAGCAGCTTTGCTGATTTCAGCAAACTGCTTCCAAGCAAAGCATTTCACRATCAAGAACTAGAGATGGGAAAATCCCAGGGGTAGTAAATACGATTGTAACATTTTACAATTCTGTTAAATAACAAAAAAATAACAATTCATCATGCTGGGAAATACATTTCACATTTACTATCATTACTCATCCAACTGCAATCATGAGAAGAGCAGAGACAACAAAATAATCATTGCAGTACTCAAACTGTTAATGGATTATTGTAGTTGGTCTCCTATATACAAATAGATAAGTGAAAAGCAAACTCGTTGTGAAAGCTGGCAGTTATCCATTCACCTATAACCTTCAACAAATTGCTGACACACAAAATTGCATCACAGTGGATCTGGATGGGGAAGTCCGGACCTCCCGTCATGTTGCTGCTCGCATCACAAAAATCAGATGTAAAATCCACAGTTAAATTGTCATACTATTATGACAAACTGACACAGAGTGACAAAAGATATCCAGTGGCTCTATAGCTCTTTAAAAGATGAAAACAGAGTCTTGATTGTTTGATCCCTTTCAGATGAATGGTCTAAAAGGTACAGTAATTTAATGAGCCTACAACCAAAAGCTTCTAAAGGGAAAAGTAAAAGAAAACAACARTTGGTGAACACAAATATGTTTTAAGGAAAAAAATCTAAGGAAACAAGAGTATCTAATTCTCAGCCTCTGCATGCAAACTGTACGCTTCCCTCCCTGTGCCTGTCAGTTAATGTATCCTTTCCCCCTCTCATGTTGATGCATGATCAAATACAAATAGATGTGTCTTTGATGCAATTTCAATTTCTAAGAATATTGATTAAGCAGGATATTGACTTTTCTCTATGTCTGGTTACAGGTTTTATTTCCAACTGCAAGTGATAATGGGTTTTCTCATTGTTTTGTTTATTATTCCTACATAAAGAACATATTATTCCTACATAAAGAACAAACCAAAAAATTTTCCTATAGTCTTCAAACAGGATCCCATTCTACAAACCTAACTTAAGCAAGACCCATTAAACTGCCATAAAATTTAAAGGGAGGCCACGCCTCAGACATGACCCTTTCTCTTTCTAACACAGTTCAGTGCTCGTTGCTTTGATACCTTGTATTTCATTTCTCTCCTTAAAATACATGGGAGGAATTATGCACCTATGGATGAGCAGCTTTTCTGTCCCTCCCAAGATATATTTTTTTAAAGGGGAAGAATTAAACATCAAAAATCCCCAGTAGAGTAAATTACAATGTGTTATCAAACAATCCTATCAGTTTTATAGGAATCTGGTGAAGATTTTGGCCATATACAAACCCAACATAACTACCACGTTAGATCTTCCTCAACAATTTCCCTGACCTCTAGTCAAATTAACCTGTCATAAATAACCATTAACATGTGGTAAAACTATGTATAAAATATAGCAAAGTTTTCTCGTATATAGCAATTATCACTGTCAAGGAAGTAATTGGTAGCTCTCATCATCATCATCATAGAAGGTGCCAACAAATGACTAGGAACACGATTTTCTTCTTTACCTAAGGCATTAAGGGCCACAGAAACCTAAAAAGATACCTGCTACTGCAGTAAGCATTTGATTTTACATGAAAAAATGTAGAACAAATTAAGAGAGCAGATCTAAATACATTTGAATGAGCCATGTTCCTAGTGCAAACTGCGTATAAAAAAAGAAATCTTGAATTCCAGTTATATGCTGCTTGTAATGCTTTCTTGGTATTTGTATCATCATATCTTAATATACTATTCTGTAAGATCCTAACTTGCAGACATTTCCTACTTTTTATTCTTACATAATAGACTGGCCGACCAATGTGCTGTCAACATGTTTGTTTTTTCCAAGACAGGCTCAACATCTACGCAACAAGGTCAAATAGCCGTCTTCCTATTTTAAATAGGATGGGAATTTTGACAATTCCACTTCCAATGTGCAAAAACATTCCAGCACTGAGCTGCACTCTGCTGAAAGCTAAAGTGTGACAGATGCCTTCACAGTAATTGCCAATCAGCCTCTACGTAGCAGCTGAAAACACAATACATCACTTTGATCTCCTCGGCTCTCAAAGTATTCACAATCAAGGAATCTGCATGAAGAATATGAAAAATGCAACATTTCCAAAAATTGTCTCCATGGAACTTAAATATGATAATGTATATTTTGTTCATACTTCATAAAGCATTTCCAATCCTTTATTATGCATATGAAAGGATATGGTTTAGCTTGCAAAAAATAAACATGAAAGATGCTTTATATTTTAGAGACATGTAGGTTTTCATCGGATAACATAGGTGAAATAATCGTTTAGAAAAGCCTGAATTGCTTTGAGGGGAAGACATTATTACAGAACATGCTTAATTAAGTCCCACTGCCAATTTTGTAAAATGAATACCTTGTTGAATTAGACTATAGGGAAATAAAGCATGCATACCAGCTCCGCATGCTTAAAAACAAAAAGAAAACTCTGAGAAAGGGTTGACTTACATTTTGCAGGTAGGTCATATCCACACGTAATTTTTGCTTGTCCAGTCTCACAGCCACTCAGGTTGCGACATTCAGCAACTAAGCAGGGCCCAGCAGCTCTGTGTATACAGCCATCCACTACAAAAGCAAACCCAGAAACTTCCTTTATTAAAAGCCGGTCTTTATGTTGCCTTCACACAAATATAAGGTCACAAACATTTACTGCTCATTCTTACATTCACAGCACAAACTTACTGATCTATAAGTAGATATCCAAATATATACAAACATTTTTTCTGCCAGAATTAGCCAATGTGTTTATCAAAAAAATAGTATTTAATCAGCTTCTGCTAATTGAAAAGAAAACATCTAGAAAAGGTAAAGCAGAATTAAAATTTCAATATTAGAAAAGGGTCTTGTTCAAGGCTCTAAGAAATTCTCACTACAAATTATAAAAATAATTTAAAATTATCTCAAATTAAAAAAATTTGATCCCCAGCTAAATGCCAAACTCTCTTTTACTACATACCTCTGATACTTCTACAATTATGCAGACCGTATAATGTCACCGTCCTATTAATGCCTTATACAAAAATTCCAAGAAATAATGCTTATGGATTTGAAATATAAAAAATACCTTGTTTTGACCTTTTTTCTTTTTTACACTTTTTAATTTTGCATTATTCATGCAATAGTTTGGCGTTAATTAAATAATAATTACTAAAGGTTGCAATTGCAGCTAAGTATGCACGAAAATTAGTAGAGTACGTAGATCTTATTACCCTCGGGAGACAGCAAAAGAATAGTAGCAGCAGCAAAGAATAAAAAAAGGCTGCTGGCACAGCACTTCTGCCCTCTCAACATGCAATCAAAGAAATCATTTACTGTAATTATGGCAAAAAGTTTAAGAAAAAGAAAACAAAAAAAAAAGGGAAATACTGTGTGCATGAACATATTAACTACAGTAAGGCCCTAAGTCAGCAGCAATGATGAAGTTCAACTATGAGGAATAATCATCACATAAACTACAATATCAATTCAAAAAAGGTAAAATAAGCTGAAGTATAAAGGCTAAACAAAAACTTATGGAGACAAGAAAGGAAGATTCTGTATGCATATCGTTCAGTATTTTATTTCAGATTTAACCAGTTCAAAGTTACAGCAGTTCCCAACAGCATGTTTGAAGCAATTAAACCACAAAAGGTTTGAAAAGCCAAGTGGAGATGGGTTTTCAAGAGATGCACGTAATCTGTTCATAGCATAACCTGTGTAGCTTTCTAGAGGCTAGCACAGTAAGATTTGGGCAATACAAGGCTTGGGCACTCAGCATACCTACCGACCATTCCCTGCCCACCGGGATGCAGGGAGACCAGGTAACTCCCTCACCCCAAGATGTTTTTTGAAGCCGGAATGGAAATGACGACTGGCCTTTCTGCATTAAGGGCATAGCTGGCTTTGCAAGGTGTTAAGTATTTCCCTGAAGCCACGTATCCCCAAGTGAGGGGCAGATAACATCTTTATCTGAATAAAGCCGCCTTCTACTAAGTGTTAAAAACTCSATTGCCTTTTTTGAGGTTTTCTATGCCAGAGTTAATATTCAGATGACACAGTAAAAAATTGTGTAAGYGGTTCCTTGTAATACTCCATACTCATCCTGGACACAGTGCCACTGATTTTTAAAATGTCATTTTGAAATACTTAATATTAGACAGATAATGACAGAATCATGTGATGTTGCACTTTCAATGAAATTTTCTAAAATTTTCATATTGAAAAGAATGTGGATGCCAAGCCACCAGTCATAAGCTCGTTGTGCACTGTTTATGCCAAGACACCAAGTCTTCTTACTCTACCTTAGCTGAACTTTTGGTTTTAACTTATCCAAAATCTCTGCTCAACAGACTCCAAGATGCTAATGCAAGAATAATATTTTGTAACCTCGAGGGGAAAAAAGAACGCTTGAAATCTATCCTGTGCTCATAATATCCGATTTAATTATTTTAACTTAATTACTAAATGCTTTTCCAAACCAAGCAGGRTAAGTAAACCAGCATGCATTGAAACCTCAAGTATATTTTTATAAGCACCACCACCACAATCTTTACCAACATTAGTATTTCCTGAGACATTAACATAAAAACAGCACTGATGCTTAGGACTAGCACTTTCTGCACGATTCTTTACAGAGGAAGAAGTCTTTCACCTCAGGAGTACTGGACAAGGGCTCAAGACCATGGAATTATTCCCTTGGCAGTGGATTAATCATTTCCACCCGAGCTCCTTCTTGTCCCTAACAAGTACACACCCTCCCTTGAGCAGTGTCTGTACAATGATTTGTTCAGCTACCCTCTCAACCAAATCATCTGGATAAATCAATCTCTTTTCCCCCAAACTCCATGCATTTTAACCCAAGTCCAGCTCAGAGCACAGCCAAACAACAAAACCCGCAAAAAGGAACCACTGCCTCTGGCGGGGAAGTAGAAGCACAGATTTATCGCTACTTCTAAATCTGTAGTTTATTAACATACCCGATATGTTAACATACCATGTGCCAGATCAGCTGTGACGGCCAATACATTGGCGGTCCCAGCTCCCCATCTATAAACCATCTCCTGATGGAAGAAGCATGCTCTTAATGCACATACAGCTACGATACAGATGGTCTATCACTAGTTTCCTGGAGCTGGTTCCACACAGGTTCATGTCCAGTCTTTATAATCAAAGCAGCCTCCAGAAAGATGAAAACATAATGGAAAAAAATTAAATTCTTAATGGAGGAAAATCAATTCTATCATAACCAATTCTGACATATGACAAGGAAAATGGAAGACATCTGCTAAAACCAAACAAGTAGACGTGCATACTTCCCTTATAAAGGTGGCATAACTGAAAATGATTGAATACTCCAGACAGGCGTAGATGGAAACGTAGACATTAGCATTTGATATACTTCAGTGACTGATGACATAAAAGAACGAAAGTGGGGGGGGAACAACCACCACCAAAAAAAAMCCCCAAAAAAACCAAAAACCAAAACCCAAACACCAAACCACCCACAATTTTCTGAATAACCTCTTTTTTCTACCATACTTTATTAAATACTTGAGCAGAGGTGACCTCTGATCTATGTATGCATTTTCCATTTAATATGATAACTCAATAAATCATGCTAGAAATATTCTGTGTTTCCAATAATATATACAATCTATAACACAAGTTTGATACTTCTTAAAACAAAAACCCAAGCAGTGAAATATCTTGCCAAATATGAGCACTCTGCATAACATAAAGAAAAAAATTCGCAAAGGTAGAGTAGATTAGCAAATCTAAATGTGATACTTCAGCCTCTGCTAAAACATGTCTTAGCTCTATTAATTCAAAAAAACRTGGAACGGGCATGCACAAAACATTTACGTGAGATATTTTGTTTTCTGGAAGTGTGCACTGACTAGTAATGTAAGTGTACAGAGAAGTAAGCATTGTTAAACATGGAAACTTTATGGAAATTACAGATAACGGCAACAACCTTAGGAGGGAAAAATGATGGCCAAAGATACATTGTCATTGTGTAGTAAGGAGGAAGAGATTTACATGATAATAATGGCACGCTGCCAAATTACTTTTATAGGAAAGTGAAGAATCTTTGATATATTGGTTTCAGACACTTCATCTGTATCATCAGTTTGATACATAGATGCTCATCTGCATTTTTCAAAACAGGTTTGGAAAACGTTAAACCATATCCCACTGTTCCTTCCCTGGAATTTCTTCATGCAACTGGATGAAAAAGCCAGGCACTTATGGTCAAATCTGACTTGCGTCATGTGACAGTGATAAGGAATTATGCATTATCACTGTTTTTTACAACCAATGAAAAATGTCATTTTACTTCGAAGCTATCACTCTGCTTCACAGTATGCCTTTTGTCTACAGGCTGCCTTCCTGTCCAGGTTTATGGAAATCATGTATATACTTTGGGTCATTTATATACACAAGTGACCTGCCATTTCACAGCTACGGGAAAGATGTGGGAAAATCCCAGAGACAAAACTATCAACCATAACTGACAAGAAATCCCATCTCTGGTCTGCATGCTGATTAATTGGCATTTCTAAGTACTGGTAACACTTGAAGGCACTAAAGACAGGGCTGCTAACCGTCCTTATCGATACTGTGCTTCTTGGTATGAGTTTCATGCTCATAAACCAAGCTATTTCTAAGGATTTTTCACAACATTAATACTAAATGAGTCCTGCCCGGGGCCGCCAGCGAGGCGGCAAATACCCACAGGATGGTCCCTCTTCTCTTCTGCATTCCCCTCCCAACAAGCGGGCTGCCAGGCTGCCTAATGCTCCCCACAATCTACCTTGAGGTAAAATAAATGCTTTGAAAAAGCATACAACACTTTTGCTTTCAGATGACTCCAGAGACTTAAGCATTGTCTTTTGAAACGTGATCCCATTATTCACTGCACTGTCACGTGTGGAGACCCCATACAAATGAGGTTTCTGTATTTACTGTTTCACCATGGCTTGGCTGGATGAGCACGTGAAAGTGGTTTCTTAGTTTTGAAGACCTGCATACGTGAACTGTATTTTGAAGGCTGAAGAACGGCTCAAGGAGCTTGAGATTTAGCTCTATAGTTCAAGTCGTTCATGCTTGCGTAAAGCTATTAAAGGTACTACTCCAACATTTTTTCATTAAAAATAATATTAGCAATCTCATTGCATGCATCCATAAGTTTTAGGAGCCACTAGGGACAGCATTTTGTTCTCCCAACAATCCAGCAGAAGCCGTTAATGAAGAAAAACTCTTTTCAAAGCTACTGCAGTCAATGGTATTGGTTGCACAAARAAGTCACCTGAAAATAATTGCTTAAAATACATAGACAAAATCAGACAAGTATCAGAATAAAACTCCTAGGCAAAATGAGAGTGTGCTAAAAACAATGCATTAAACACAAATATGGAAACGTTTGACACCATCTTTCTACACTGCACACTAAAGGATGCTAAAAGGTTAAATCCTTTCTTATTTAATTTATTGTAAAGCAACTGTATTTGTTCTCCAGAATTAAAGGGTTAAAGTTGTATAGTAAAAACTAGCTAATTTACTGAGGTACAATATAGAATAAATCTATTTCTTACAGAAAATCTCTTAAAATTGCAAATGAAGCAAAAGCGCAGGAAACACAGAATTAAGGGTACCATGGGATGCTGCTTAAAAAAAAAAATAACCTCAGCAAAACTAGCCTTGCAGTGCAGATGGTAATAAAAAAGGGTAAGGTAATCAAACACCACAGCAAAAAAATACAAATTCCCCTGGGAATAATAAGGCCCAAACTTCTTTTGTGACCTTGTGGGTGAGTCTGGATAAATTGAAGTTACGATGTAAACAACACGCAGATTTATCATGTTATATTTCAAGAATCTATATATTCTTTTTCCACAGTAATTCCTGTTCTCTGGTGCTTTTCCAGATTTTCATTTCTCATTTTCACTAGGAAATTCAGGAGATTTACTTATTTAAGAAAGTTAATTGTGCATGATTTATCTATGAAACAGTACTGTTCCTCCACATGGTAAATGCCAGGAGTGAATAAAAACAGAAAAATGTCATTATATCAGATATAGTGCTAGGGACACACAAGAGGAAGCTGTTTTGCCCAGACTGTAGCACACCTCTGGTATACAATGTCCTCAGTCCTCATGGACCTTTCAAAAATGCCCGTTGCAAGGATGTATGTGGAAACCAGGAAAATAACAACAAAAAACCCAAGAACAACAACAACAACAAAGCAAAACAAGCAAACAAAAAAACCAAACATCCCCCAAAAAAACCCACCAAAACCCCCCAAAACAACCAGAAAAACCAACTGACAACCAAAAGCAACCTCATTCTGCAAAACTGGTAAAGTATCTCTAGGAAGTTCATTGGAATTAAATGCTGTTAAAGTTGCAACTGCACCTCTGAGACCGATGTCAAGGGGAAATAAATCCTGCCCAGCAAGAGACAACAGCTGCTGGTCTAATGAACAAAGGTGGGGATCTTAAAAAGATTACAACACAGATGCCAGTCGGCCGCCGCTGCTAGAAACGGCAGTTTATATTACAGAGATGGCCTCTGCCATTGGGAAGTTTAATGAACTGAAGATTTTTAATCAATGCACTGGTTTATAGGCCTCCAACATAATTAATTTTAAATACTTATCATTTATACAGTACTTTCTGGCCAAGATCTCAAGGAGTTTAAAAGCATGATCTGATTTAGCCTTAAAATTCTCCATTTTAAAAACAAAAAGCACAGATGAACTATTCATTTTGAGATGGCTATTTCACTGAATTAGGTTCATGTTTCATCACAGACAATCTAAATTTATAGTTCCTTAAATATTCTTATTTTCAGAAACTCTTAGTGCCTACACCCGAGTTAAATCAAGACAAAACTGAGAGTTTAAAGTCTTGATGCTTAAGCTACTGATTACCTAATGTGTCAATTCACATTCTCTGTATAGTGCATATCTTCATTTAAGAATCAACATTTTGAGATCCACTAACCCATGCTGCAGAGCGAGTTTAATGAAAAGTAATAATAAGATGTAATAAAACCATTATTCCAGTACAAACTGCAAGGAACAAACCTACTCATAACAAAGGCACATACAAGCCTTATTGTGAAGTCATACATGCGAAACTTGTATTTTAGAATATTGTTTAGCTGAAATCCTCCAAATTTAGCATTAAAAACCACCAGTTATTGCCTGCTGTGGTGAAAAGTGCAGGAAATTAAATTTTAAAACCAACTGGTTGTTTTAAGAGAAGGCTGTCCTTAATCTGGATGCTGTTCACATTCAAGCATAACAAAAGCAGCTGAAAGATCCAACATAATCGATGTCCGTGCTATAAACTGTCAAAAAGACATATGGAAATAAAGAAGTCAACAATGATTCAAAATAAAGCTCACTTACCCATGGACCTGTTAAATTTTAAGTGTTCTACATTTATTGCACACAACCAATCATTCTTACTTTGTCAAAAACACAAAACAACAGTAAAGTCACAAATTTTGGCAGATTTTTTATTTTAGTCAAATATCTTGGGATATCAGAAACTCATATTAAAAATATATGAAAAGCCGAGTAAAAGTTGTTCTGTCACATTAGCAATGACGATTGGTAAACTCCTTCCATAAACGACTAAGCAATAAAGAAAGCATTCGTTTTATCTCACACTTAGGACGTCATCTTTCTTAAGTCTCTGAGTGCTCCTCTCCAATTTTGTAGACAGTTATAATGTCAATAGGATTCACACTTTTGTCAGCCCACTCAAGCAGCATAAGGGCTCAGAGAAACATGGGTCTGATAAACCTGTCTGAATGTCACACTTTTGGCAGGAAAAAAAGAACTAGGAAAGGCTCCAATAGTGTTTTTCCAGTTTTTCCCAGTCCAAAATGCTGACATTAAGTCATGTGTGAAGGAACCGTTCCTTCCTTTTAATTGTGTTAGTGTTGAGACACCTGACATACCACACTCTTCTACAGATGGAAATGAGACAGCTAAGCCTTAAATACCTAACTGCAGCAAGCAGAAAAATTGCATGTTGTTGTTTATTGAGAAGTGAAGTGATAAGCTGAAGTCTGGTGAAATTTCAGGCTATTCTATGCTATTAAACCAAACTCAGCTCATGTTCATCTCAACTTGCTCCCCCGGCTTCCCAAACTGACTATTAAGAAGCTGCAACTTTTTTTAATGTGGTATCCCCTTGAAGAAATGGGTTTGGTGACTCCAAAATCCTTTCCTCAGCCTCCTGGGCAGTCACAGGACTTCATTTCCAGCTGGATACCGCACAGATTGGAAGGACAAAAAGTCTTAACTATTTTTCATTGCTAGGATGCCTACTTTGTCCTGGCTTTCCGTTCGCGTTAGTGTGCTATTATTAACTGGACTCTCATTCTTTATCAAGAAAACAACTCTGAAGTCCAACTTCATGCATCATAGCCTCTTCTTATGTCCACTAAAAAAATAAAAAGCACGTGGAACAGATTCAGAATACGACCATGTGAAAAAAATTATAGCTGTGTCCCTCTGAAAAGGCAGGAAATTGGGAGGGTTAGTTACACTCTTTGCACTACCTAGTTTAGGGATACAAATAAAATTCTGTTAGTTAAGCTTTAACCTACCATTTAGGGGTTTGCACCACCTTGAACTTAAACGATGTAAATGTTTAGGGAGATGACATCAGAACTTTTTTTTCCCCCCACTTTCACAGCCCTTTGCAAATTAGGCTCTGCTTAACGCTTATTTCTAATTCCACACAGAAAAGTCGATGCCCACCTTCACCTAGACCAAGATGCCAGCCTCCTTCAGCCCCTCACGTGTTTCTTTTTTTTAAACAAGCACCTTTATGCTTCCTCCCTCAAGCACAGGAGAAACTCACAGTAAATATCCACAACATTGTTTTTAAAATCTCACTGAAACTCTCTTTTGCCACAATGGCTATTAAGCTATTGATGACATTAGGCTACTACCATCATATCAATCTCTGTCTAGTGCATAGAACTACACAGTCTATTTTTCCTCCTGTGCTGTTTGGAAACATTAAGTTAAATTCTGAGAAACAGTAAAGAAACAAGTATCTAAAAAGATAAAAAACATGCCTGAAAGGGCAATGAAACTCAGATTTTATTAAAAAAAGCGATTTACTAATGTTCTGATGCTGCATGTAAATGAAATAAAGAACACAGAAATGGACAAACTGGTAAGACTCACTGTCCATATGTCTCAGCAACCTATCTCACACGATGGCCAAAGGCAAATGCTTAAAAGAAGAGGGCAAGATCAGAGAAAGAAATTACCAGTGCTTCCACAGAATATTCTTCCAACCCTTCAGTACTGGCAACTCACAAGCCTGAGCAAGACGTCTTTTCTGTATCACTCTGGACATGCTTTTTTCTTGGGTTTTTGTGAGCATTTTGTGAGTATCTCAGTCTCATACAAGCATTTGGATTTGTATTTTCCAATTTTATGTAGTCCTCTGTGTAATGTGGACAGCACCATTAGCAGGGAAATAAATACTGCAGATTATTCTGAGTAAAAGCATGCTGCTAATCTAGAAAAAGAGAATGAAAGTAGAAAAACTACTGCAAAGTCTTTAAGGAAGTTTTTTGTTTGGTTTCTTCCCCATTTACAATACACACAGACAAGCACTTCGTCTCTGTTTTTCAATAACTATTTTTCTTTGGGTTTTTTGTAATACATCTTTTCCTTCTCTGTAGGTTTCAGCATTTTAGGGCTCTGCATGAAAAGACAGGAGACTGCAACGGCGTGCTCCATTACTTGCAAACGTTTCAAAAATACTAAGTGCATGGGCCAGCCACGGCAGATGAATTGTATTAAGCCAGAATAGGTATTTGCATATTTGGAGTACAGTTATTATGCAGTCATCACACAGTGATTATACAAATTTATTCACTATGATCAGCTAGCAGTTGTCAGGCACAGGTCAAGGATTTAGACAGAGCAGGCTACCAAGTAATAATTGTAAAATGACTGTGTAACAGGGAGCCTTAAAACTGTGGTGCATCCTCAACAGGCTGTTGGCATGTCATTCCTAAGAGTTTTAAAGGTATATTGAAAATTAAAAAAAAAAAATGTTGAAAGTTAACCACTTTTTCCCCACTGAAATGCAAAGGGATGTGATCTAAGACCTCCTCTTCACAGGGAACAYGGAAGCAAAGGCATTCTCACGTAGGTCTTTGCGGATTTGAAGCCTGAAGGCTTCTGTAGTGAAATATGACATCTAACTAACTGTAACTAAACCAGACACGGAGAATGTGATGTGCCTCTTTAGCTATAGGGTGCACCAAGCACCAGAACACTATACATCMCTGCTAGAATAAAAGAATACATTCAAGCTTTTGAGAAAACCTGGGAGGAGACACTGAGCCTGAGCCAGATGAAGGAGATACATGATGCGAGGCAAACAGCTCCACTTCCCTTAAAAATCTTGCAAAAGAAAGATGGGCAGGTCTGCCAAGAAAAAGTTTTCGTAACTTATGATTTCAAATATTACGTTCTAAACACTTTTTATGAGCAATTTGTTTCTTCGTTTTCGAGTCATCTCCTCCCTTCCCCTCTAACCCATACAGGTTCAGCTTGACTATGCGACAGCACTGAATCTTCATGCAGGTTTAAGGGATGCATTATCTACGAGAGAGAGAAGATGAAGAAAGTAACAGAGGAAAGGTTACTTACAGAAGCAAAATACATCCAGTTCTGGGCATACTTCAAAAGGGACTTAAAAAAACACAGGGATTGTAGGAACTCTGAATTTGGGCAGCAGCTGGAACGTACAAAGGAGTAAGACTAAGTATCAACAAGGACATATTCTCTTGCTTGCAGTAAGGCTTAACAGGCAATAGGAATACTAGGAATTATTTATTGAGTAGCGGCTGGTTTTCTTATTTCCTGGACCATTTTCACGTGTGCTAATTTACTTTTATCGTGAACCACTGAAGGGAGAAAACTTGGTTGAGATGCTTCTCAGTCTGCAATCACAGAAACATCCTCTCAATTTAGAGTGCTGTTTCAAGCCAGATTAATTAACAATATTAATTATACAAAAATTGCCTTGCAATAGGTAAATCCAATTGAACATATTACAATGTATTCAAATGGAATAAATACAAGGGAAGAAAAAGGTAAACACGAGATTAACCGGAAAATGATGTATGAACAAGGTTCTTTCAGACAGTGTTTTAACACAAGCCTGAGAACCAATTACCCATAAAAAGTCTCAAACAGTCTTTCCTTTTGTTGAGAGGCTATGACGAATCTTACGTGCAACACATCTAAGACAAATGCTTGCCAAAACATAACTTAAAAGATCTAGGACACAATCAACATTCAGCAATGTTGAAATATCAAATGTTTTCCAGCAGCATGCAAAAACGTCACATACACTAAGTACAATTTCCCCTGTAAAAGCAGTATCATATCCCRATACAGAATCATACCGCAAATCAAATACAGAAGAAGAACTATTTACTCTCACTAATATGTCAGATTGCATTGCAGAATCTGACAAATCTATAAAACTATTAGAGGCATCCGCACAACCTTCACACATAATTAACTTTATATGGAGTAAAGGGGGCAAGCTGCCATCATCAGACCCTACCTTCCATTTCCTGGACAGATTGTCTCTGACAGTAAAGTTCTGTTTCCAAGGTAAATGGAAAAGCATTATACTAACCTAAGATTGTCAGATATATTCATAATGATCATGTGGAATTTAAGTGACTGCATAACCATGAATAAAAAGAAAAGGAATAAAAACTCTTGAGCATGTGTTTATTTATTTATTTAACGTCAGAAAAAAAAACAAGATAATGGAAAGAGTGTTAGATAAAACGCCTTCCACGTTGCCACTGTACTTGGTTTTTTTTGCAGTGTAATCACTTTGGACAAAAATAATTTAAAAAAGGAGAAGGACACAAAGCCTGATAATAGCAAGTGACCTTTAGAGTTAATGGAAGACTCTGAATCCAAAAGTTGCACAGAGAACTTCTCTGAGCTGTTCGCTATCCAGCCCTCCACAGGGCCGTACCCCAACAGCCTGTTTAATCAAGTCCCACTCAAACTTTTTTAACCTACAAGAAAGTAAGCCTGTAATTAATAAACTTATTACTTAACCTGTGCTGGCTGCAATCCTCCTTATGCTCCATGAGTTGTGGGAAGGGAAATTAAAGTACTAAGCACAGCTTAAAATTACAATCTAATAGTTTTCGAGTAAGAAACAAGATATCCCACTCAGATGGCTATATTTACCAGTTCGGTAATTCTGGTAATTCCCTCCCAAATAACTTTATGTTTGTCCTAAAACACCATTAAAAGAGAGATAAGGAACAGAAGAACTAAAGAGCTGGTTAATCTGTGCAGCATCATTATGTATTATTTAGTTTAATATCTTCTTGTAGTAAATACAAAATCATTATGTGCCATTTTCTTCAAGAGAACATTGTAGTAAATTTGGCGTTGCAACAGAACCATTAAAGTATAATAGTGTACACAGAAAAATTCTACTGATTAGCAAGCAAAAATATGTAATTATAGCCACAGTGTGGGACTCAGTTGGCTGGTGTTTTATTGCATACTGCTTTGTAAGACTACTTTGCTGCCAAAACTAATGAGGAAAATACTGAGTTGTTACTTCCAGTTGTACTAGAGGTTTTTGTCTTGATTTTATTGACATTTATAAAGTGATCATCACATGTAACAAACAAGCCACAGTGCCAACACTGTGAGCTGCAGTCTACAGTAATTAATGAGTAAACAGCATCAATTCCATAGCAATGTTCCATGGATACATAATGTATTAACTGAATTTTTAAGAGGCAATTCTGAACAACAATTTACCCAAAGTGTCTCATGTTCTCTGCAGTTTGAGCAGTATTAACGAAATAATACAAGAGCAATAAGACATGACTTTAAAAGGAAAAAGCAGCTCAACATTAGCCCATAAAAGTTGCAGTAAACATATTCAAATGTGCGTATGTCCAATACATAAAAATACAGTTTTTAAAAAAAACACATATGATCATAAGTAGAAAGATTGAACAATATATATCGTATGATATTTGGTATTATACTTAAGCCTCCAGATTTTCCTTTCCAGCTTTCATTAAAAGTGGGGGGTGAGAGGGGTGAGGTATATTTATAGCATCGTACAAAAAGATGGAAAGTTCCAGTTTAAAAAGCTTGCAAAGAAATAAAAATAACGAGTTAATCTGTTTCTGAAATGTTACGTTGGAACCTTTAAGCCATTCATTAAATTTACTGGTTTTTTAACCATACGTGGTTCATATCTAAAATGCAGCCTGATACCATTAGAAAGAAGTAATCATGCTAACATGCCAAAGAATAAAGTGAGAGGACATGTAACGCTGGCTGAAGATACTGAAGCTCCAAAGACTGTATCAGCGATGGACCCAGGGCATAAATTCCGCTTCCAAATCAGCATCCTTTCCAGAAACATTTACAGAACAGAATCTTTACCCATATTTAAAAAACCAAACCAAACAAAAAAAAACCCAAAACACAACAAAAAAACCCCAAACAAACAAACAAAAAAAACCCAAAACACACAAAAAACCCACAACAGCTTATGCCCATGATGTCAAATGCAGAATCAATTTCAACGTAATTCTTAATATTATTCCACTCACTGTCAGAAAGTATACTTTAAAAATAGTTTGTCTGCCTACCTTCATATTATTCAAAGGCTTGCAAATAGGAAGTCGTACACCGGATTACGAAAAGAAACTACAGTGAATTTGGCAAGGAAGCTCGGAGAGGCATTGTGAACTGCCATCCATACAAAAGGTATATTAAGCCCCATCTACATTTTTCTGTTAAAATTCAGCACTTTGGGTACATCTTCATTAGCAAATACAGAGGACCAGTAAGAGCACATCTGTGGAGTAAAACAACTGGTGTTGAGAACCTGTAGTATAAATACTATACACATTTCAGGGGTTTTTTTTGTGGTGAGGAGGGGGGGTGGTGGTGTTGGTTTTGTTTTTTATTTATTTTTATTTTGGGGTAGTTCTGCTCTGGTCCATGGACTGAACGTCAGTTTTCTGATGGAATGCATCATCCTCCAGTCTAGTTTTACCCAAAAGAAACTTAGCTCATGTGCTCCAAGATACTTGATAATGCTAAATACCAAAGCAGTAAGGAGAGTCAGCGGATTTCCTTCAAAAGCACCCTCTAGGCCCCAACTAAACCATCAATAATACACTAAAACACCCTTTAAACACCCTTTTTTTTGTTGAAAATTATTTGAATTTTTCAGGATTTTTAGCAATGCCTGAGGTAGTGTACCTGCAAATAAAGGGGAAAAGCCCCCATTCTCACACCCAAGTAAAACAGATTTCTGCATTACAAGAGGGTGGCAGTTTTGTTACTGAGCCCTAACAACCTGTATGAATCAAAGTTCAAAAGATCAAAGTAACAATTCACATCAAACTCAAACTCTGCACCAGCCACACACAGAAGTCAGCACGATAGGATATTCATCCCTTAAGGTTTTAGTTGTAAACAGGCACTAACAAACAACTGAGCAATGGCAGAACAAAAACATTCAGCAGTCACCCTAGGGTACAAGCACAAACAAGCCTTGTCTTAGAATGACTAATATGTTCTGCTTGCACTGGTGATGTTAAGGATGAAGCGTCGGGAAGCAACAAGACTGAGGGAATGATGGAGAACCTCTTTCAGAGCATCGAGACAACTTACACAAATAATCTAATGCCATAGTTCTAGTTACTTCTGATGGGAAGATGATCGAGAAAGTAATCTCCCCCTGCCTTCACAGTATTATAYATAAAATTTTACACAGCTAAGGCCTTGTGAAATACACATCTCAGTTCAAACTGAATAAGCAAAACACGTGAATAYGCTCGTGAAACATTTTATAAGACAGTCTCCAGAAGACCTATGGTTAACTTACAATCCCACACCATAAATATTTCACGTTTCAGTATTACCTGCACCACACTGTAAAGACAAGCTCGTCACGGTTCTATGGAAAGATGATGCCTTTCACTCCAATAAATGGACATCTTAGGTTTACTAGCTTTAATAGTATTAATGTATTTTATTTTCAACATATATCCTTTCATAGAATCAGAGAATAACTTGGGCTGGATTGGACCATGGAGGTTTTCCAGTCCAACCCCCTRCTCAACTTTCCCTTACAAAACAAAAGCATGGTTGAAACTGACCTGCCTTCCACCCTTCTGAAGTGATGAAAATCTACAGAAAAAGCTGAGAAGCTGTTCTACCATCTAAACTCTTTTTATTGTTATTATTTTTACTAATTATGTTTATGCTCCAGGGTAAAACAMCACCCAACACCTACATGTTATTGAAAATAAATGTTTTTCAATTATTAAGATGGAAGACCAAAAGCTAAACAATAATTGGCACAAAAGGCTCACTCAAAACCAGTCCCAAGACGACACCTATTCAGTTTGGCCAGGCACCTATTTGTGGTGATAGCAAGAACCACAAAAAATAGGTGTAGCTAAAGTATTAAGGAGGATGAAAGGTCTAAGCTGACAGCAAATACAAACCAGATCTGAATACTCCCGTCCGACCTCCATTTGTGGAGGCCAGACTATTATTTGTTATCTGAGGATTGAGGTATGCACAACATGGGCAGGCACTGCAGGCAGAGGGGTGAGCGCAAAGATCCTTAATGAGGGACAATCTAAAGCCTCAAATCTCTATACGTAACATAAAAAAAGAAAGGGCTGACTTTTAACACAGCTTTTAGCAGAGAACTGGGGTTCTGATTTCTTTTCCTCACATCTAGATTATTGTTCTTAATTTTGCTCTTCCTTTTCAACAAGAACAAGTTTTTTTATAACTACCTCTTTCTAATTAGAAGGCCAACTTCCTGATCTATTGACCTATCGCACAATATGATTTTAATTAGCTCACACTGGCATGCAATGCCTGGAGTTTAAGTATTGGTTAGCCTGAAAAAAATCTATTTGCCCACTGAAAGCATTTACATAAACAACCCAACAAAAGCATTTTTAAAAATATTATTGTATAAAATCCAGTGGGATACAGTTGATAATTGGCCTGACTGTCATAAAAGGGTGAGAGTGACATTCACGACCTTCTGAAAGGCAGTTTTCTCTATGGAACTACATTTCCTACTTGATTTTTTTGTTTAAAATTAATAGGGTTTTTTTGTCAAGTACCAATATATTGTTCCTTCTCCATTAATGCCTTATGCGCATGTCAGCAGAGACACAGATATTACAAGAATATTTGTTTTGAATAGAAATCTCATTGAGCAATGTTTTACAACCAGACATAATTTGAATGCAAGAGTTTTTATCACATCAGAAGAACTCCTCAAGGCTTTACACAGCTTTTTTGTTAGAGGATTTTATGTACTTCACAAAGGAGACGGACACCACATAGGAAAAGGCAGAGAGGGAAACTGAGAGTAAAGTGACAGGTAGTATTTTCAATACCTTCCAGACCCTTCCTATACCTCCAGAAAGCCCCACGTCTCTGGTCTCCCTTCACTTACTCTACATTCAGTTCTTCCACGCCTCCAACCTGGACCTTTTTGGTTTGCCAGCAGGGTAAAAGCCACACGTGCTATACTGAATCTGAAATACTGGCCAGGCACACAATGCCAACAACATATATAATGGCTGAATCTCCCTGGATTTCCCCCTCTTAAGAAAGGCTTTAGCTTCCCTCTGGACATCAGTTTTCAGAAATGTGCAGAAACCCACTTGTTTTGAAACTTGCAACCCTCTGTCAAACACATCTGCAAATAACCAGTAGATTAAATAACATGTTGGGTATTAATTAATAGTAGGCAAGAGACAGCACAAGGAAACCAGAATAAGAGTGTTTCAAAATCTGCAGCCTGCTCATATAGCATGGGGCATAAACAAAGCACAAATGGATACTATCACATATTTCCTTTCCAGTTTGACAAGAAATCCCTGACAAAACTGTCTTTGGCTTCAAGGAGCCCCAGGTTTCACTACAACAATCTGCTCATCTGTGAATGAGTAAGTGAAGTGTGTGCACCTGTGGTCACAACATTTATGAAATACAGAAAAGATCACGGACGTGACTGACAAGATGACTCAATGAACATCAGGGTTTGAACTTCCACCTCTAGCACTTATTGGTGGACTATTGACCGAGAAGTCATTCAGTCTGAACATTTTCTCATGTTCAGCAGATTCCCTATCAAATATGAGACGAGTTAGTGTTGCAAGCCTACTTGAAAGCAACAAAATAGCTCCACGAGACAGCATTTGCACTTTGTTTAGATGCCATAGAGTTAATCATTGTGAAACTAATAATGTTCTCTTGATACTTCAAACAGATACCCCAGGAAAGCACAGAATAAAAAGTGGAAAGAAAAAAGGTTTAGATAGCATGTTCAATCTTTCCTTTCTATTATTCATAAACCTGCGGGTTTTAAAGGAGAACACAATTATTAGGGGTTCTCAGAGAAACCTGGCCTAATTAAGTTTTAATTCCCACAGATCACGAGGCATACTTCTCCCCTGCAAACACAGAGCCACATTTTAGCAGCATTTCTCAAAAAAAGACAACGTTCCTTGGTAACTCCACAATGGATTTAGTCTGAAATTTGGCACCATCTGTATATCATAATAGGCCTTTGTAATTCAGGACAAGCAGCACCAGCCTGCTTGTCTATAGGACTCCAGATAGTCACCTTGGCCACAGAYGCCTCCAGAATCCTGTGAGGGATTAAAAATCATTGCAGAATAGCTCCAAAAAGGCCCCTTCTTTCCTCTTAAAACCTCTTCCTACTTACTGGCCTCAAGATATGCTTAAACTTAAACTGATGTAGAAGTACTTTAATAGTAAAATTATATTACCCAGGGATTGATCCCTTCAAAAACAACAAAACAGCAAAACAGGTCAGAGGGACTGCAGTAAGGGGAAGGAAGAAGAGTAGAGATTCATATGTAAAGCTGTTCGTAGAGTATAAATGCTAGGACGAGCCAGAAGACCCAAGAGTCAGCGTCACTATTCTCATTTCCATCGATACATTCCTAAATTAATCTCAAGGACAAAATAAACTGTTGCCCCAATGATGCAGCAAACAATAAGGAGAGCCACTTCTTGCAATACGCAAGACTCCTCRACTCAGATGAAAACTTCACCCACGTTGCCATCAGTCTAGCATACTCTTTAACGGCGCTTTCTAAACATATTCTGGTCTTGAGCTTTGTAAAAGAGTTAAAATTGAAGCATTGCTAAAACACACTCAAAAATAATGTCTGTACAAGGCAGAGTCATCACTATAGTCAATTAGGTATTCATGGYTCTGCTCCCATTTCTGCTGCAGTAGGTGTGATTGTTGTACTTTACTGTTCCCCCAATTCTTGCGCTCCATTTAGTTACACTGGTCTAGATACCGCTTCACTACACATCAAAACAAAACCCGCTCCAAAGCAAAGCAGAAACGGATTTACAACGTACAAAACAAGGCATAATTTTTCAAAAGCCCCAAAATTGGATGCAATACCACATGGTACATTGCAGAGGGTAAATGTGGATATCCGAAAGGTCTCTTCAAAAATGAGGATTTTGCGAGCATTCTCTTCCGAATGCTGAGACACAAGAGCACCATGCTAACTGCAGCACATACTTTTCCTTGGCACAGGTACAGGAAAACAACAATTAAGCTTTTGTCAAACATATCCTTTTGCCAAAAAACAAACAAATTGTTCCTAAATACCTGTGCTGCCAATGTCTCTCTCACATATATAGTTATATAGTCTTTCTTAAAAGACTACAAACAGTCAAATGGCATTATTAAATAACGAAATTTATTATTCAACATTAGCACATAAATTGACAGTTATTAAGCAAATGATAAATGTTCTCTGTTCATACAAAGAGTGCTTTAGTGAATCAAAACCATTAACAGTTCCCAAGAGCATAAATGTAATTCTTTTATAATACTGAAAAGGAAAGCTACAAAAAAAAAAAAAAAAAAAAAAAAAAAAAAAAAAAAAAAAAAAAAAAAAAAAAAAAAAAAAAAAAAAAAAAGTGTAGATGTTATTACACTCAGGAACATATGCAGAGATTCCCCAGAAGAGGCAAGGAACATAGCTGACCTAACACAGTACAGCTTAAAAATCATTGTAAAAGGAATTTAATGTGTGTAAGATTAGAAAACATGAAATTTGATTTCTTTTCCTTATGCCTCAGAGCTTCTGTTATGCTTCTAGTCGATTTTACCAAGCTGAAGAAATACTACAAATTTTAAGCATAAACCTACCCCTGTGCTATTGTTTTGCTACACAATAAAATAAGTATCCTTTGTCAAGCACAGTGACCACATTAAAAAATGGGAAATAACAGAAAGTTATTTCTATTCTAATACCCTTAATTCAACTCAGAAGATTCAGAAACGCTGCAGAAACTGGAGGGACAGATTTTGAAAATTCTTCCAGGACAGGTAATAGTGACAAGTAATTGAAGTTACAATCTAGAAGATGTCCCACACCCTTACGTCTCTTCAAACGTGGCATTATGGTGTTTCCCTGATGTCTGCCAGGGAAAGAAATTAGAAATATGCTGTGAAAGAATCAGCATTGTTTTTCTGCTTGGAGAAAAGCTTATCTCCTCGTAGCTGTAAGATATCCCTTGCCCTTTGGATGACTTCTTGACCTGTCAACACCAAAGTTTACAAAACGCCCATCAACAAAAATCAGCAAAGCCGAAGAGAAAACCCTTTCTGTCGGTTTTGCTCTGTCACACCTTTGATGCAAATGAGCAATACAAGGTCTCAGACCGTAAAGTGAATATCCTACAAGAGAGTTAGAATATGGTTTTCCCTAAGAAAGGGAACAGAGGTGCTTCTGGATAATGAGACAGGAAATGTGTAAATCCCATCCCACTTTCTCGTTTAGAGAGTTTAATAAAGCAGCACTGTATTGTGGCACACCAATATATTTTGGCAGTATTTGGAAGGATAGCACCTCCTGAGCTGTGAGTGCCGTATTTTACCGCACCCTGTCAGGTTAGATAAAAGCTGTCTGCAACTTTTATATTTTTCCTAGACAGAAGAGTTACACAGTATTGCCAAGAAGCTTTAGAACCATACACRCTAGCCTATCACTACTGCCAAACAATTTTTTAAAATTATATTTCCCCCTCTGTCTAAAAGTCACTCTGGCAACTCTACAAACATTCAAGAAAGCACCATATTCTCCAGCTACTCTGCAACACGCATTGAGACAGGGCCTTAGAGAGCCTGACTTTGGAGACCGAAGTCTTACAAATTCTTAAACTATTTATAAAACAACCTTCCTATAAAATGATTTTTTGATTTTTTTCAGTTTCACATTTAGAGAATAAACATTGTTTAAAAATTAAGTTCCCTCCTCCAAAACTAGCCCTAAAGGAGTAAGGCACAAAGTAAAAGGAACAGGGAAAATAAGGAAATAAGAGCACGCAGTAAATACGTCAATTATTTTAGCATGTTAAATATGAATGGAGAGGAGAGAAACTTCAGTTAATAGCAGCCTGATTATTCCAGTAGGGCCACTTAGTAGTAGTGATGGAAAGATAACACTTGCTTAACTAATGCTTGTAAAGTACTTTACATTCCTCAGATAGAAGAACTACAGATACGCAAAGTATCATCATCATTACACTGACTGCTACTATGACTTTTGTAAATAATTAAAGGCTGTGACATTACTCCTGGTAAGCATATCGTAATATAACATCTGGGGGGTGGGAGGAACAGACATGACCAATTCCTCCATCCTATATTTTATGCATGAGGAGTGATACTTCATCGTGTGGTCAGAGCATGACCGCCAAGAGGAATAGCTTGTCGCTGGTAATGTTTCCTGGAGAGACTGTGGAGTTCCTTTTGTTAAGACAAGAAATGATCAATAAGCTCGAGAGGTAAGCTGCAATAATACGGGTCGAATTTCAAAGCAGTCTTTCTTTTAAAGAAATTTGTTTTGTTTACTTTGTTGGAAGCTCTTAAAAAACATCTTCCAGCCCAGTGCTCGATACCTTCAGGGGACAATTACTCCTTTACCAGAAGCATTAATTAATTTTAATTACTCCTTCTGACAAATATTTTGTACAGAGTGTAACGTAGGTATGTTTTATTAATGATCCAGGAATTTAAGTTTTTTACATTGGGAAAAAAAAACTGTTTTATTATTATAACAACAATAATTAAAGTAGGAAAGATACAAAACATGCAACACAAAATGCATAAAATTCTGACTTTCAAACTAGGGAGGCAACTTTCTGAAACTCTTTTTTCAGACCATTTACAGTAAATACAATTTAGATTGACTTGTTTCTGCCCAAATGATTTTTGCTACTCATCTATCAGATACCAGGCAACAGTAGCGTACAGTAGCAATAGATAATGGTGCAGTGAAAATGGAAAGGCATGAAGTAAGAATCAGCCTATTCTAGCACAGAGAAGAAACACAGAGAAGTTATGAGACACTTAAGTTATGAGGGATTGCCATTATTTTCAATGGTGAGGTGATTCATTAAATGATCTCGAGCAGACACGTCTGTCAATATGGGAACAAAGCTACATACAAAACCATCATTTTAATTAAGGTCTTAGAGGATGTCCAGTGAGTTAACTGGTATTAAATCACGTACAAAGAATGTTCTTATTTCATCTGATGTGTGTGTTGTCTTCCAGACATTCATCTCACAGGAGGAATGCTAAATGCAATGACAAAATGTTTTCTGTCTTTCTGTGTAGGAAAAGATGACCAGCAAGCTAGAGATTAACTTCCACTGGATAATCACTGCACAGTAGCTAATTTTATATGGTACACATGTGGTTGTGTTCCAATTAAATATATATTTAATTCATCTAGAAATTCTAATATAAGGTGCTGCTTTAAAACATCGAAAAACACGCATGCTATGAAAACAGGAAAACACCACCAAAAAAGCACCTTGTTAATTGTATCACAATCTGAAGTTAATTAAGTTGGTGACACTCAGTGTGTCAAAAAGCATCTCTTTGTGCCTAACGTGACCTTAAGCCATGGCTGGAGATTGAAGGAGAATTACTAAAAGGAAAAGAAAAGAGAATGATCTCCACTGCATGCCACAACACCACAGAAAACTGGCTTTATTCCACAACCCAAGAGCAAGAAGGGAGGCAAACTGAAATATTCTATACAGCAATCACAAATATCGRCGAGAAGAAACCTCTGGAGGTCCTGTAGCCCAGCCCCTCACTCAGGGCAGGACAATCTCTAGACACCAGCCCTGGTCAATCTATGCATACGACATTTCAGGTGTCTGGAAGGGAACTGGTTAGAAAACCACCGTTTCAGAAGAACGCAGTTCCTATCCTCTCATTGCTGTTTCTCGGTCTTATTTCATGTCAGAGCTATCTGCATGGTGAGCTCTTGCAGTTACCTGGGAGAGCAGGAAAGCATCTAGGAGGAGACAAGTCGGCTCCCTGAAGCCAAGGCGGGGAAAATCTTACCCACTGCTTCCGGTAGATGATCTCCACCATGCTCCCCCCGTACACACCTAATTAGCAATGTGTCTCAGGCTCCATACTTTCCACTTAAGTAATGAGGAACATTTATCAAAAATATTGTCTTATTTTTTCCAGTACACTACAGACTTTGTAAAACTGATGTTCCTTCTGCAAATATGTTTTCCTCACCTTACCATAACATTTGTGCATTATTTATTAACATGATTTTTGCAGAAAGTTTTCCTTTCGAATGAGAAAAATCTGAACTACTAGCACTGCATTAAATATAATGAGAGAAGAGTTTTCCACATATTTGGGTTAGTTTTTAAATGCATGTTTCAGTGCTTTTCTGATTCAAGGCCAAACTCTTTCTTGTACACACATCCTTCAGTATTACTCATGAGCTAATTTAAACGCAGGTATCACCTAGTTTCAATGAAAGAATGAAATGAAAATTAATACAATAATTTAATACAAACTGCTATAATATGATGAATAGTACATTTTAGAAGGGCATGCTAGGAAAATAATTTATATTGTATACTAAATAAAAAGGATCATACTCTCAAGAGCTTTTGAAACGTTACTTTCCCCTTGATGAATTACAATGCAATTTTCTAGCCAACTAATTTCACTAAAGAAGATAATGACTTGAGCAAAAGGCTAATCAACTGCCAATCAGGATTCCTTGAAGCACAGAATGTCAAATATTGAAGCAATTTTTTTACAAGTCATAAAAGCACTTAAGTTCCATGATATGTCATAAAACCTGTGATGAAAATCTGAAGTTGATGAAGCATTCTTATTTCTCCAGTGATATTCCTAAACAAACAAGTTTCAACTTCAACCAAATCTGCCATTAATATTCAGATCTATTAAAGAAGCATCATCACTACACAATTAGCTGTGTAAATGTCAGTCAGAGAACTAAACAGATTAATCATCCAGGTTGTTTTCTCTACCAAACCTCTGAATTGTCAATGTTATTTAATTTCTTCAGGAGTGGAGGGTGAGAAGGGAAATACTTTTTTTATATCTTCACTTATTAGAGTAGATTTTTAACGTGATAGAAAGTGCTAATTGATCACGACAATTTATTGTTAATTTAAATYCACTTTGTTTTTGTGTTCTGTAATATTCCACTTACACCTTTTCTTGTAATTCAGCAGAAGATGTTTCAGAACTAAAGCTTTGTAGAAAAACACCAATTGCCATCGTCTTTTCTTCACGAGAAACACAGGTCACTACTCTTTTATGTGTGGATAAATAGTATTCTCTGAAGGCAGGACTTAATTATTTTTATGTAGCTTGTCTCTTCCTTTCTATTTTTAAAGTCAATAATTAATTATTTGTCTGGGCTTCTATTTCACCATCTTGTGTATTTTTCTGGGAAGAAATCAAGTCAGCTTGAACCTCTATTACCCACTTGATCTTGTTATGATGTTTTAAGTTGGATACGTATTACACCAGCAGAATGTTAACACTGATGAATACTGGAGAACGGAAAAGAACATCTTTAAGCAATCTAAATCAACAGTGTTTTCAAACCTCAAAACTTTTGGACACCAGGAAGGAGAAAAACAGACAGTCCAGTCTAATATCCTAAAAAACTGTATCTGAAAATTGAGTACACTGCATAATCCCAGAAGACACTGGAAAAAGGGTTATAGATCATAGACTAAATAGAACATTCTTAAACAGGACATTGTGTGCCAGCTAAAACTATTACATTAATTTTTGGTCCTTACACAATTAAGGACCATATCTAAATATAAGAAACTGAAGTCATCAAATGTTTTCTTAGACTACTGTATTTCACTCTGCTTCCAAAATCTGCTTACAGCACAATGCCTGTATTGACTTATGCAAACAGAATTGGTGCAATTCCTGTAATGACCTTAAAAAAAGCGTGGATATGATGTATGTTTAACATGTAACTGAAGCCCACGATAAGTACAGGTGACTCCCCTAACCATGGCACCAGTTATTCTTGCCATTCCCCACCCTCACGTGGCACACTGCTCCTCACGCAAGTCCCCTCTCCTCTGCTGGGCTTGGCAGACCTGGAGAAAACATTTTCCCCTCCTTTCTCACACTAATAACTGTTATATGCAAGATTCATGTGGTCTTACTACTATTGATATTAGGTGTTCGATCCTGCTGCCTTCCCTGGATATGGATTGCATACAAATAAAGGCCTACAGTAGCCTGCTCCAACAAGCTAGCTGCTTCCAGCTGCTGGCACGAAGAATTCCTTGACAGTGCCTTGGTAGCTGCTAYGCTTGGCTATTGCCTAACCCAAAATTCATGATCACCTCTCCATTGTGCTGGGCTTTCCAGCCCTGCCTTCTACATCTGCTTGTTGTCTCTTGTCCTCCCCTTACAGGGTGAGCTCTTCAGGGCAGGCATGGTCTTTTATTGTTCCATGTTGGTACCGAGAAAGAACCGCAGTGCCATAGTCACTAATTAGAGCCACCTGGAGCTATAGCAATTTAAAAAAGAATTTTAAATCCTTATCAGACATCCGAGGCAGCAGAGCAGTGGGATACAAGAACCTCCCAGCAAAGCAAGGACCCTTGACAGAACAAAGCAACAGGTAAGAAGCAGTCTTGCAAGAGAAACAGCTGCATCCCCTGCTTATCGGGCTTACCGTCGCTGACCCTCGCTTTTCTACAAATTGGGGGTGAGTGCTAGAAGAGGCAAAACACTTTTCAATGGAACAAAAAAGAGGAAATCTGGGCAAAGACAGGAAAATTTCGGGCTTTCTAAGGCAATGGGCCAACTCCTCAGCCAATACAGCAGGGACAGGAAAACTTCATTCCCTTTTTTTAGAGAGAGAGATTTAGATAGATAGATAGATAGATAGATAGATACAAAAATGTGCACGTACACACACAAAATCCAGGAAGAAAAACGACATAAAACAGTCCTTTCCAAGACCCTAGGTCTTCCTTAGGCCTCCATCTGTTCCTAGAAAAATTATCTCTCACTGAAACTACTTAATGTCTTGTTAAGATTTTTACCTCCTTTCTATCTATCAATCACTTTGGAAACAATCCATTCATTTCAGGGAGGGAGGAGGAAGAACTAAGCTTAGGTTTGCTGAACAGCTGTTCCACCCTCTGACTGGCCTCCCCAAATCCCCCAGGTCTGCAGAAAGCTATCAGGTGATGACAGAGTCGATCAGCTAAGCATCCAGTTAAAGTAAATGTATTAGTACAAATTCTCACTGGCCAAACAAGCACAGAGAGCGTACAGCTGGAGCAAGCCACTTCTGAACGTTGACCTGCCCAATGTACATACTTGCACCTCAGCAATTAAGATCGCAGACCGGGGAAAAAACCAAGACGGGGGGTGTGTGTGTGTGTGTGTGTGTGTGTGTGTAATCTACAGGCAGCAATATATAAAATGAGTTACAGCACTGTGAGCACAGTAAGACGCTACGTGTTCTATATTCTTTGGATATTAACTCCAAGAACATCCTTCTGTCTCGCCAAACACTTGCTGAATGCTTAAGTATTTTAACATATCAGGTTTATTAGATCACTGTTTGGAAGTCTTTCCAAGAAAACTGATCTGGTAAAGCAATCACTATTTCAGGGAGCATAGCTGAGCTGCGGAAAGCCGCATGTGCTAGAAAAGCTTGACTTGTTTTAAAGCAGTCAGTGGAAGGGCAGGGTGGAAGAATAGGATACAAATAACTTGCATAAAAATCCGGATTTAAGGAAATCGGGAGAGAAGTAAAAAGGTTCAGGAAGGCCTATCAGACCTAATAAAATTAGACTTCGTAAGACTTGAGTTATTTTCTAACCATTTATATGGGCACTGTAGACAAAAAATGTAGCTGGGATGGCCCCAGACTTTCCAATGCAATGCACTGGTTCCAGATGCTTGTATACTTTTATGGTGTTTTGCTTTTCTGACTCAAGCGAGACAGGCTTGTTCTTTGATGGGAACATTTTAAAAATATTTGAACCAAATAGCAAATCTGTGTCCATACAGAGGTAAAAAAATGTGTAAATTTTATACTGTAAATTGCTGTCTCCTTCCTCACAAACTTCTACGTTTATATTGCTTATGTAGGATTAGCCCTAACCGGTCCACCAACCTGTTCAGGTATGTCCCTGGGTGACAGGGAAGGAGTCGGTGTGAAACAAAAATGCCAAATCTTTCTTGATAGATGAAAGTGTATCGAGAAAGAGACAATGCAATACAATTTTGCAGTTGACTGTCAGAACATACTGAACCCCAGCTCAGACTTTCCAATAGCACCGCTGAAAATGACTTGCACACAAACAAATTAAAAAGACTGTGAAGAGATTTGTTATGGAGATATTAAGGAATCACTGAGGATTTTTTTCTTATATACAGGTATATATATATAACTGCTTTGTTCCTGGATTATTTTATGAAAAAGTGAACCTCAAACGAAATCACACTAGGGAGTGATGGAGCGGAAAGCAGTGGCGAAGAATGTAATGGGGTGGATGAGGTGGCAGGCTGAGGCGGGGAATAGCAAGGCAGGTATTGGGAGCTGTGCTGACTGTGGGATTCTTCACATCCATGGCACGCTGCAGAGCAATGAAGCACCATCTGTCTGAGCGGTTTACAGTGTCAGGGTAGGGAAACGACAAAGGTACTTGCTAACCTGATGACCTGTGACTTAGTTTTCCATGATGACAGAAAAAGTAGTACAAATGTAACTTGCGTGAGTTTATATAGCCATGTATACCGCATCTCATTTATTAATGCTGTTTCTGACTGCTTTTCCCATTTCTGAGGAAAATGTTTCAGACTCCCTAGAAAACTAAAGGCTGATGCTGGAGCAACCTTTAAGCACCAGAGCACGATATCTTTACATGCAGAAAATTTTAACTTTCAAGCCTAGAAAGAAATACAGATGGTGAGAATATTACCGCTAGATCACCTGCCTTCAGGCAAACGAGCAAAGATAAACTATTCGCAATAGAGATCTTCTGAAATCAATGGGGTACATTAACCAAGAAACAGGACACTGATTTTTCCTGCTTTTTTGACCCCTGTATGCCGTCATTTTATTTCCTTCCTTGTTTCCCCATCGTACACATTTATATTGACACTTTCTCCTTCCATTTTCCTGTCTCCACCTCAGCTTTTCTGACAAAAGAATGGCTTTTGCCATCTGTCTCGCTCTGCTTCTGCCACCAGGGAACAATGTCACTGACTAAGCCTCATATAAAATGCCATAAAGATCTAGTGAGCCAYGGGACCTTGATGATTCAGGGACGATGGAGCGGCATGCACCCTATTAGCATGATACCGCTGCCTGGCCTTGCAATAAAAACACAGAAAGGGCACATATGCCCCAAAGACACATTGTTGTATGTCCTGTGACTCTGTTGAAAATAACAAGCTTCCACGACAGCGTGGAGTGAAGGAGCTGTCATAAATAAATGGCATTCACATGAACTGGTTGGATTTTAGTCCTACTTTCAATTTGTTATTGATTTGTGAGGCTCTTTTCTCTTGAACGTGATGTTGCACAGAAGTCATGGCCGTGATAAAAACACAGGCCCCGTTCTGAAAAAGTTTAACATACCTGTCTGAGCTGACCCTTGTCAGTGCCCCAGGGCTTTCAGAGCCAAGGCTGCACGCTTCAGCTTTGCTCACAATGAGAAGTGGACACAGGCACATTTTTTAAACAAATTGGAGACAGACCTAATAACGCCTCCACCAGCAAAAACAGAAGAGCCATATTCAACATCAGACAATAAAAGCTACCTAATATAATTTCTATTTATTACTTGCAGTAATTTTTTCCCTACTGTTTTTCCTTGCTATGACTTACCAACTTCTCATATTTCAATGTATAAGTTAACCCTCTATTTAATCAATACCTAACTGTATTGTACAGAGAAACAAAACTTTTTGTAATGGCCCACCGCTGAGAATTAAATACCTAATAACCGAGCACTGCGTTAATTTGTGCTTAAACTGGCTTCCTCTTGATGATAAACATCTGGGTAGATAATTTTCACCAAAAAGCTCTATAAACAAGGTGCAGTGCCAAACAAACCTAATATATGTTTTTGAATTTAGCTTCATAGGTATAAAAGCAAGAGATCCACATGCTGCTGCCAAGAGCCCATGAGTGCAATTCTTTCTGTAGATAATGTTCTCTTTTCTGCTTTCTAAAAAAAAAAAATCATTGATCTAGTTTATGATTCAAGGTCTAGATAAGCGCCCAAATATTCTGTCTCACAACCCCACACCTCATTTTAAAATGTAGGCAATTTAGGAATAATGAAAATCTGTAAGTAGTCAAAACATACGGCGTATAACAAATCGTAAAACTTGGGATCAGCGATGGGTGTATTATGAGAAGCTATATAGTACCGTCTTAGAACGTAATAGGAGAGAAAAGCTCTGTGAGGCCAAGCAGAGGCCAGTACATGGCAATAGTTAAATTCTGAATTTACAATAAGTAGAAATGTCAAAACTCCTCTCTCTTCCTTTTACAGCCCTTCCACCTTCGGCTCACTTGCAGAAATCCTTCAGTCACATTAATAGCATTTTGGGGGAGCTGCATCTTTGAAATGTATCCGTATGGTGATGCATTTTAATAGTCCTGAACAAGGCACAGTGCTGGAAGTTTAATCCGGACATCATTTGTAAGGGGTAGCAGAAGATATAATGGCCATTATATGCTTTGGGGCAAAACCCCTACAGACTACAGATGTAACAAAGCAGCCAGACACAGAAATTAGTAGTGAAGTAATGAATTTCCATCTCTCCAGTAAAGTAAAAATCTGTTTTGGTAAGGCTTAGCCTTGTGCAACATATAACAAAACAGTAAAATAACCAAGGGAAACTAATTATTTGAGATACTTTAGGAGAAATGTCTGCCTCCCCCGCAACACACACAAGCCAAGGACACGGCCAAGAAAATTCTGAAATTGCACACGTTCACTTGGCACATCACGAGTACATGAAGAACAGACACTAGACGTGAAAATCAGAATTCACAGCATTGAATTCACTCAAAATTGCGTAGGTTGAAACTACTGAAATTGGGGCAGCCGGGCAGTGAAGCAGGGCTAGGTTTGCAGAAGGCTCTTGCAGGAGGACATTTGTGATAAAAGGGAGCTGCAAATGGGTACGTGGTACAGTCGAGGCTGCTTGTCCTCTGCAATAACTGAGTGAGAAAGTTTCAGACTTAATTTAGTAGCCATCTTGTGCTGCTGTACCTATGCTGCAGTGCAGTGCAGTACAAATACCTGTGCTGGTCTTAAAATCCCTATGGCTGCACAGAGCTAGGCGTATGTTAACCCATTTGGTGTTTATTCTTTGGTGGATTTTGCAGGCTACGCTGGACTCCAGGCTCCAGCAGCTCTCGGTTATTGCTAATGCCCAGACAAGATCTGCAGTGATCACAGTCCACATGTATCCTCAGAAATAGGTAAGAACGGCAGATGTAATGCAGAAAAAGGGAAACCACAACTGTGTTATGAGAAGGAACTGATTTTGCCAGAAATTTTAGTATCTAATCCAAACCTTAAGAGCAATCCTACCGCAGAACAATTCTGACACACTGTTGCAATCTGAAAGCAGTTTTATACCAAAAAGTGGCATTTTCCCAATCTTTTCTTTGATTTGAAAGGAATCTCCTTTGAGAGGCAGTATTTTATTTTGTTTTACTTCTCAGTTTACAGCTACAGTGTGTTGCCTTAAAAGGCTACGAAGGGGCACGGGGAGAGGGGGAGACCGGCTCTCTGCTGGAAGGAGCTGGCCCTTCCCAGCGGCAGAAGGCTCCCCCGGCCAGCTGCGGCAGACAGGAAAGGGGGAACCCCCAGCAAGACGTGGGGAGCCCGTGCTCCGACAGAGGCTGCCGCAGGAGGCACAGGGCCGGCAGCCTGCTCTCCGAAAGCTTCTTCCCATCACCCTGCTGCTATCCAAGGGCACCGAGTTGACTGAAACAGAGCTTGAAAGCAGGAAGCTGCCTACCAGGACAAAGGGGGAGATTGTCTATAAACCCTTTTTATTTTTGTTCTGTCTTGCCTAATCACTTCAAATTTTCTCTGTTTAAGATATGAGATATCATAGTTCGCATCCAAATACAATGTGGCTTTTTGAGTTTAAAGGCTCTGCCGCTGGGCTGATCCCCTTTCCCAGCTCTGGCCAATTCAAGGTCTTGCAACAACTTCGCCTCTCCCTTCCCCCAGTGTAATCCAATTTACATGACCACAGTATTATTTAGGGTATCTTACCACCCTTAAATGCACTGTTCTTTCTGTAAGCTTTTCTTCTATTCCAGAAAACACTTATTTCTTGCAAGCCAGTATCTTTCTAATGCATTACATGAGAGCCAGCACGCACCATTTGCCATCAGTCTGGAAATTCATAGCGGGTACAGGAGGCGGGCTGTGTTTGTAACGTGAAGGGCGACTTCATACTAAAGGTTGGCCAGTGGGTAAGACTTCTGGCTAACAGGAAAATGGAAAAGCTGTCAGGAGCAAAGCATCTTTCCAACCCAAGCAAACCTGTTTTGCACCTATACTTCATTGTCCAAGGAACCGTTGTACCTTGGAAACTGGAAAAGAAAAGGAGTCTCACCCTACGAGGGGAAAGGGAAAGGGAGACCTAGGAGAAGAACCACAACGCTAGATGTTACAAGTCCCCTTGACATTCTGCCCCTGAAGAAAAGCCCAGCTAACACTGAGAACAGACTGGGAGTGGAAGATCAGTAGTCTGGGAAAAGGAAATACATTTTGCATCTTTCAGAGTAAAGACATTAATAAGAAATCACATCTTTCAGGTTGAAAAAAGACACTGTAAAAAATGTTAATCTCTGCAAAAATTTATGTAAACCCCACTTCAAATAAATAGCAATCACCACCCATTTTGATTTTATTGTTAAGAGTAACAATGTCAGTAGCAGTACAGCATAACAATATTTAAATGCCATAACATAGGCAGAAGAATTCTGCAAATATTGTATTTATAAGTTGGAGCTAACCTCATTAACTGCCTGCAACATTGCTTCAGTTCATTATGTAACACAAACAGAACAAATTTATGTAACTGTATCTAAAATTACAAACAGGTAGTGCTATACTTCCGTGACTATGTCTTAGCAGTGGTATTTATGTAGCCACGAATAAAGTCCTGCCAGCATTTTGATTATAAAACTGTATTTGTAGGATCTTTTTTTTTAAGTTGGTTGGAAAAATGTGATTTGACTTCAAAGTTACTATTAAGTTTGTCTTTAGCGACCTTGTATAACTAGTAAGTCCTTAATATCTAGAATAATTTTACAGGAAAAAAACCCATAGACTCAAATTAAAGGAAATCAGTAGTACAGGAATGAGATTATTTCTCGGAGAGTTATTGACAAGTTCACTAGGACAGAAATTCAAACTAATCACAGATTTTCCAAATGGTCTGAGCTGAAGCTGASCATCCTTTTTTGAAATCGCAATGGATGTCTTTAAGGGTGAGAATCCTTACAGAAATACTGTAACAATCTAAATAAATGCTATTAAAATGCCAAGAGATTAAAGGCTGAGGTTAAATACACATGCAAAAAATATTTGTATCTGCAGATGTTGACATCAGATCAGTTCACAGCTGTACTCCTTCGTTGTCTTAAAAAAAAAGATAATACAAAAATCAGACCCTAAGACTACTTTTTTCTTCCATAACAACAATCTCTTTTGTCTTGGACACAGAAGCACAGCAGGGGGTATGGTTTAGTTAGGTTATAATTCATCTCCACTAAGAGTTATCTGACAAAAACGGTGTGAAGTGTCATTCTTCCCTTCTCCTGGGAGCTGGTGAAAGTGGTTTTGTCTTGTTTTTTCTGTCCCTTACAATATAAGGTGTCAGGAGCTTCCAGTCTATTCCTCAGGTTTTTCTGGCATCTTCTGTCCATTTTTATCACTTGGCATTGTACCCTCCCACGAGTTTATAAATCTTTGATGAGATCATATGCTGCTATTCGCTGGAGGTCTATATCTGGAAGGTGCCGAGGGTGCAGCATTGTGTGATGCTCGTGTGTCAAGAGTTACCCAAACATCACTTAACTCTGAAGCCACTGCCATTTACTAACTCCTTAGGGGCCGGAGCACAACATGGTGATAAAAACATCGAATTAAGTGCTATGAACACATATCTAGGAACCTCACTGCCCCTCCCCTCTCCCCTAATCATAATTTAAATATTTTAGGTAAATATTCACATAAACACTAGGTAGTTTTCTAGTATCTCTTCAAAGAAAAAAAAAAATTAAAAATAAAAAATAAAATAAGAACATATGCCTGATTAAAACCAAACAAACTAGCAGCTGACGCCTATGACTCCAGGATAGGCTCAGATGTCCAGTGCTATGTATCAGCTGTTACTGCTTGGGATGTAACAAACCAAGACCTTGGAGCGTGGCTTCCCGGCCCCACACAAGACAGAGGATCCATCAACCTAAGCATGAGTCAACCAAGAGACCGCTGTCTGGAAACGACCACATCTGAAGCTAAGAGGAGAAATGGGTAACAATCTGGTAAACCTTTTTCCCCTATGGACACGAAAATTACAAAGAAATAGAGAGCGCGCTGTCTTCCCACCAGTCCCTGCAACACATGCAGAGATATCTGACATTAAAAGACTCTTTGATATAACAAAGCAAAGGTCCAGTGGTTAAAATCTGAGTCCAGAAAAGTTCAGACAGAAATAAGGTTCATAATTAACATAGATAATTAACCAGCTGGAACAGCTTCTGATACAGGATGCTGTAAATTACTTAGGAGCATAAAAAACAGATTTTTTTGGTAAATTTTCAGTTAAAACTTCCTAACAGAAAAGCTGTTTTGACCCCCAAAAGTAAAAAGAACAGCTACCAATCAAAACAGGTAAGGGTAAGAGGACAATTTTTATAAACGTGTGACTGCTAGATATTTTGTTTTCTAATTTGATTTAAAGAGACACAAACCTCAAAACCTTTGCAAGCAAATTGTGCAGTTCAAGTGTTGCAGAATCTCTAAGGGAAACTGAACAAAAACAGTCCTGACTCCATTAATCTGTTCATGCCCTGGAAACTGTTCTAACAAGACACACAACAATAGATTATTAAATAGGGTTGTTTTGTTTTTTTTTTTTTACTTTATAAATTGTTATTACTCATACAGGTAAAGTAATATCTTTATTTTAAATATGAATCATAAGCTGACACAGTGCATTAAAAAAATCCAAGCATTCATACGGCACGTCTCACAAAGTAGCTGCCACTGAGATGCATTAGACTATCGTCTGAAGTCTAGTCTCCAGGGGGAAGTGGAGCACTAAATTGGACAAAAAGCTATCACTGCTTTTGTGGGACAATCCTGAACATGCCAAGAGATGGAAGAGATGACCTAACGGGTTTCATCTTCAAAGTGAGAACCTCAAGGGATAAAAAAAAAAAAAAAAAAAAAAAAAAAAAAAAAAAAAAAAAAAAAAAAAAAAAAAAAAAAAAAAAGGCAAAAAAATCTTAACATTTACAGTTTGAAAATTGTAAAAAGTATTTGTTTGCAGAAGGAAAAGGCTAATGGGAGAAACTTGGTAGTAGCTGCTTCCAAGAAAGGTGATGAACAGCTTTATCAGCAAATTATGGGGTCTTCACGTTAACCTTCCTCATCACAACAAGGGAGAGAGCACAGCTGCCGGAGACTGCCTGGGGCGCAAGGACACGCTCTTTCTCCCAGAGAGACTCCCAGCTAAGGAGAAAAATGTGCAGTCCCCTGCTTCTGTCCACGGTGGAGATCATCCAGAAAAAAAAACCAAAGATACTCTAGGGGAGGTTTCCATTCACACCCTCAGTAACCCTTGCCTTTTCCAAATTTCCACTGAAGGGAGCCTTATCTCAAATTAATTCTAAAGCTTATTTCTAATGGCTACGTGACCTAAGTGGGCATCCAGCATGGAGGGAGGGTGCACCTCCCGGGAAACGAATAGTATCAAGGTACAATGCCATCCTCAACAGTCATGAGTGGGTAAGCAAGAAGCAGAAATATTAACACATTTCAAACTTCAAAAGTTTAAAACAAAACAAAGCCTAAAGACTAAGTAATACACCATCTGGGGTTAGTTTGTGTGCACATGAGGCTTTAGAAACGAGCTAGTTAAGCAAGTGCCAGGGATAAGTCTGACCACATTTCTCATCTTCTTCAGGTGTTTTCAAAACATAATTGTAATTTGCCTGGAAGGGAAATTTTTTCTCCATCCCAGCCTACTATCTATACCCTGAAGCTGTAACAAGGGCCTGTAACAGAGTTTTCTGGTTACAGTTTCTCTCCTAAAAGCAAAGGACATTTTCATGCTACTGTGGGCTCTGTTATCAGAAGTTCTGATTTACTGAATACAAAGTCAACGATGTTTTAATTTTTCCAGGCTTACACGAGAGGCAGCATTCAGCTCAATTTAACAAAGCTTTTTCAACAATGAGGCAACATTTGGCTCTAAGTCTGCCATTCAAACAGCAGCTTACCTTCAGAAATGAAGAGTACATTTCTTTCCCAGAGCCAGATTTTTGTGATGATGAAAAAGCTCCTGTTACGCATTGATGCATATAACTAATATAGACAAGTTAGGAAACGCACTCTTTGCTCATTACCTGAAATTTACAGTAGCTGTGGGAAAAATACGAGTTATGGCACGGATTCTCATAATGTCATCTATGGATCACCAGTGCTTAGCGAAGAAGTTTCTAGATAAGCTTGCTATTATCTGATAGCAATGGGTCCTCTTCAACTGTTGAACTGCATTAAGAGGCACAAAATACTCCTGAAATATTTATTTTCCTTCTGAGCAACTGCTGAAGTATTGATAAAGCAGAAAGGCTGTATATAAAGTCAGAAGTGGAATGCACAGAATCCGCAAGCTAAAGTGCAGCTAAAACATGGTCCACAAAAACACTCGCAAACCCTTGACTTGAAGCACTCGGAGAGCAACAGGACGTTCACAGACATGCTTTATAAGGGCAAACACATATAGACTGTAAGCAGAAAAAAAGGATTGAGGTTATGAACAGGGGCAAAGCAGCTGAAGATGTGTAATACGAGCAAATTATTCCACACACTTTCAGATATGGATCTCCTCAGCACACAGTTTGATAGAGCTATCACTAGCTACACAGAAAATGTTTATCTTTTACATCAAAATTATCGTTTAAGATAATTATTGTATGGAGAACCACTTGAGAGTTAGGAAATGCCAGTTTGAATTTTATGCGTATAGCCTTAATCGGGCTGTTTATTATGGGTGGCTGCTTTTCCCCAAATAACATCTGCCTGACTCAGTACAAAGAATGGACGATGCTCTAACTACTCAAAGTTTTAATTCTTGCTGTTCAGCATGAGGCCACTTCTTGTTTACTTTTCAGTTTACTTTTTGCCCAGATGCTTCTCAAGACCAGCCATGAAAACCAATTTATAAAAGTATCCTCGTAGGAGTCATGACATTTGACATGGAATTATCTGTGTGCTTAACAAYGTTCCTCAGCTTATTTTCATACTGATGAAATAGCACTATTATTTGCATTTGTGAACGGCATGGAAACATAGTTGCCTAAAAAGTCTCTTTCATCTCTGAAGCAGCCAATGTTCCACATGGATGCACTCTTTACTGCATAGATTGTTAAAATGTTAAGAAGTCTGAAAATTCAACTATTGTTTAAAACGTGTCCAAGTAATAAAATACTATCAGAAGGGGGGCAAATGCTCATCCTGTAGCCAAATATCAAATTTGTACTCTAAAACTCAGGAGTACTAGAGCTATTTAAGGAAAAGAACGATTCTAGCCTTATTCTTGGGAACTGGAAAGCCATTTTACCTGAAAAATATGAGAAATGAATAAGCTTGGCAAACACCCAGCAATGAATATTACATTTTGAACAAATAAGTGGGTAAATTTACAAGCTATAAGAAGATGGTTGTATGCAAAGGATCAAGCCATCTTAGAAGTATATAGCTTTACTTATAAAAATAAACACTACTGGAAACATTTTAAGCATTTTCCCTTGGGTATCGCTTAAGTAGGTAGGACCGTTGTTTAGTAATGAGAGAATCAAGTTTAAGTCCCCTCATCTTAGACCATCGTTGGCCTTGTCCTTCAGTTCCCGGTGCAAAAGAGATTAATACAACCGAGGCACTAACGTGCTTCCATTAGTCTGGGATGGGAACCACAGGAGTACCTGAGATAGCTAGAGATGCCCAGGGCTAACAGTAAATTTCAACAAATGTATTTTTATAATAAGTCATATTACAGCAAGAAGAACTTTTTCCTTTAAAGAGAATATGAATGATTTAATGCCCCCCAAAATCCATTACTTTCATGCACTGTAGCAAAATAAATATTTTACAAACAATGAACTTCCACCTCTCTGCCTTTGAATTCCTTTTCATCTCCAGTTCCAAACTGTTCAAGCCTGGTTTCCTCTCTTACACAGCTATACCATCCTGAAATGCCAGAAAGTTTCAGCACAAATGAAGTCATCTTTTCACAGTATGCTTCCTGTTTAAACTCACTTAATTAAATATGTAAATATAATGATTTGTCTCAAAAGTTTCTGAATATGCATTTTAAAAAATCCAATATACAGCAGAAGTCTATTTAAGATCATAACGCCGAAGTCAAAACCTATACTCCCATAGAAGAACCCACAACCAAACAAACTGACATGTGGAACAACTAATTCAGAGAATGAGATCTGTTTAATTAGTCCATTAAAACGACGTATACAGTTGTGAAATCTGTGTCATTAGAAGCCTTTTTCTTTAATCTGTTCTGAACCGTTTTTCAAATCTTTTCCACAAGGTATCAGCAGGTCTTTAAGATCAAGTATTGTTAGCAAATGTTCTCCTGATACAACCCATCTGTTCGGTGTTAGTGTTGATCTTTTCTCAACATTCATAAAACAGTCTCTTCTCTATTGTAGATTATAAATATCAGCAACTGTGCAGAAACAGCTTTGCTTAGATCTGCCAAGACCCTCAGTCCTGGAAAATGTTGAGTATTAACTTCCAGTAAAACCAAATTTCACAGGACTTTTTTTTTTTTTTTTTTTTTTTTTTTAAAATTAGTGTGCGCTTTTTAAAACTTTTTAAAATCATTAAAAGTATAATCAGCAGATCATCTGTTACGTAAAAATTTCAATTTCTGTACATTGAGAACAAAACATGAAATTTGTATTTTATAGTATTAATACATTTTGATTATGTTCATTTTATCAAAAAAGCTGTCAATTTACATTTTAGTCACTTGCAGTCTTTAAACGTTACAGAGAATCTACTTAGACATAAATGGTTATACATTGAAAGATGAAGCTAAAATAGCCATAAAAAGGACAAAGGAGGAGGAAGCACGTTTTCTACATCTGAGGCAAAGCAAACAATTGCAGCAGTAATTATAGCCTTTTTCTTTAAAGGAGACTTTAGACCAATTGTCCTGAGGCCACTGAAGGAAGAACAAGATTTAGTTACAGTGGCCATTTGATACTGCAATTTATTGCTTGCTGTATTTTCCTTGAAACAAGATATTTGAGAGAGCCAGTTGCTTGGTGTTAAAAGCTTAATTTTCAAAGCAAATTTGAAGAATGATTCCAGATTTTGACATGGCCAGTCTTCTTATTACTGCTCATGTATTTTCCTTTGGCTATGAAAACAATTCCAGATTCTTTTTTCATTTTGACCATAGCAAATGAATAATGCGTCCATGCAAGTGATACAGTTAAAAAATCAAGGTCAGGCAACTCTGCCCCTATGTTCTTTACTTATATCCTATATTAACATTGTATTATTATTAAATTACATACTGAAATAAGCTCATTTTAAAGCCACTATAAGCTTTATAAAATATTATATTTAGAATACTTTTCCATTATTAATTCTTCAACTAATAACTTAGAATGCCCCAGAAGTGTTTAAAAAACCCCATATTCTGTTTATGTAATGAATAGACAAAAGAAGTTCAAGTCAGGACTATCTAYAGGCATACCCACACACTCCCACACATTTTTAAAGACTCAGTACATATACATGAGACCAAGATCATCTTTGGGAACCTGAGCTACTAAAAAATATATTTAAAACTTTATGGTTGAGATTTTTCAAATGTCCTATACTGATTTGACTTTAAATGTATGGAAATAACTTGTCACAGTGAAGTGATCTGATGTGGGCAAGTCTAACCTGCTGCCTGCCCTCAAGTCAGGGAGAGCTGACAGAGCTTTGAGCCTTTGGAGGAACGGCTTGGCACTGCACAGGATTGAATTTTTCAAGTGCTTGTGAGATAGAGAGTTATGAATACTCAGATACATACTGATGGCTAAAACCTTTTTTGAAATGATAGCTCCCTTTGCTAAACGTTCGATATGCAGTAGTCAATGCCGGCTCCCGGGAGCTGACAAAACAGAGAAGGATTTGCTGATACAGCTTGCAAGCASAGGGAATACGGTGGTCAGTAAATATTGAGCAAGCTATGCGTGTTCCTTCCCTACAGCTGGAAGGGGGTTTTGCAAGGAAATTATGAGGAAAGTAAAACAACAAAGATGACATAAGAAAGGGCATAATCAGAAGGCCAAATTAAATGAAAAGAAAATACGGAAACAAAGACAGACAGAAAAAGAGTAAAGGGAAATAGCAATAAAGTTCATATTAGACTAAAAAAAGTGCTTGAGAGAGGACGGATGAAAGGAAGCGTGTTGAACACACAGCTGTGGATCAGATAGGCTGGAATATAAAATGGTGGGAATAGGGAGACCAGGAACATATCCAACATCTGAGAGCTTCACATGCAACTGGTTTTACAGGCTCCTGCCAACTCAATCTCTCTTCTGAGCCTGTTTCATCTCAGTGACGTTCTTCTTTCCTAAACCCACATCACACAGAGCAAAGCAGCATGCAAAGCGTCCTGCTCCCTCTTCTCCTCCTGCGTTATCTCTGCTCTAACTGGTCCCATGCAGCTTCCTGCYGACTACCCATCCACACCCAACAGCCCACTCCACTGTTAGTGAATACGTGGGCTCAAGCGCTGCATTTTTTTCCATCCATCAATCTCTGTTCTCCTACCACAACAGGAGGAAATAGAAAAACCCCTGTACATGCAGCTGCTAGAGGAAAAGATGGGAAATAAGCAAGTTGATGAAYCTAAGGCTAGCTCCCCAAACATCTCACCATTAAAGACATACCAAAATTATTTTGCTTGATTCTTCTTATCTGTACACTGGGATTAACATTTCCAATCTGTTTGTGCACAGTCCTTTAAGATACGATGATGAAAACTCCTTTAGCAATGCTAAATATTAGTACCATTAATGTCACGGCATGGTTGAGAGTAGAGGTATTATTTAATAAATGGTTATGAGCATTTGTCAAGTTCCCATCCCACCCAAACTTTTGAAATTCTGGAATGGAAAAAGCCCTGAAATATACAGAGAAATGCTGATGTTACTCATTCGAATAATATGAAGAGCTAAATATTAGTGATCTCGGCTCAGTTTCGGATAGATGGTTCCTCAGAATGTGCAGCTGCTCTTGATTTTCCCTATCATTACTAATAGTAAATGTCTTGAATGTATTAGATGAAGACATTAAATAAATTAAAATCTAATTTTCCCATCAAAAGTAATTAGCACATTTTTTTGTATCCTTGCCAGGTACTTCTCTCATTACTGGTTATTCCCTTTGGCACATACATTGGAAAGTGTGAAGAAGTTTATATTTTCCACTGTCCGACAAGACAGATTTATTCTTCAAGGACTACTAGCTAAACCATTTCATATATTTCTTAAGAAAAAAGTCAGCAAAAATAAATATGCTAATCATCAGCTAGCCGACCATGAGAAATTCCAACATAACTATTTTTGGCAGAATCACCACTATCTGAAATGAAGAAATTAAAATACATTGCTGACATCAATACTGCCAAAAAAAAGTGGAAATAAATTTGCAAAGTGATGCTGTAATTAACATGGCCCTTGGGGTCTTGAGCTGATGTTCTGCCCAACTGCAGAGAAGAGGGGAAAAACTTAAAAGGCACCCAAATGCAATTCCAGCCTGCCACAGCACTATCTACGACAGCAATAATTTGTGTCAATGGCTTCAGAATTACTGTCGCTGAGATCTACTTTATTATGTTTCACCCCTCCTTCAGCATACTTTCAGTGCTATAGAGCAGAAGAGGAGCTAGGTCAGAAGCAATAACTCACTACACAGTGAAGTCTTCATCCTGATAACAAMAAAAAAAAAAAGTCTAGTTACCATTTTCAGTCAGAAGGCCGCCACTTTATACCACTTAAAACACAGGGGRRRRAAAAAAAATCAAGGAATGTTTTGATATATCTAGATTCAGTCATCCTAATATCCTTAAGACAGAAAGGCAAGTAATACATCATTAATGATCCCGTTCATATTTCCAATTCCTGAATCATACAAGGCTTTTTGTCTCAGGTAATATTTCAGCTTTCTCCAAATTTTTTCTCAGCTTCTACAGCTTGGTTGTTTTTTAAGCTTTATTCATCCATCTATGCCACAAACTGATAGCAAGCTAGTTATAAACATTTGTTTACTCTTGCCTCCTTCCTCTATACTTAATTTATGTTACATTTTAGAAGCTTTTAATTAGGGAGCATCTACTGATAACAGGAAGGAAATGGTTTAAAAGTGCAAGAACAAACTCATAGATAGGAATCAAGTTAAAATAAAAAGAACACATGAAAATGTTTTTCATTCTAACTCACAGCTGGGAAACATAGCAGCAATCTCCTTGTACCTTCTATCACTGACTACAATTTCTGCTTTAGAGAAATGTGGACTACCTGGAGATAAAATCTTTTATTCTATCAAACACAGCCTTTGTTTCATATATGAGAAAATATTAACATTGCAAATTAATTTGCATGCTAAAAGGTTTTTCCAAATTGCTTTAGCATTGTTCAAAACATTCACTGAAAATGACAGCCACCAGGTTTTGCCACACAAGTTTTTTAAACACCATTTGGGTATGGCATATTTCACAGACGACAATGGGAGAAATAAAAAAAAAAAAAAAAGGAAAAAAAGACCATTTGTGCACAGATCAGAGCAAGGAGAGCAAAGGAGAGCAAAGGAGAGCAAACCTCTTGGGTTAGAGCAAGGGCTGCGAGACTTGCAGCTCGCCCGTGGCAGGCTGGGGAAGCTCCTCTCCGTAGCTCTGGATCAAGTGGCCGCTCTACTCTGAACGGATCCCAGAAAACCACTTCTTACTATTGGACGTAGAGCTGGTCCACAGCCCAGAATAACCACTTGGAAGAGATCCAAAGCTCTTGGCTCTCACATCTGCTTTCTAGATAGTGGTCTTGCCCTTGTTCAGATATATTTATGACCTTCGTAAATTAAAGATAAGGTTAAGAATATACCACCCTTAATAATGGGCTTTAATAATTAATCTTTAGAATAGATTATTATAAAATTGGTGTTATTTCCACAACACAATAAATCACACACTCTTAAAACAGAAAATACACAAATCACTAGAAAACTGGCCACCAGTACTTGTGAGAATATCTCTGACCTTTCCAGATGTATTTTTCTGTCCTTCTCCTCTCTCCTCCCTGCATTATTTTCTGGTTTGTAACATGGCTTTTACTTGTCTGAGCCTGATAAGCTCCTGCGACTCAGTCTGACCTCTCAAACGAGATTCCCAGAATATAGCCATCACAAGAAATTAAAATGGTGCATCCACAACCAACTAGTTTAAAAGTTGTGCTTATCACAAGCCATTTTAATTATCTTACACAGCTTTGGTTCCTTTCCTTGGGGATACTAATTACATCAGTGTGTTTTGTTTCTTCTACTTTCATAACATTCACACTTTCCACATTTTCAAGCAATATTCTGAGTGCACACTACTCTAAAATGGCACAACATTCAATTCAAGCCTTAACGGTAGATTGGCTTTAATCATCTGAAACATGCTATGCCATTTCTCTGGTGTCAGAGAGAAGCCTGACTTATTGGATAACCTAAATCATACTACTAGCAGGTTTGGTCCATCAACTCCCACTTACTTATCAAGTTCAATTATTGCTATAAAAATGTAAAATGATGCACAATGGGTTAAAAAATGCAAAGTAAATGTTAGGTGTAACAAATTTGAGTTTTCAGCTTACTTTACAAATTTGTCATTACTATTTGTGTGGCAAATCAACAATTAACTAAACCAATTCAGCCAACAGTAAGTGTTTTACTGGAGACAGATATCCTTCACTGTCAAAAGTTAAATTGTTATATATGTTTTTCGGTACACAGATTTTTATTTTCTTTAGGAACTCTCAGATTTATTTACAAGAGAACAGGGAGGCTTCTGTTCAGCTCATAACCATAAAATAAGCCAATACTAGACTGTCAAAACCTACAGTTGCAGACAAAGTGATATAACCAAAAAGATTAAGGAGTTATCACGTATTACTCTCAAGAATATAACTTCTCCTCCAGCCTCCCTATTCTTCCTTCTTCTCACTCTATCCGCAAAACAAAAAAAGTCCGATACTAACAACTGTTCAAACCAAGTCTAGCTAATTTTTTCCATCTTCAGCTGAAAAAAATCCAATGCAAGTCAGAAAACAGATGTAATCTTAGCAAGTACATAAACTGGAACGTATATTTAAACTAAACAGAGGGTTCCTTACATTAGCTAACTTTATGTTTAATTTGGATGTTTTGCAATGCCAGGTTTTACCCCCGCAGAAATGCTTACAGCCTTGCCTGCGTAACTGAATGCCAACTCTTACAGATATGTAAGACTGCAGAAATGATCCTTGGCTTTTCCTGATTTAATCCAGATAGTTTACACATAATTTATGTAGGTTATGTATATGAAGGATCTCCTTTTATCAAAATGAGTATTTTCACTTAGAAAATACAAACCAACTTTGGCTTTATTATTCTTCTCAAACCTTTCTTCAAATGACAGGCAAATCAACACATTTGCCAAGCATCAAGCACCTAAAAAATGTTTGGTTTATACCAAACGCACAGTGTGCCCCCAACAAATACATACTCTCCATTGTCCTGTGACGCATTATATTCTCTGGTCAATGAAATAGGTTGTGTAGGAACAAATATGTCTTCCTGAAGCATATCTCACAAAACCAATGAAAGAAAACTAGTATCTTGGATTAAGTGTTTTTCTTTTTTCTTTAATCACAATTGTAAAAGGGGAAGAGAGGAATCCCCCACCCTGTTTATATTTCAGTCAACAAAAAAAAAAGGCTTTAAATGCAGGAAGAAGTAGGAATTAAGTAAAGTTGGGTCATATCTACATTCCACTGAAAACATTTATAGGCAAGTTTAATGTTAGCTTTGCAGGTAGAAGTCCTCCAACATGTAACCACAAATGAGGGAAAGACAGAAGGATTTAACATCAGGAACGGCACAATGCAGGAAGAGCTTCAAGGGCAGTATTCCGGGAAAGCTGATGAGTCACTGACCTAGGAGGAGATTCCCATTCAAGTAGGAGTCACCTGAGACAAAATCTCTGTGCAGACTCTCTGTTTTTTCCTGAATTGAATATGGAAAGAGGCAGCAGCCAAAATCAAAGCAGCCAGTTCTGAAGAGGACTTTCAACTCCCAGTATTTACAGTCCAAGCATTCAGGGGCTTTTGAATTAGCTTACGTATTTTGGTCTTTAAAAACACTAAGACAATTTTTATATTTATCTATTCAGGGTTCATGTTTTCAGGATTTGCTGGAAATTGGTAAAGCCCATGCAGAGAAGGACCATGCTATAGATGTGGTATTCATATCCAGTGGTAGAATAAAGTTCCCTGTTACAGCCCACTTTGAGAAAGCCACTCTCTCTGGCATGAGAAGCAGCAACTTTTCAAATGAAAGATGAGATTTTCATGTCATCATTTGATTCCACACGTCATAATTTTAAAACAGATCTTCATTTACCATCACACTTAGGATCTAATTGCAAATGAAAATACTGTTCAAATCAAAAACATTTGTAAAGCTAGAAGCAAGCCACAGACTACAATCTTGTCAAACACAAACATGCCAGTTTCCCTAACATTAAGAACAGCAAGGGGTAGGGAGAGGAAGTATATTTTCAAAAGTAATCAAATCTATCCCCCTGGCTTCCCACGTAAGAGACACCTCAGGTAGAAGCACAGCGTTCAAAAGAGAATCCACTGTTTAACCCATCAGTGGCAATGTCTTCTGAGACTTCCTCCTTTGATTGCTGAGCAAGGAATTGGGGCGCAGAACTCCTATGAAAGAATTTCTTTCTCAAGAAAAAGACATGAAAATAACTTTCTAAATGAAAATGGATACAGAGAACAGGAAAGGAATCAGATCTACAAGGTGCTGAATGCCCTCATCTCATGCCATATTGCTAACAGTCACAGGAATCCAGTAACTTACCAACTGAAAGAAAGAATGAAACTGAACATCTCAGTATCACTTATTCTTCATTAAAAATAATTAAAAAAAACCCACCCTGAAATCATATCATTGGATACATACAAGTAGAAGCAACAGAACAATCTTCCTAGCCCTTGTACAATGTCAGAACGCACGGACAGTTTAAAGCTTTATGCTTCTCAGTAGAGCACAAGCACTACCTAAAGAGATAATTTTTCATTGAGCAACTGAATGTAGGAACATGGATTTCTCACATAATGTACATGGTTCATTTACCTCAGAAAAGAAATACATTTTTACGGACATTAAATACAAACTGCCTAAATGCATTGCATAGTTAGATACAATTGCCATTCCTATTCTTTCATAAGCAATGCCATCTAAAAGGATAGAGCCAGGGTTAAGACCTTCATTGAAACTAATCAGAATAAATGTCAACATAAGCATCAGCAGAGGAAGGCATGCCAAAAATAATAGAAAAATAGTAAAGATATAACAAACAATAAAGCTAGTTAAAATCTTGCACACTGATTTATCCTAAGATGCAGCACAAAATACTAAAAGGCAAAAAAAAGTTTACTCAATTTCCATTTATTTAAAGGATCTAAACATAAACACTGTCCCTGTGATTTCTGCAAACAAATGATTTTGAAATAAGTTCTTTGCATTTCTTTTAAGGAGCTATCTGTGCTAAGCTGGGACATTTCTGAAAACAGAAATTTGTTCAGTCAGTGTAAAATAGAGAAATGATACAACAGGAAAGGTTCTTCAAGCCCACCTCCTCTGGGGCATCGATGCAGGGGTGTCTGTACGGACACAGATTAGCTGATGATGTTGGGAAAGGCACATATAAAACAAAGGGCTGAATTTAGATGACATGATCACAAAAATTATGGCTAGTAACTGCTACTTCCAAAACCAGCATGTTAGCATTCTTTAATAATTGTTATTTGTCTTAAGTGTTCAGAGCTACGAAGACACCACCACGTCTGGCAAACTGGTAAAATTATAACTCCCAAAAATACAAGCCAAAATTAGGCAACAGATAAGGGAAGCATTACCCAGCTCAAATTGTTCAAAACTCTGGTTGGCACCTGTAAACATTAATGTCAGGATTCTTAGGGTAGGCCTCAGAGCTGGACTCACTCACTAACTACATAGTTTCCATTGCTCAGGTGCTGACCTTCGCTAAAGTCGTCTTCTATGTCTGGACATCAACCCAGACACAGGTCAGTAGTCCAAAGCATTATGGGCTGCGTAATGTATTTTTTCTCTCCAAACAAAGCAACTGAAACACTAATGGGCAGTTACTAAAAGAAGAAAAAAAAAGGCGATGATTCTAAGATGATTATGAAGTATGATCAACAAATGATGCTTTTTTCCCCATAGTCTGAAGTATTGACAAACTGATGTCCTGTATGCATGACTACATTATCTGTCGGTAATCACTAATCAGATCTAGAATGTCATGATGCATTTAGTCATTTCCTTTAAATACCTAGAGCACCCATTATTTAATATGATGACACAAACCTGGACTGTAAAACGACCTACTGTAGCCTCATTAGTAATTTTCCTCTTTTGCTCAAAAATGCAACGAGAATGAATCTGCACATAGATTGAAGCAGACTGCTTTTAGGTAACTGCCCAAATACATGGTAAAGTCTTTTCCTCTCTGCTTTCATGGCTACCAGCAGTCTTGCCATTCTTGAACAAAATCAACCTTAATCTAAGGCATCTGTTGCTACCACGAGTGACTTACTGAACATTACTATCATACGCAAGATGTATTAAAAACATTGCATTAGTTCTGCTAATGGTAAACTTACGCTTGCAAGACATTTTCTCTCTTTCTGTAATAACAGAATAAAGTTGAATTAAATGAAGCAAGAGACATGAAGCCTCTAACCTACTTCTGTAAATTGTAAAAAGGCATTCAACTCTTTAAACCAAGAAGATATCTTGTATGGACTTTGATTCCAAATCTATGACAAATTTCTGAAACAGACCATTGCATCTGGTAGGAAAGTTCTTCTATTTGGGAATATTCAATTGCAGGATCAATGCCTCAATCTACAAACCTGAAAAGCCAGCAGTTTTCCATTTTCTTTAGAAGTTATGCGTATCAGTAGTAGTGCACAGAACAGTAAAAGATGACTGTCTTTGGAATTCTCATGACTTAGAAATAACTGTGTTCTGACCAAACAAGAAATTTTTTAGACATGCGTCTCTGCTCACACACTTTCCTCTATTTACTACCAAGTTGATTGACTTGAAGAGAGACACATACTGTTTTGTAACTTGAAGGCCAATTTGAGTGCACAGGTTTCAACAGCACAACAAATGGTTAACACACATGCCATCACCAAAGGAAATCAAGAAATACAATCTCGAATGACCAAATATTTCCCCAATGAGAAAAAGGACCGAGTACAACTTCAGTAAACTGCTACAAATCATAAAATGATCATCTAGCGCTTTTAAAAGTAAAGTAGGAGAAGTGAGAATAAAGGTTTAGGTGGTCTAATGCTGATCATCCACCAACACCTCTAATGACTTTTGGCAATTACAGAGATTTCATATATGAACAAACACCTTTTTTCTAAACTGCTGAGCACATACAAATGTGAATTAACCATTTAGTGAGACAAGCAATTAAGACAAATTAGAAAACAGTTACATGTGCTTTCTGCATCACAAATACCTTACAAATGCCTTTCAGTGACCCAAAAAGTGAACAATAAGGACTATGTTAAAGGCTACTGTCAGAGAGACAAAGAGCAAAGACATGCAAGCTTTGTCTACACTCATCCAGAGAAACTCAGCAAATTGCTCTGTCATGCATCTTGTACCCTCCCCAGCAATCATGCGAACCTTTGCCCTTTTGCCCTGACAGATTAAATCGAAGCATGAAGGAGTGGGATCTTAGCCAAAGAATATTACATTTTAAAAGCTGACCTAAGCTCTTTTTATTTGCCCTTTCATTTTGATCTCATGATGATGTTTGAGTACTTTCCTCAGATACTGAGTTCATCAATCTCTAACCCTCTCCTGATGTATTTTAGGTTTCTGCATTTCTTCCATTTCAGGGAAGGGTAAGGTGTTTTGCACTGTATGGATCAACTTTAATAAAAGGGCCTATACGATACAAGAGATCTAGAATACTCAGTCATAAAGAAAATTAGTAATCTCGATTTTTTTTACCTCTCAAATTATGAATATTTTTATGCACTAAGACTTGAACTAGTAAAAGAATTATCACTTGTTTAAATACTGATTTTGTACTTGCATATAATTTATCCCTAGTGAAAGGATCTGTGCAAGCATCCCTTTCACTCACCCACTCACCATCACCCTTCCTTAAATAGTTGCATTAAGTACCTTGTAAGTACTTTGTAATTGGGTGTTCGGCTTTTCTTAAACCTTTAAAACTGACATAAAGATTAATGACATTTGACACTGTGAGTGAATAACAGCATAAACTATCATGCTATTTTATTTGAAATTAAAATTCTCTAGTCTGCTACAGTTACCTTTTAAATGTGTCTCTGGCATACAGCTTTCAGACCTGAAAACCGAGGGTGCAATCTGCATGGCTCAGGACTTAAGTAATGAAACACTGAATCTTCTAGCTCATTGAGTCCCAAATTTTTGAAAGGGTTAAGCACCTTACAGCATTTAAAACAAACTGGTTGCCTCAGTGTAGCTTTGAAATGGATGTATCACCCCAACTATTATTAATAGGAATAAAAGCTCATGGACATTTGAACTACCTTCATACTTTAAAAAATACACTTCTAAGTTAGGACCGAAGTTTGTAACACCATTGTATGAGCTATAAAAATACTTGCTTGGGCAATTTTACTTGTGGAAACATGTTCAATTCATATAAAGCAAACGAAAACACTATTATAGAGAATAGCATTATAACATTAAAAAAAAGATCAATTTGTGAAGCAGCACAGTAGAGCCAAAGACAGAGTATACCAACTCTGATTTTTTATGTGGGACACACTCCACACTAAGCACACAGACTGAATTTATGTCAGTCCTGATGACTAAGAAGCTAATGTCTCTTCTTTGTACACAATGATCTAATATTACACACAATCCTTCAAGTCTTCCTGACAATGTAGTAGAAAAAGCACACATATTTGTACACAAAGGATCAATATTTAGAGACTGCATAATTTTTCATCTCCTTAGATGGGCCATCCTAGAAATTAGTCATCTTTAAAAGTGATTTTCCCAGAGAAAAAGGATTTTTTTGCAGTGTGCAGGTTGTTGTGATGGATACAGAACATTCAAGTCCTCTAAAAACACTATGCTTTCCCTTTTTTAATTAGAAAACTCATTTTTTTTCTATTCCATTTTTCAGAGATAACAGTATAGAACGGTGGTAAAGTAATATTCCAGATAACAGAGGAGTTAAATTTGATTCTGAGAAAAACAACATTCATTCAGATTGTTTAAAACGTTACTTAGTAGTATTTTATGACAAAATCTCTCTTAATTCAAATATTCGATGAAAGCTGCCAGACATTGCTCAGCTGTTAATGAGCCCTTACTCCTTGATTTAAAGGCTGAGAAAGTTCACAACAGATACCTGAAACTTCCAGTAAATACAGTGATGACAACGCTTACGCTTACTAAAATTTAATTCTAAAAATCATAAACTGGAAACTCAAAAACAGAAGATGAATTGGGACCGGTACTGTTTAATATCTTCATCAATGACATAGACAATGGGATCAAGTGCACCCTCAGCAAGTTTGCAGACGACACCAAGCTGAGTGGTGCGGTCGACACGCCGGAGGGACGGGATGCCATCCAAGAGGGACCTGGAGAAACTCGAGAAGTGGGCCCGTGTGAACCTCATGAGGTTCAACAAGGCCAAGTGCAAGGTCCTGCGCCTGGGTCGGGGCAACCCTCAGTATCAATACAGGCTGGGCAATGAAGGACTTGGGGGTACTGGTGGGTGAAAAGCTGGACATGAGCCAGAAGTGCGCTCACAGCCCAGAAGGCCAACCGTATCCTGGGCTGCATCAAAAGAAGCATGGCCAGCAGGTCGAGGGAGGGGATTCTGCCCCTCTACTCTGCTCTGGTGAGACCCCACCTGGGGTACTGCGTCCAGCTCTGGAGCCCTCAGCACAAGAAAGACACGGACCTGTTGGAGCGGGTCCAGAGGAGGGCCACAAAAATGATCAGGGGGATGGAATGCCTCTCCTATGCAGAAAGGCTGAGAGAGTTGGGGTTGTTCAGCCTGGAGAAGAGAAGGCTTCGGGGAGACCTTATTGCGGCCTATCAGTACTTAAAGGGGGCTTATAAGAAAGATGGCGGCAAACTTTTTAGCAGGGCCTTTGCGACAGGAGAAGGGGGAATGGCTTTAAACTAAAAGAGGGTAGATTTAGACTAGATATAGGGAAGAAATTTTTTATGCTGAGGGTGATGAAACCCTGGCACAGGTTGCCCAGAGAGGTGGTAGATGCCCCATCCCTGGAAACATTCAAGGTCAGGTTGGACGGGGCTCTGAGCAACCTGATCTAGTTGAAGATGGCCCTGCCCACGGCAGGGGGGGTTGGACTAGATGACCTTTAAAGGTCCCTTCCAACCCAAACTGTTCTATGATTCTGTGATTCTACAAAAGGAAAAGAGAGAGGGAAGAATATTACAGCAGACACAAAGCAAAATATAGAAGTTTTCAAGCCTTCGGCTTTTTGACATAAGTATATCTTTGGCATATCAATTCTCATGCATAAGAAAATATTTCTGTAGCACCTAAATCTGCTGCTAGTTAATCAGCTTTGGTACACATCAGCCTGTTGTTGACACAACCCAAGAAAACGGGTTTTCAGGGCAATGTTTAAATGGGCTTGACTTTGTCTGTTCCATCCATAACAAGACGCCTATGTTATGAATGCAAATTCAAAATTGTTACAACGTAACAATCCCAGCATATTATGGCTAGCAACAGTAATTTCTCTCTATTTAAAGGCAACTGTTTACATTAAAGAACCTCCCAGCAGGACTTTTGCATACTGTTAACTGACAGTAAAGTTATTAGCAAAGTTATAGTCTATTATCAGAATGTCTTTTATTATTATGCACGTAGTAGCACTTCATACTTACCAGAGGACTATGCAAAATGTTTCTAATATTCATTGAAATAAAACCATTTCAATTCCACAGAGAATGTATATGTACTTAGACAGAAACTAAAGCTGTTAATTATACGTATACTTAGAATGATGACTGAGACATCAGCCACTTCCATTATACGTAGAGGACAGCTTAAGAAAAGAGTCTTGAAATATTTCTCTGGTCCTACATACTGCTGAAGAGAATAAAGTTACATGTTTGTGGTCTCACATTTTATACAGAAAAATTCGCTAACTGGTATTCTATGAAAACAGATTTGGTAGGCCTCTAGGTATTTTATTCAATTCCACTGGAAAAGCATGCTGAAGATGTGGATGGCTCTAGGGATGTTCCAGACAAAGCATTCTGAGAAGGCTACACTTTAAATGGTTAATGCAATTCTGGCAGTCTCTTAATTTCTCTCTTTATCTGGCAGCAATAAAGCTCAATTATATAATCTGACACTTCCTATGCTCAGATGCCCAATTAGATAAATAGAAATAAGTGAAGGATTCCTCAGAAACTGTGGGTTTTCCACCCAAAAAAGAAAGTCACTCTTGATATGCTGATGTAAATAAGGAGATAGTTCTACAGACAGAGTTCACAGAAATTAAGAACAGACCTCAAGAAGTCATGCAGTCCATCATCTCCCGCTCTCTGATGCTACTTAAATATCTATGGCATCCCTGCCAAATCTTTATCTATCCAACGTTTAAAAAGCCTTTCTACCTGCTCAGTATTTAACTGCTATGTAGCTGAGGTTTCCTCCTATTAAAATCCCCTTGCTACAACTTTAAGCTGTTATTTCTTCTAATGTAGCCACCGGGCATGGAAAACAATTGATCATTATTCTCTTTCAAACAAAGCAAATCCAAGCCTGTCAGCCTTTTCTCAGAGATCAGGTTTTACATATATTTGGTTTTGACACATTTCTCTGGACTCTCCTCTCTAAAACTGACCGTTGTGCACGAGAAGCAAACTGAGAAATAAGTGGTGCTAAAAAGGCATCTTGAATCCTTTTCCAGCATGAGAAAGGTATTTCATTTTAGTCACTCAAACTCCTGTATCTTTAAAAACCCGGGGCCAATCTTCACAAAATCCTTTGTACCTGCTAGTTGTGTGGAGGTTCTTAGATATTCCAGACTACAGGAAAACCTTCAAGAGCCAATTAAGCTCTAATCGCTCTTGTACTGGGGAGCCCAGAACTGCACACAGTATTCCAGATGTATATATACTATTTATCATTCCTAAGCAAGACATGAACTAGACAGCATAGCACTAATGCCATATTTAAAAAAAAAAAAGTCTACATGAAACTTTGACAGTGTAGGTGAAATTTCTAAAATGACAAGTATTTTATTTACTCTGCCCTAGTTTATACATTTGGCAAGGGCAGAGAAAGCTTCTTAATTGCCACTAAGAGACCAAAGGCAATTCCTGCAAAGTGGTCTCTGTCATCTAAAGATGACACACACAAAACACATTACAAATACTTCCTTCTGTTAGGATTATGAAGCTAATCTAAATATGCTACTCACGGATTATGTCTCGGCCATTTTATTAGATTTGAAACCAAAGAGAACATTTCTTCTATTTTTCAAAATAAAATGCAAGAACTGAAAATAAAAGTGAGGCTGAATTTGGTTGAGTGAACAGGCTCTTTAGTTATCAAACCCCAACCCACATTACTGCCCAAAGGAAGAGGGATAAAAACATGAAACAATCATCATTCTGGAATCACAGTTTTGTATGATAATATAAACAGATAGATAGTGGTCAAAACTGACAGTTATTAAGTATTCAGAGACAAGATATACAGAACAGAGATACAAATCTCTCTTCAGTTCTGGAACTTGTAATGCAAAGAAGGATGAAATGCATCAGCAAAGAAAAAAAGATTTAAATCTGTTACAAGGACCAGAGTTTAGTTCATAACTTCACCAGATTTTAAATTTTATGCTTTGGAATTTAAAAAAAAAAAAAAAAAAAAAAAAAAAAAAAAAAAGAAGATTCAGCCAAGAAAATTCAGTACTTTCAAGAACATGTCTGGACTACTTAATCTAAGGACTGAATCACAACAGCTTGGGGGCAGGGGAGGGAATGTAGCCAGAAACAAGAACTTGGTAGAACTCCTAGTTGGAAGGATGGGAAAATAATCCGGGACAAAAGAGCTAAGAATTAGAGACAAGGTTACAACTGGGGAGGCCTGTGCACTGATTTGCAATTTTTTGTGTTATGTTTAAGTTATTTTATTCGCAATTCTCAGTTTACTTTACCTACGTGCAGCACATGTAATGAGAACACACCTTCACAATGAAATCTGAAGTACCAAGAATTAAATTGTCCCTATCTCTAAGTTAACGAACATCAAGAGACTGAGGTGAAAACCCTTTTTTCCCTTTTTTTTTTAAATGTGTAAAAGTCAGCAGAGAATTAAGCACCTTCGTGTTTACAATATGAAATACTATGTTTCATAAAACCTGATGCCTGAAATAATGGAGGCACTACAGGCTTGGCCAGGCCAGAATTAGAGTCTGAATGCATGGAAGGTATAGCAATAATTAGGTTTTTACAAAACAAAGCGCTCATTTCATTTCAGTTAAACCACAGAAATGGTGTGTGTTTACATTATCTACTCCAAAGTCTCATTTCCTTTTCACTTATTACATATACGAGACAGGAACTTCAAATAACAAAGCTGAGGTGCATTAATGAAATGGAGAATGACTTGCTCTTTCTTATTTACAGCACTCATGGAAGAGATACATGTATGTGCCAAAGAAACTTGGGTGAGCATCAGTACTCTCTTTACCTTTTATAGGATTTAAAATAAATTACTCCAACACAGATTATCATATGTATCATGAAGTGTTATACACTAAGGTAAGGAAATAGATGCATAACTAATAAAAAACAAAACACACAGGAATTCTGCATCTGATTTAGTCATCAAAATATCTGTATGGAGTAAAGGAACAAATTATGTTCCCCACCTGCGTTTCAAGGGATATTTTTATTTTTGCAAGTTAGGAGATATTTCTTTCCATTTTAAAAACTGCACATTCCAGACTGGCAATGAAGATATGTCTGCCATCCTCTTAATACACTGTATTTGTTAAAAGAAATTTGCTATAATATACAAAGGAAGTTATCTGTTTAGCACACAGCCAATGCAGAGAGAAATTCTACACACATAGGAACTGACCGGCAGAGACTGGTTTTGGTTTTCTTATAATCACGCCTGTTATTGTTTGTGAATGTCGTTAGAGAGCTACAGATTTCTTAAAACGTACCACATTTCAGCCAGTTGCAAGTTTGCGCTACAGGCTTGCCTTTACTGCAACAACATGGTCTTAAACAAACAGTTTGTCAACAAAACAAAATGAAAACATTGATCGCTTCAACATGTCAGTGATGTTTAAAAGAACTTTGAAAATTACTTCCTGAAATACATTTCCAGAGATCATTCCAGACACAAGACGACGATCTTGTGCCCAGAAAGACTGTATTGTCTCGCAGCTTCCTCCCAAAAGGCCTCCCTTTCATTCCGTGATCCAGCAGCAACCCAGATAACATTCAAGTACCACACATACTCCCCCTTTCACCTTATTCGTGCCTTTCTTCTAATAAGAATCCCATTTCCTCTCAGACCATGCAAACATCTCCCCTCTTCCCTACTCTATCCATGGAGCAGGAGAGGGAAGACACACTATCCTCCTCCGCTCTGTCTTGCGGAAATCAGAGCAACAATATATCCTTTAGTATTTTCTGGTATTCATCTATGAATTATCCTCGCTTCCTAAATAATGTACGTTGACATATGGACACCACCATATCCATCTGGAAAGAATCTCAGTGTTTTATATTACCATTGGTATTTCAAGAGGTACTGGGAGAGACTGTTACAAAACACAAGTAGAACAGAACAGGGTTCTGCTTTCTAAGTGGGTGCCATGCCAGCACTGAGAACATAACCCACTGGGGATTCATAATTTTGCCCTGAGAGGAGTTTAAAGTGGTCTTTTGACCTCTCAGAGAAACCCAGAACTTGGCTTCTAGAGATGGAATAAACAAACAAAAAGGTCCCATCCCAAAAGCTATATTGTTCTGAGACTTCAAAAGATCAGGCCTGTGCTGAGTGGCTTGTCAATCATTTTAGTGTCCATCCATCACCTCAAAACACTCCTCAAGTTTTTTGTTGAATTCTGTTTTTCGCTTCTTGCAAGTCCCAGAAGTTAGCCATTTTAGATACTTTTAACCAACAGTACTCAAGTGTTTTTTAAATGATGTGTAACATCTTTGTGGTAACCCATCTTTCATCCAGGACTGTAAATACAGCAACATCCCTTTGCAACTATTACAGTTGCTAAAAAAGTGAGAGCATGAACTGAAATCTGCTAAATTCATATCTTTATATCTGTATTTATTTTATATATATATACACACACAAACACATTCAGATAGACAGATACACACACAGGCCCCTAACATGAAGAAAGCCAGTATCAAGGGATTACTGAAGCCTCAGGCCACTACCACCAAGTGACTTGCAGACAATTGAGAGATTCAGACTCACTACAGCTTAGCAGTAATGTTTTTAACTTACACCAGTTCAACCCCCCTCTTCACTGAAGTTTCTACGAATACAGGGAACAAACTCAAGCTCATATTTAATATCTGTGTTGCCTTTGGTTTATCAATCCCCATCTTTCTCAGCTTAAGACCATGCATTCTTTGCTCCATTTACAGACCCAGAAGTTTCAGTCCGGTAATATCCAGTCAGGTCTCTCTGCCAAACAAATAACGATTAGTAATTATTTCTCACGTTTCAGATGCCCAAACTGCAAGGGAAAGAGGTTTGGTTGAGCTCACAGTCAACTCAAAGCCACAACTTCAAAGGAACTCAAGCTTTTATTAGTTCTAATATTCCTAAAATAATTTGGTTTTACTAGTGTCTTGATGGCAATAAAACTTAAAAAACTATTATTTCTGTTCTGGAAAAGTAATGTCCTTAATCAGAGAGTTACTTCTTCTGAACATGTGTGATTAATGTACAATACCAAAAAGACAACCCATTCCCACTCACTGCTTTCACCAAAGCAAAGAGCCGCTGCTTAGTAAACGCAACTACTACGTAAGAATTGTTTTAAATAGCCTCAACTTCTTGATTTCTAAAATAGACTCCAAGATTAGCTCAGAAATCACAACTTAATATATTCATTTCACACCGTAACGATTGCTTCTTAAGATTCTCTTACACAAAAATCCTCTTCTGAATTAAAAGAAAAAAAATGACTCATAGTGTGTTATGCCTCAAATATTGAAAACTACTTTTCAAGAAACACACGTACATTAGTAATCAGTAACAGTAGTAAACAGCACCTAGGTATTGCCTAAAAACTGTGCAAAATGCCATCTTTTTTTAGGTTTCAAAGCTTAAAATTGTGGAAAGTAGCCTCGTCTTTAAGGAGCTTACAGATTCCCCAACAGTATAAGTTTGACTCTGTAAATAATAGGTCGTGATGAGTGAAGGGGCAGACAGGGGATGGCAACAGAAAATGGCCAGCCAAGAACAAAATATGGGTAGTTGGGTCTTGGGGGGATTTATTTTGAGAGAGAGAGAGAGAGAGAGAACATTCATGTAGAAAGACGACCTTCTAGGATTCATATTAACAGGAGCAACATCTTCCATAATATAAACGTGCCAACCAGCCAAAGTATTTGTTTAAAGCTCTTCCTGATGAGTTGAAACCTCCTCATGGCTTAGGTACCTATTACAGCATCTGAGTTTAGAAAGGACAGATACACCCTCAGAAAGGCAATTAACTTCAGTGCACTTCGGTATTGTTTATTTAGAAACATTTAAACTGCAGCATTCCATTTTTGCAAGTGCAAGGTCAGAAAATTCCCCAAAAAGAAAACAAACTAAAAGATATGATGCTGAATAAGGTTCTGAAAGACATTCAGAAAGGTGATTTCTATGTACACATTCTCCTACAATGACTACAATCTTCATTGTACTATACGAAGCTACTCCTAGGCATTGCTGTGGTACTGAATACGAATCAAACTATACATTCCAGTATCTCATCTGAGCATGTAATCACTTGACAAATCAATCAGCACTCACTTCACTCAAAAATACAAAGGGACAGATTCACCCCCTGGTTCCAGGAGGATCTGCAATCAGAGATTGAGATGAAAAGAGGCCAGGGCTTCTCCTGTTTCTCTGCTCTGCCTGTTCTGCTTCAGGCAGTTCCAGCAGGAAATGGACCATATCAATGCCACTCGCCAAGTAAAGAGAGTCTCACCTTTCCCTCACCTGGCTTTTGAAAAAGTCCAAAAGCCAACATGGGAATGGGAGATGAACTGGGGTGAAACTTGGTGCTTGGGCTTCTTGTCAGGTACTTGTCTTTTCCGCTCTCCAGCCCATCGCCCTTGCAGCGGATGAGCCAGCCAGTAAGATGCTGTATTCCTTCCTAGTGCATGTATAGGAGTTACAGAAGAGAAGTAGGACAGGAGTAGTCTACCAAAGGGAGAAATGATTTTTCCACAGGCAGTCTTGAGGGAAGAATCGGCCTTATGGATGAACTAGACACGAGGTAAAACTTACAAAAACATGAAACAGTGCTGGAGAAGAAAGATGAGTAAAAAATCCTGTATAATGGAGATCGGGCTTTCTATCTGTGCTACCCAAAACTAAGGGGCAAGCCCTCAACCCAGAGATCGGTTAAAGCTTGCTGCACAATTCATTGCAGCAGACTGCATGTCTAAATCCTGTGAAACACAAGTATTTAAGGAATTCATTTAAAATTAATATATTTTTACACTGAAATGGGAGAAACAGCTTTTATATCCTCAATAATACATTTTCACAATGGAAAGACGGGCTTATAACAAAACCAAAGTAGCCATTACAGTATCTGCAGAGATTGTGCCATTTTCCTGCATGTTTCAAAGTCAGTGTTCAAATCCAAAGCACTCTGGTCCTTCCCAAAGGAATTTTGTAGCAGGTGGTGTTAATAATCCTTGAAACAGGATTCTCTTTTGCTGCACCAGCTAAAAGTTAGGGGAAAAGGGATTATGACAAAGACTTCACCTGACCCAGTAATGCCTCTGTCATTTGTCACCTATCATGTCAGTTTTAGAATAAGCAGGTATAACATTTCAATCATAATACTGCAGATTTACTTCTACACCTGCCAAGGTTGAAGGCTAATGTGCTCTTAAGAGAGCCATTCTCCTGCAGGAAAATAAATGGAAATTAGAAAGAACTACATTCTGCAAGGAACTGTCAGTTTTCTTGAGGGCTTTTACAAACCCCTTCTCCTCTGTTTAATCATGAAAAAAAAAGAGAGAAGGAATGGTGAGGTAGAGGTCAAACCAGAATGTCTCCAGTGAAATATCTGTGTGACAGTTTTCTGAAGTCACCTTATTGAAAGTAACACTGCTTCTTGTCTTAACATGAATGCTTTCTAGTTTTCATTTATGTTGATTGCTCATGCAGTAAAAAATGTCTGGGGCAGCAATGTCACATCACATAAGGAAGAGTTGAAAGATATGATACCTTTCTAATATCTAATCCCAAAGTTACAGATACATCAGAGCCATTATTTTGTCATTAAAGTCCTATCTTGATAATAAATTAAAGACCTTTGGACCCATATTATACACTGCAGTTATATAAGCACATAAGCAAAGCATTTCACTATTAAATATGTACTTTTCCAAAATGCAATAAAAATAATTTATTTCACGTGGGACATTCACCAGACACATTTTAAATATACCATACAAATTCTTGGATGTTTTCCCATAAATATAGATGTGTAGATGAAAAATGATAACAGATATTAAATAACTTTAATTGGTATATTTAATTCATTTTAAACGATTCAATAAATTTCCAGACTTCTTTCATCTTTTAAATGGCAATTTAGCACTTTAAAATTCTACAAGATAGGTATATCCACATACTTGAAAACAACTCCAAAAGGCAAAATCACTGTATTAACAGCAAATTTAGAAAATCTGTGCCTAGAGATCTAATTTACTGTTGGGTTTTTTTTTCCCCAAAAAAAGGAAAAATAAAAATTTTCAGGAGCTGGGTCCTATCAGAAAGAGATTTCATCTTCTAGTGCTAGTGGCCAGAACCAGCAACATTAATCTAAAATGCCCTTACTTTTATTTGTCAACTTTGATGCTGATATATTCAGATATAACTTGACAGAGCTACTATATGGATTAGATTTATGAATAAAATTGTAATTTTCAAAAATGGTTATTTCTATGAAATTCTAGTCTGTGGTGGTTACAGTGTCATCAGATCTGTTGATTTTCTACCAGCTTGTCAATTCAAAGCAGACTATCATGACCACCTTAGTCACTAAAACCAAATTTTACCCCAGAGGCAATTTGCATTCCCATTTTCAGACCATATGCTATTTTCAGCTCAACTGAAGTAGGTGCTACGATACCCTATTAGAAAACCAGGGCGCTGTTCTTTACATGTGCAAAGAAAAAACAATCAGCATATATTCAGTTTAAATAAGAGTAAAATGATTAGGAAGATTTCGGCTACACAAATTATATACAATCGTATAAGATTTTAAAACCCTTAATCCTTCAGCATTTGAGAGAGATGTTTGTTTAAAATATTAAGCTATTGAGGAAGTACCTTTTGGTGCTCTAGCTCTTCATTAAAAAAGCATTAATGTATTTTATTACTTGTTTTAAGCAGATAATGTCAAGATCTGGTCCTCAATGAGTAAAGTGGAGGCTATCTTACTGTAATAAGGCTAGCATCTTTAAAGAAAACACCACGTTTCAGGAATTTTCTTCCCCTGACCAATTTATTCCTGCCCACGTTTCCCAGTGCTCTCAACCCCACACTCAGATTTCCTGTTCTTCCCACTCCCTTTCACACACTTGTAACCATTCTTTTTCCCTTCCTTTTCAGCCCATCTCCTTTTGTCCTTCCAGCTCCATTGCTCCTATGAATCCACCTCTCCTCCCACTTCTGCTATTTCCATATTTCTTTTAAAACAAAACAAAAAAACAGACAGAGGGAGAGAGAGAGAGAGAAGTCCCGAAAGAAATTCCCCCTTAAAAAAGGAAAAATAACCCACAAACAAAAACTCAGGGAAAACAATGAATAACCCTGCAACCGTACAGAGCTCTGTTGTTCTGGATGCGACATTAGACTCTTGTTATCTTTTGCCTTTTTATTTATTTAGACTATAAACCAAACAAGTTAAGATCAAAGATTTAATTCAGTAGGTCACTTATTCAATTTCAGGAGGCGAAGATGGATGGCTGGTGGAGTTCAGGTGGTTTAAGCAACGACTGCCTATAAGTCAAAATTAAGCTTCCACCAAGGAGATGCAAGATTCTTCCTAAACTCATCGTCTTAACAGCATCCTAGCTGCATCAACAGGATTACTTACATCTTGCACTAAAACCAGTAGCAATCTGGAGGGCTCTGCAGTGTCTGGTTGCCATGTAACTATCATCTACATCCGAAGATACATTCATGTCTGGAATAAGAACTAAGCTCTTCCCGTGTTACTGGCTTTAACTGGAGTGTGGCTTCCCCTTTATCCTGCCCTCTCTGACTTCTCTACTTCTTTTCTCGAGGCGCTGAGATTAAGTGCCTATATATCAAAGAATGATTGCCAAGGAAAGCAAAAGTTAGATTATAATCAACACAGAGCTCGAGCCTCAGTCCTTACACTCCTCATACGGCTGGTGTCAAAACAATAACCGCTCCATATGCCTTTAGACACATTCAGCCTCACGTACTCTTGCCCCTTCACGAGGCATGTGTCACCAGCCTGCAATGAATAGTGCAAATGCACCTGCACAGATCTAAAAATTTAACCTGAAGTTCACATTAATAATGAAGCACTCCAGGTGGTCTGCAAGCTGGGACCGTAATGAGGAACTTTCAGTGACACTAGTTATCAAATGTTGAGCCAGGTCACTACACATGAATAAAGTGATCTCCCTAGAAAGATGAAAGGGGAATTATTTTTTTCTTTTCAAGAGAGATTACACTTGCCTTCTGTAAAAAGTCTGAAGAAAGACAATGTGCTAAAACGTTTAACTGGATTAGACTGGAACTGAATAAAACACATCAAGAACTATCAAAGGAGCAGAAAATTATTCTGAACTGTATATGCAACAGTGGCTAAATCCTGCCTGGTGCCCTCTCAACCCCTGCTGACAGCAGACCCCTTAACTGTGGTTGCACCGCTTGCAAAACTGGTGGAGGAATGACGCTGATCATTTCTGTTGCTGCTGGGGGAAGGAAGCAGGGGCACAGGGAACGTCAGAGGTGATAGCACTGGCCCTGGGAACCGGGAGCACCTTTCTCACAGCCCAATGCCTGTCCCTGCTCACCACGTACCAATTCCAGGGAGCAGGCTGCCCCCGAGCTCTGTAGGGACAACCTTCAGGAAGAGGCATGACAAGCATCTGAAGGAAAATTAGGGTCTCCTTCAATCTGCAAGGGACTGAGCCCCCATTTGCCCTGCTTCACACCTGCTCTGTCCCCTGGCAAGTAGGAGGGATGTGAAAACACTCTGGGACTCTTCACAGTCCTCTCCTCTGCTCAGGTCAGAGGATGAGGGACAGACACTGTCTGTAAGGTATTGTTCCTGCTTCAAAGAGGCCAGGCAGTATATGTACAGGGAAAAACATACATAGGATACAAAACTCACGTCCTATGTTGCCCAGGTGTCAGAAGGTCTTCATACAGACCTGGATGGCAGGTCATTATGGCAGACAGCCATATAAGCAGCTACGTAACAGTTCTGATCTGCTCAGTCCCACGTGTGCACGACCCATATAGCACATCTACTACCGACCACTTTGTGTTCTTGGCTGAAACAAGGCTTTGCCCTTGCTAAGGAATGGCAGGAGGAAGCAACGGCATGCAGAAGGCAGCTCATTCATACAGCCACCTCGGGCATCCCCTTTCATCCCACAAGGAGAAAACAGAATCAGGATCCAGAAATGAGAACGCTAAGAAGGTCTTAAGCTTTACAGCCTTTCCTAAATATTTACCGCAGTGGCTTGCCCCAAGGGAAAATTACTTTTAAAGCTTTGCCTACTGAGAAAGAAATGCCAGTTATTGTAACAGGGAGCAAAGAAATACTGGATTGCACACTCAGCAACGTGTATCGTGACTGTATAGGAGCAAGTTGATGAAACCGGGAAACGGGGAAGGAATGAAAGAGAGCAGGATGGTCCCCTAAAAACTTAGCAACACTAGGTCTGTTTGAAGTTCCCTACATATTGTAATATTTCTGTGACTAAGCACTAGAACAATACAATTATGTTATAAATCAAGTTCAGTTCAGACTAGAAAAGTTGTTCTTCTATTTCACAGATGGGTATAGTACAAGGACACAAGAAAAATACAAGGAGTAAAGTCTCTGAATTTTGTTTGTACCTGATCCTGTAATCAAAGGCAAGCAAGCTTTTACTGTTTTCTACTCTACTTCTTCACAAAACAGGTATTTCAGTGAGATACCCAAAGATATAATAAAAAATATCCCCAAAGATATAATAAATCAGTTAGTTGTTCTTCTCATAAAGGTAATTAAAGCACTATACAGAAATTATGGGTAAGTTTCCTTGCCAATATGCACAATTCAAAATTAACAGCATTCAAACCTCTTCAGAAAGATGAACACATATGCAATCATACCGGCTTGAAAAAACAAAAATAAGTCTATTTACTGCGTGACTCTGGAAACTAAATGTAAAGCTTTCCCTGAGAGAAAGCCAGCTCCAAATCTTATGAAGCTGTTTTAGCTTAATTGTTTTGAGATGTAAACGTAAACAATACAGAGTGACATTCTTCATTTGGGAGAAAAACCACAACCAAAGAATAAACACAGTTGCTGGATCTGAAGCAAGCTGTTCACTGTCCTGAAATAATATAACTTACTTAAGACATGTTTTCATGCTGAGAAGCTGGAGAAGCCAAAGTGTTGCTTAAGGGCCATTTGAGACACTTTTGCACCTAATGAGGCCAGCATATTTTTTGCAAGATAGTCTTGTTTTCCTTCTTTCCAAGCATCCCTACATGGAAACAGATACCAACTTCTGAAATACCGCAGCCTGTGTATTATCACCCAAATAAATCATTGTACTTCGGGGAAGAAAACCAACACCTGGAACAGGAATAATGGAAAAATGAATCCAAAAGCAGAAAACGTATAGGAACTAAGTGACAAGTTATTATTCCCATCAGCGTGCAGGCCTCCTTGCCAGAAAGAATTAATCCTGATACTAATTTGAAGACTTCTATGAACTCATACTAAACATACCTATTTTAATCTTTTTAAAATTCATTTTTAGTAAAACCTGATCACTACGTCTAGCAAGCTGTTCTCAGAAGTCAGGCTTACTATTTTTCACATCACCTGAAACATGGTCTTCTGTCCCTAGAGGGATCTTTCTGAAGAAACAGTATGTTAGCATTCATTACTGTAACCCATTGATGTATATTTTATTTGTGGTTTTAAAGTTTCCAACCACTGTTCTTTGATGCAATGCATAATCAGTAGTAGTTAAAAGACTACCTTAAAAAATGGAAGCCTCTGAACAAATTTTGTGATAAACCATCAAAGGAGTGGAGTTTGAATTAAAAGCCTGAAGGGTAAGAAACAAACCAAACTTGAAACAACTGAGGTCTCTAAGAACAATGGCAGGGATGGGGAAAATCGCTACCATTAACAGCACTGGAAAGCTTAATTCAAAACAACTATCAGACACAGCTTCTTGGTTTACCTGGATCTAGAGTTAAAACAATGGATGCTGTCAATCTTAAACCAGTATAAACGTGAACCTTTATGTTTCTATACTGAAAATGGTTCAAGAGTCAACCGTAAAATCACACTTCACAGCCCAATGAAAAGTGATCACACAGGATCCTTAAATGAAAGGTAGTATATTTCAGGTCACTACTACGGACTTGTGGTCCATGGAGGGCTAAAATCCTACTTAAAATCCTTCCTTCCTACTTTGAAGGAATCCGCGAAAGGTAACTAAGAGAAGACGACATGCTGGCAGCAGGCCTAAACTCATGGTACATACAGGCCATACTTCTACTACAAAATGTATAGTCATTCACAAATTAGAAAAGGCTGAAAAATGCTTCTGTAGACAATTTTCATTCATTAGTGATGAGAATGTTTTATGGGTACCTTACGCTTTAGAACAAACACGCATCAATCATTTATCTATTTTTTTCTGTTATACTTAATGCCAAATTTATGTAAATATAGATTACTAATGAATGACTAGAAACCAGAAAATACGAGCTTTACTTATTTTTACTTAATAGGTTAAAACAATTACCAATCTACAGGTGGAAAAGTTTACTGCAATTCCTGTTCACTTTATTTAAAAATTAACATTATAATTTCAAAACCTCGTGAGAGTCACTTGCCTCCGAGCAATCTTTTACATCATTTCAAAGCTCAGGTCCTTGAGCTTTAAAAATAATACTTGAGTTTATTATTCCAGGCAAAGAATTCTGCTGAAAACTCTCTTTCAATGTTTGAACAAGCATTGATGAAATGGTGGCAAAAAGTTCACAGCCAGGCTGGCAGTCACAGAAGCAGTTTTACCAGTGCTCCACAAAATTCAGATTCAGACAACAGACCCCTACCAGAGTTCAGACCTTTTCAAATAGACAGGGGCAGATCTGTCGTGGAGTGTGGGAAGTCTGCCAACCCTCAAAACCAGCAGTATAGCTGGGAAAAGGAGTCTGAACTATTGCAACACCTGAAACCAAAAATGTAGAGCTCATAAATACTTCTAAACACATTTAAACTAAGAGTAATATAAACTTTTAGTCCCCATTAGCGTTTCCTATTTATATCAATCAGAAATGGTAATTTAACTCCTTGGAACAACCAAATACCGTATGCATTTTTTTAACTGCAAAATTAAAGATACAGAAAAAAGGTCTTGCATAACACAAAGCTAAAAGGTTTCCTCCTGAATTCAGCTAGTGTTAACATTTGCACCTGGTACTTACATAATTAAATACAGAAAACAACAATTGTACCCTAAGAAAAACTTAATTAGATTAGGCATGTAGTAACAAATGCAAAATTACCATCATTAGTATGTCAGTGTTCTACAAATGGAAATGCTTAACTGCCAAGCCTACAACTCTCATGTCTGATTTATTCCCACAGATGAGGAGACAGCCATTTGCACCCTTTTGTAATTTCAGGGCAACTGCATCCAGGGGAGATTTACTCACAAAGGAGCAGGCAGGAGTACTGCTGTCATCTTGTCTCTCTCTCCAGAAATTCAGAAGGTGTACTTGTGTTTACAGACATTTTGCGCTACAAAAGCAAAACCAGGTTGGGCAGCCTGGAACAAACTAATGAGTCTACAAATCTCCTATGTGTCCTGATCCTTCATCATTAGCCTTGTGGGCTGCTTCACAGGCACCTGCTTTTCTCACAGATGAGACATTGTGAATGACATGATAGCTTTCCCTCCCACTACCCAAAGCAACAGGGCTCCTTTAATTTCAGGCTTAAAGCTGTAACCAAAAAAAAAAATTAAGATTCCAGGGAAAAATGTTTCGATGACATAATGGTATAGATAGTGATGCACTGGAAAAGATTGCCTACAGAAGTTGCAGAGTCACAAGCAAGAACACAAGGAAGACTTTGACAAGTCTCCACCAGGAGTGACCGAAGCAAAAGTGATACTGTCTGATCCAGCCTTGCTTTCTTCTGATTATATATAGAATCTTTTAAAATAGTTGGAATACTCTTACCCAGACCTGTAAAGATCAGCAGCTGTGATGCCTGTGTGCGGAGTCACATGAGGGAAAGAAACAATCCCCACAGTTATAATAAAACAAGAACTTTTCCAGTTGTCTCCTACCATCTTAGTTAGGGGGAACAGTACTCACAAATCTTCAAATCCCACCACCATGAGAGATCAGACTCAGTATGACTAAACACAACCGCGCACATCATAGCCTTGTGAACCCAAATGTTCTATTTCACATGAAATGGGCACGCTGCTGTAAAGCCCAAACTTACTGCTAGAAGTTTGTAATTCTCTAAATGCCAAGATACTTTAATTTGTCAGGAATTAATGTGAGCTTAAAATGGGTATTTAAATGCTTTGTATATTTAATCAACTTTCCTCAATTATTAAACTGTAAATATTCCCTGAGTATTAGGGCATTAATTCGCTCTAAGAAGCTCCTAAAGACTACAGCAGCCTTCCTGGATATTTCATGCCTGCAAAGTTATTTAAACATTACCACTGAAATTGTAAAGCTAAGCAACTCTTCCTCACAGTGTCTCCCCTGGCAGAGCAGATATTTAACTAAAGCTATCACCTAAAGCTAGATAATATTTAAACTGCTATTTGATAGCACTCCCAGAGGAGACCCGATACAACTTGTTCAATAAGAAGTATTAAGTTATAAATAACATAAATGAAAGAAAAACACATCATTAAGAATTTAGGTTGTTTTTAAAAAACATACAACCGTATGCTTGATGGCAAACCTGTCATACCCACCAGCGTGGACTCTCTGCCTTCCTTGTGCTGCAATACTAAAAGCCTGCAATCACATTTGCAAAAGGCCTTCCCTTTATTAAGAAAACCCAGAGAAGCACTAGGCAAAATTGTGGTCTGACCTTAAACTTTACCATATAGTCAAGAAATAAAAAATAAGAAGTCTGGTTTATGAATTTTTGAAGCAAAATTCACATTAAGATAGTATGGGGCATAGATATGATTGTTTCTTGAGAAAACTATAGATACATAAGGTTACCCAGCTGTGCAGCCATGAAACATATTTTTCTTGATTAAATAAGGAACTATGGCAACCAAGGGTACTATGGCCTCACATATGCTGTAATAATGAGACATAATGAAGGGTCTTCTGGGAGCTCTCCCACAACTGTTAAAATTTTATAGCATCAAATTTGGGAATTAATTTTGAAAAAGAGAGAATCCTATTTAATATTTGATGTGCATTGGTACTTTTTTCCTTTATAATGAAACAATTTCCTCTAAACATCCACATTCTTTATGTTTAAAAAAATTCAACTGCTCCTGCTGAATCAACTCTCAAGGGAGAAGAAGATAATAATACCGCATATGAACTTTACAGTATTTGCTTAGTATATCCTATTTGCAGATATCATCTTATTTGAATAATCATATGTTTGCAATTTTCCAGCTCCTGATGAAAAACTGACCTGTCATCAGAGCAAATTTCCTTCAAAACTCACATATGACTGTTATCTGTACCTGGTGTTATTAAGAATATTCATTTTTTTGACACTCGTTCCACTAGTTATCTACATATAAACTTATACATATAAGAGGTCTCATCTCAGTCCATGATGAGGTCATGCTACTTTTCTTTTCTGTAAAAAGTGACTCAAAATGATTGTCTGATAAATCTGCCAATTCTTTGTCCAGCTGTCATTTCAAGGGAAAAGTTTTCCACTGAATCTTTTGTTCTCTGGGAGGGCAGGCAGTCCTGGCTGAAGCGCTAATTGCTTGTAAGCCCAGGGAAGAGGCTAAATTCCACCGCAGCTGGGTTATATCTGGATTGAACAGAGGCCCCACCCTTGAACAAATAATCCCCGTGGAGAAATTACTGCCCAATCATCAAGGGTGAAGAAATACAAAGAAGGTAGTAACACCAGGGGTTTTATCCTTTTACACCGACAATACTGCCTTCATTCCTAAAAGCAATAGAACAGCAGATGGGATGACCACCATGGTACAGCTAGGTTGGGCTAACCGTTTTAAATCAAAATTGGGATTAAAAGATAAACAAAGATGACAACCGTAACTGTAGGCTTTCATAAACCTTTTCTTCACTTACAGCAACTCTGGAACTGGCAGTTCTCTTTCATTTGCTTGAGTAATGAATTCATTTGGCTCGACAAATTGCTGCCTGTTCAGAACACTCTTCCCTTCATCCCAGTACAAACAGGTGAAAGGAAGGAGAAGGGGAGCTACCTGCATTTGGGGGCGGATGGCATGATTCAAGATGAGAGGGACTGGTGACTAAAGCTGTGATTAGGATATGGCATAAGAGTGAAGCTGGCAATGAAAGGGCACAGGCAGGCAAATTCAAAGAGAGCGAATCTGGGAAATAGGCCTGGGACTAAAGCTAAACCATTTCCCAGTAAGGGAATCAGACAGTGAGCCAGGAGCAGAGAGAAACTGTGACTGGCTAAGACACAGAGACTAATTTTCAGAAGTGAACATTAAGGTAAGAAGTTAGAAAGGGGACACTCACTCCCCGCACCCCAAATGTTTGAGAACAGGGTCTCACATTACAATCTGCCCAGCAGCAGAGGAAGTTATCACTCATCTCTTCCCCTTCACACTTGTTTCCACACCCATCACTCCTCTCTCGATCAGCTCTCTGCTCCTTAATCACGTCAAAGCAAACTTTTTTAAGACCACAGTCTGAAATTGTCTAAGTAAAAACCCTTCCTAAAACCAATCCCTCTTTAACGGTTAATTTAGGCCAACAGACTTTTGAATGGATGTGATTAAGGGAGCAGTAAACTGTAAAATGCAGGTAGTGGAACTGGGAACAAGAAGTAGAGAAGAATGTGGGAATCTCAAGGTGAATTTCAGTCTGACAATTTATAATGTTGCATTACATCCTGAGTTGATGTACAAGTTCCAGTTTGCAGAATCACTTGGAATTTACCAGGCATACTTCTTGAAATTTAAGGACTTCCATTTCTTTACAGAAATTAGTCCCCTGTTGCACAGCTTGGGCCTTAAAATTAGAATTCTGACCTTAATCTCTGCTTTTCTTTTTTTTTTTTCTTTTGGTAAAGATAACACCACTGTTTTGGGGAAGACAAATATATTACCTATGAAATCTTTAATTTACTTATGAAATCATATACCAAACTGATAAGTACCATAACAGATAGTACCATAACCATTGCAGACCAGAGTTTAAGTACACAAAAAGTGAAACACGGTTTATGCTTGGAACAAAGAGGATGACTGAGACGAGGTTCCAGCTGGAAAAACAGTGCAATTGTACAGTTAGAGGCAATATCATGATACATATATGCATAGAGACTGCGAGCCTGCAGGCAACTTTAATTTTGGCACTTCCTAACTTTAAGTTCTTGGTTTTGCACCTTAATAACATTCTTTTAACATTGTGTGCGTATAATACACTCATAGATCACTCAGCCAAGACATAATTGATTTAATCATCCCCATTTGTGAATGACTTGTGGAGCTTACATGAGTTTGCTAAGTTGCAGCCCTGCCCAATAAAAATTAAAACAGATGCCTCTTCGAAGCCCAGAGAAACAAGCTGATAATGTAAAAGGAACAGACTGAACTGTAACAGTAGAAGTGTGACAAAAAATATTTTGTTCTTTGCTACTGTATATATAGCCAAAACTACAACACTACAGATCTGTCAGTCCAAATGGCAAAAATACGATTTTGAATTTTAAAAAGATAAATTAACTTTAGAAGAAACTTGAATGATAAACCCTACACAGTACAAGGCATTTACATAAGAACAAGGAAAAAGATGTAAATAAGGCGACTTTGTAAAGAAAAAAAACCCAACTATTTTACACATAATTATAAGGTAGCATTTTTAATGGGAGAATCATTGAAATTCTTCTGCTGTTGGAAGAGGCTAGATTTGGTAGATAATAAAATTAGATACTTTCTTAATCCAGAAGACTCTGTCTTTTTGTCATCAAAAAGATTTTAAAATGCTTTGTTATTAATACTATACAAATTCAAAGTAAAAGTAAACAGCCCTTCTCTAAATATAGAAAAGCCCCAAATAAGAACAGTGAATCGCTGTTTATTTAGAATTACTAATGGTGGTAGCCTCAAGTATGTCACATTTTTCCTATATTCAATTTTATCTCCATTAGTGTAATACCGGTTATCTAGCAATATCTTATTTCCAGTTGGTGGTCCTTCTGCCATTCCTTTAGAGAATTTGCTGTATAACCAATTAAGGGCTAATTGTCAGAAAGTTGCTCTCAGTAGAGTATGTTTTCTCTTTTTCCAAATATCATCCTGTTTCCACCCATGAAACTGGTACTAAAGTTAAAATTCCTCTTCCTGCCAGATAGGAATCAAAATTCCTATTTGCAAAACTGATATAGGCATTATGAAACCCCAGTGAGTTATGCTTTGCCTTCAGAGAGCTGATTTTTGCTCTTTTCTATTTGGACCTTTTGTAAAACATACGGTTCCCTTTTCTCATTTTCCCAACTGTGAAATGGAGAAAACATTACTTCTCTGTTACAGAGCATTTAGGATAAATGCACGAAAGGTCTGTGGAGCATTTAGATTCTGTGATAATAATGCTCATATGGATGAGGTTCATCATGTGTTTTCTTTCATATCAAAGCCATCTTCAGCAGTTCCTGTCCCTGGTTACTTCACACCTCAGTTTACTGTTCCTCCACTGCAACTGATTTAAAAAAGAAAATCTAAATTGAATCTACAAGGTGATTCAGGCTAAACTTGAAGCCCTAGAAAGGGCGGGAGGGAGGGGTGTGTGTGTAAGCTTTTTCATTTGTTTCTTAAATCATAGGAGCATCATTTGTAGCTTGCTGTATGGCATGAGAATGAAAATTAACAACTGGAAGGTGCATTACCATCCAATTTTATCAGTTAGAAAAGAGGAGCAACTGCAAAGACAGAATTGTACATGCAGGTTTTCGACTAATGTCTCTTAAAAATCAGTTCCATCTATATGGAGTTATAACTCTATAAGAGTTTTAATCCTTCGTTAGCAATCACCACATTTCATTTTGTTTTAATAATGCCAAAAGTTCATTCCACTTTATACTGTCTGTTTGATAGAGGGTTCTCAAAACTGGAAGGACGAGAACTGCAAAGATAGGCACACAGAAAACAAAGAAGGACAGATCTTTCCAAGGCCCAACCATCTTGCCAGCTGCTCTGCTGGAGATTTTCTTGGCTTTTGAAAAGCTGCATGTTATAATCTGTAAGCATTTTGCACAGAACAAAGGAACTTCGGAAAAATGTGATCAGCAAAGAGCGACTCATAAATGAGTAGTGAAGCTCTGTGGAAGGAGCAGAAAATTTGAAATAGAAGGTGAGAGGTGAATGCAGACCTGATTTCATAATCCTTCATTCTATGCAGCAAGAGAGTTGTAAACTCCTTCTATAATATCAGTAATTTCGATACCTGGTTTTTGCTTGCCTCTATAGTTTAATCCTGGGTTTTATTCAAGATTTTCTTTGAAAATACGGAGGCTAAGAAGTAATTGCTTTCATTAGAAACAAGAAGAAGAAGAAACTATTGTAAATTCTTTCCATTATGGGAGGTGGGACCTTAAGGACGGTGACAACCTCCAATCTCTGACCTTTGGGGAATGTGAGTTTTCATGTCCGAGTACATCAGCCGACATAGCTATCTTCTTATCATAGCTATCTTCTCCCTCCTTCTGGGAAGGTGCCAGTGTCATGCAATGCCCATATTTTCGTTTTATTGGACGCGCAGACATTTTAAAAAGAATAACCAACACGGATCAACAAATAGTTGTTGCCATTTTTCCATGCCATTTTTCCATGCCTTGCTGCTCACACCTGTATCATTTATATACATTTGATGTAGCAAGTAAGGAGCTTAGGGATTAGAGATACTTTTAAGGAAGATTAAGGTCTTTGTTTTATATTTAGGCATACCAGCGTGAAAGCTTCAGTAAATGGTCTGATACTCAAAAGCRCCTCTATGTCTACAAGTCAAGTACTTCCATCACTCCTTTATTTCAATTGTTCTATTTCTTTTAATATCAGCTGTAAAAATAAATAAACTGTTTTTTAAGTGTTTTAAATTGCATTTCGCGTTTTCCTCCTACTGAATAGTCGGTACTTCTGTTACAGGACTGGGACAATAGCTGTAGACCTTAAATCTGAAAAACAGACTTAAAAGCACCACCACCCCTGTTTGAGCCTAACAAAACTTGTCTTCACTGCAGCGCTCGCTGCATTCTTACCTCAGCAAAAGGGACACCGTCGAGATTGTTAGGCGTGAAACTGAACAACTTTGACAGGTGTCCCAATTTACAGATTTTTCTTTAAGGAAACCAACCAAATGCTTAATTTTAAAAACTGTCTTCTGGAGACTGGCATATATATATATACTCGAATGCCTGACTTACTATATTCTCATTGTAGCACACAGCCACACATGTTGCATCCTGCACTCCCAGACTCTGTTTTCACCCTGGGAGCTGTGCTCTTCACCTTCAACTACAGGGGCAGAGTCTGAACAGAATTATCCCAAGATGCCTGAGCAGCACCTTGGTAAATGAAAAAATAATTGTTTTTTCTGCATGCAAGACATACATGGGAGAGGGAGACATATACGTAGTATTTGTCTATATGTGGAAAAAGTGTTTAACATTTTTAGAGCATATGTCCAATTCACGTAACAAACATACCGTGAATTGCCTTATACATCATGTGATATCTGTGGATTAGGGAAGGTTTGTGATCTCTCATCCTGATTTGCAGCTCTGTCCGGTAACATGAAACAAAAAGGAAAAAAGAAAGAAATACATTCCTTACATAACTGCCTGCCTTTTCGGCTTGGATTTTTATCAAGAGCACCTTAAATTTTCAATGACCATGAACTAAAGGTCTTTCCCAGTCTAACAAAATGCCATATTTTTATTTATACACATGTGCATGTGTGTGCACCCACGCACACACTAAGTCCGACTTTCTGAAAAGACTGCAAGATTCAGTCACAAATATATATAGTGACATACATATATAAGTATGTATATATGAAAGCCATACATATTTATGGCAGAAACTGTATATGTTCATTTTTTAGTTGTGGGTACATAACACTCTAATTACCTCATAACAAAATTAAACAAAACGAGGAGAGTCAGTGTGACAGTCTGAGTAAGAAAAAGGCCTCACAATTAAGTGGGAGCTCAGAGTGTTGTGGACTCAGCATTCAGTAACTGACGAGTGAAAAATAAAACATCACCTTCTAATGCCTAATTAAGGCAACACAGCAGCAATATTAAAAGGCTGAGGACAGCCGTGAGTAAGTACGCTGGACGCACTGAATTTTAGATTATTTTTGTGACAGAAACATACAGTCATGTTCCTATACCGCTGGCTGGAATAGGAGAACCACTTTAAAGGATCACTGGCTGAACACGTATTTTAAAAAAGTCATCGTTAGGGAAAGTCATTTATGTGCATCAACAACTATATGTACACATTTGAAACTTAACACCTGATCACATACCTGTATCAGTTCCTGTAAATAGCAAAACATAATTTATTTATTTTTTAAGTTACTGCTGGGAAAGCGTAATTAACAGGATACAATTAGGCAACAACTAAGAAATACTTAAAATCAATCCAGAGACTTCCTGTTTATGATTATTACCCGTAACTATAAGAATGTATAAAATGACTGGAGAAAGGAATTTAGCATCCTATCTAGCCAAAGAGCAAAATATATATCATATTTAAACAACAACCA
>JAYKAV010003488.1:5120172-5134084 GCA_035582835.1 Phoebastria nigripes | reverse complement strand
AAAAAAACAACCAAAAAACCCTGGAAAAAAAAGAGAAACTCTATAAAGTAGAGCACATATTAAATACAATCATGGCAGTTTGGGTTAAGGGTCTTTTGATATAAACTATGCTTATTTATTTATAGAGCTATCATCAGTATATCTCTAGATGAACTAGAAAATGAGAAAATCCACTAATTTTAATTAAAGCTGAACTGCAACTCACATGGAAATATCCACTGCAATAACAGAAGGCAAAAAGCAAACATACATACACAGATTGAAGAAAGAAAGAAAAAACATTTCAAGAATAACTGACCTGTAGAGAAAGACTTTGCTTACATAGGAAGTTTGAATAAATTCTATAAAAGCAGTTAAATTACAGAGAAATCTATTTGCTTTGATCTAATCCAACAAAAAGCTCATAAATAATAACAAGATTTTGGGCTGAACCAAACACCTTRAAAGGGTTACAGTCTACCCTGAGCTACTGGGCTACCAATGGAACTAGTATTACAGCTGTACAGAAAGAAATACATAAATGCATAAATATTAAAATTTTAATTGGCTGATGTACTGTCACAGTGGGGGAACTGGTGGATACAGCCCTCTCAAACCCACTCTATTTACAGAGATGAAAAAGAACTGCATGCAAATAGTAAAAAGAGATAAAACACTTTAACAACGCTACAGAATTGCAGCGGCAATCTCCTAGCAGAAAGGGATTATTTAGCAACAAAGGCAAACGACCATTTGCCCTAAATTATCAGTCCTACCAGATCATTATTCGCTAGGAAAATCTTTGTACCTTCATAGCTATTATCTAAATACCTAAGATATGATGATGCAGTGTACAAAGCAACTGAAAGCTTTTGAAGCTAGTTGAAATCCCAGATGAAGCACATTTGTTCCATGAAGCCATTTGTTGCAAGCACACCCCAATCTGACAAACATATTTGACATGATACAAGAAAATGCCAACAGACCGACATAAAAAAAATACAAAATAATAATGCTTATTTTCTTGATGAAAGAATCCTGTCAGTGCTCCTTTCCCAAACTCTTTCTTCTCCTCTCAAGGGATGCATTCATGTTATGTGCACGTCATGCACAAATTTGAACTTTGGATTTAAACCCTTGCTTCACTTGCATTTAAATTATGTAAATATCAAGCCCAAGCCCTGTGAAATCCAAAACAGAGAGCATCTCATCCTGGTTCAGGATAAAACAGGCTTGGCTTCTTCCTGTTAGACATTTTGAATGGGCTAGCATAGGGCCAGTCTAATATTTAAAGTATTCTCCTTTTACATTGCTATGGGGTGCTTTGCAAGTTGTCTCATTCCTGCCTCCAATTTTCTCTTGCACAACTGTCACTTCTCAGGGTCATGAATATTCATTTGCCATGTCAAGTTACTATTCAGACAGTGAAAAACCTCCTTTTTTCGGTAGAGATTTAACTATCAGAAGGAGGCTGGAAATGGTTAGTAGTGTAGCTAAGCCACAGCCGTGAGAATAAAAACTTCATCCCTGGCCAAGGGGAGGGAAGTTAAGAAAAGATATTTATGTCAGCTGTTCCTTCCTGCCACTACTGACTGGATAATCACTGGCTTTTTGAACCCATTAGTCTGCAATTAATTGACAAATAGAGAGGGTGGCTGGCAAACGCCAGTGACTTTGTGGCAGTACCCTACCAGCAGTTATCCTCTATTTCTATAGCGTTAGCAGCAGCCATGATGGTTTTGCTCCACACCTGCTATACCCATGTTTGAAGACAAACAACTCCACCATCAATTTGGACCCAAGTGGTACAACCCAGATGCTCAAACACTGGTACCTAGCGGTATTTCAGCTGCCCCAGACAAAGTGACATATCTGACCCTCAGTTGTCATTCTGGAAAGGTGCAGATGCCCACCCAACCCCGTGTCCTATCTGCCAGATCCATGCCTGTATCTCGGAGAGCCCATTCGGCTGATGTGGCACTAGATGGTTTCACGTAGGCGAGCGTAGCTGCTTGCATTCTGAAGTGGCATACTGACCCTCGCACAAAGTCCGTCTCCTGCGTCGTGTGATTTTGTGCTCAGGCTCAGCAAAAGATTCCAGCCGTTGAATAGCTCATTTCCCTCCTGATAAACCCGTTTTCCAGGATAGAAGTCAGTCTGTGGTAATTTCTTTCTAGCAGGAGAAAACACTTTTTTTGCCACTATTACAATCTAAAACAGAGGTAAAGGCGAACAAAGGCAGCAAGCAAATCCCACTTTCAAAATGGAGTCTACCCGATAATGTACGGAGAAACCCAGTTCCCTACTGTGATCATGAACACAATACAAGTTCTCCATGCCGTAACATTGCTTAAAATGACATGCCTACAAACCGTATCTTGGCAGACTGGAGAGGTAGGTCTGGTCTACATTTAAGATATGCTAACATACTTACGGCTATATAGGAATTAATTTTTTCCATGCCAGCAAAAGCCCTAGAAAAGACATANNNGGAGGGGGTGGGGAGAGAGAGAGACAGAGAGAAACAGAAAAGCAAACAGATCTTTTGGGGCAACCAACTTAAACTGGGTCCAAAATGCTTACCAAAGACTGCGAAYATAACCTGTCTCCTCTCAGAATTTTTAAAGACAAAATTACCATTTTCAAGTACAGAGCTGACAAAAATTATTATTCATAACAGGACACACTAAATGATGATGTCTCCTTCCCCAACTCTAACATAGGCAACAAAATCTTACGAGAAAAAAAAAAAAATCCCTAGCTTGCTATTTTAAATATACAGTCAATTTAAGGTCAAGGAAAGCAAGCCAATCCAGAAATCAGCATGCCACAAGAACATGATTACAGTCAGCAAATGAAGTAAAGGAAAAATGAACCCCAAGGAAAATAACTGAAAACAAGGTGGGGACAGTGGGGCACAAAACCCCAAAAAACCCACAGACTATCCAAAACCGTAAGGGGGAGGAGAAATCTCAGCTCTTGCTCACTTTGCTTTAACAAAGTGCATGAAATCACATACTTTCATTCCTTGACACAGCTGTAAAAGAATGTAAAGAAAAAAACTGCCATGCAAAATAGGGCATTTCGATTTCTCAACAGCCAAAACTTCATGGTACATTTTTAAAAGGGGTCACTTTTTCTCAAAATGTCAAATGTTTTTTACTCACTCCCTCCAAATGCAGGTGAATTTCTTAATAATTTTCACCTTTGCACTGTTGAACATAATGGGACAAATAATACATGATGCACAAATAAGTCCTAATGCTCTGCGCAAGTTAATAGGAGCAGTGAGATGCTGAATGCGTGATAAATCCAGACCTGAAAGCGAAATACGCCTCCTAATTAAAAATCAATTATTAAAAACAGTAAAGAATGAAAAAGAAAAAAGGCTCACTCACCAAACTCGTAATGAAATCCTGGAAACTTCAGAGTTATTTGAAAAGCAGGAAGAAACCTCTGACATTTATATTTAACTAAAGATTCTTCTAAGACTCTATTGTGGGTTTCTCGATTTTATGATTAAACAGTTCTGTAAAAAGTTGTTTCTGGTATCTTTTGTACTTTTATCTCTTCATTCAAATGGTCATGAAAATGAATAGACAGCATTCAAATGGGGAATGCAAGAACAAATCATTACTCTGGCTCTGGGAAATCAAAGTACACGGATGCCCTGATGTGGCTCCGCGGTGACGCAGGCATGATAAGCAGCCGTCCAAAATCACCAGCACCTGAATTTACAACCAAGTGCGCTATGTTTGCCGACAACATCGCCCATTGGGTTCCTCAACAGTTCTCCTCCAGAAGATGGTTTTAATGTACGTATTGAGTAATGGGCAAACGTTAGATCAGGGTGTTCAAATAACCATTTCCAACTATTTTGTGTTCAACTCTGGAAAGATTTCAAACATAGAACAGCTCAAAAGCAGCTCAAAATCACAAAACCTGTTGCACGAGCTTGGACAAGCGGAAATTTCTGGGTTTCATTTTCTGTAAAACTAAGATACGTATTCATACCCCCAGCAGTGACAGAGAGAGATTAAGTTAACAAGCATTACTGAAGAGATCTGAATCCCATTATTGGAGAAACTACACTGGTATTATGCATTATCATAAATATTCAGCATCTGCAATCAAACAAAGGCTTTGGTGTTTACATATATAATAAAGTTTTAATAATTCACTAGCAATATTTCACGTGGAGTGCTGCTGCCGCTTCCTTCTGGAAAAAGGAAAAAATATATCCAGAATTGAAAATCCAAACCCATTCAAATGGAAACAAAATGATCCCTTCTACAGAGAAATGAACGTTGCCAGTAACAAGTCATTTTTCCAACAGGCAGGGGCTCCGGGCTTCATCTGCCTGCAGCGGGCAGGTGGGCCAGCCGGGGGTGTCTCCATCTTGTGCTCCCCTGAGCGAGCTCCAACCTGCAGACCCCGTGCACCCTTCCCCTCTCTGAAAGGGCACAGCCAACGCATGCACCCAAGGGCAGAGCCACAGACACCCCATGGTGGCTGCCCAAACTCGGGAGTACTTTGGGACCAAAATTCTCAGGGTTTTTCCTCAAAAGACTTGGAAAACCTAAGTTTTCCCAAGGGCRAATCACGGCACCTCCAGAGCACAAACGCAGCCCCTCAACCATCAGCAGTCAAACTCTAAGCCACAACATAGTCAAATTTGGTATTTTACCTGCATCGCAAGCAAGGGGGTATGTTGTTATCCTTCCACCAGAGATTAAAGGATCTGGGATTGTGTTTTGTGGGGTTTTGGCCATGGGGGGGCTGCAGGGAGACCTCCTCTGTGGGAGGGCGTTGGGGCTGCCCTGTGCCGCCCGCAGCTTGTTCCCCAAGGGACCCACCGTGCGCCAAAACTCAACCTGCCACAGGAGCTTTCCTGAGACCGCTGAGGAAACTCATTTAAGAAATGGTGGTAAAAGCCCAAAACGATGCCAGGGCAGGAGGAGAGAGGGGAGATGCAGAAGAGAAGGTGCAGCAGCGCACTGACCCAGCCTTGTGTGCCGCCATCACCTCAGCCTGCCCTGAGGGGGCAGGAGACCAGGAGGTGGTGGAGGGCGGGGGGGCAGGGCAAGGTGTTTTTAATTGCCAATAAATTAACTTGGTTGAAACTTCCCCACTTTTAACACATAAAATACAGGAAAAATCCCGACGACTCACTGCGTGGGCTCATCCAGCCTGCCATGGAGGGAGAGCCACGTTATCTAGCRCCATGCTGAACGGACATCAACTTTTGAAGTATGGTCCAGCTGAATAAATACCACGGAAAGTCAATAGCCAAATCCCTTCAGCAGCAGCAGTGCTCTGGGAACCTGATTGGAATTTGAACATTTGCATTGATTTTTTTTTTTTTTTTTGACGTTACCCACTGGGAGCAAGCGCTGGAGAGGACGTACACGGATGGCTCCACAGGAACATGAATGGCTAGCGAAGGATTACCTTTTAAAGGATTATCTTCTAAACAAAGAAAAATTCAGTATACTGCAAACAACTAATTCAAATCAAAAGAAACAGATTAATCCAACAGGATTACCAGGTAAGGCTTCCCTGTACTTTAATGTCCAGACACACAGCTGAGAAACATGAACCGTTTTATTTAGACGCCTGGGTGCAGTTCTCAAGCACCTTTCCGTGGTCCACAAATAAGGGAGGCCTGTCCAGTTAAGGCTGTTAAAACAAAAGCTTTGACGACTCATCCTCAAGCCTCACAAGCAACAGCGATCTTCTGTCTTTTTACAGAGCCCTTTCCTTTACCCTTGCATATGCAAGCTCTGATCATCAAGTCCTTTTAACTCCAGCCAGGAAGGAAGATTAGTCGCTGCCTGCACCGCTCCCGCACTGTGAAATTTCCAGAACTGAGCTCTTTTACTTCCCTCTGGGAGGCAGGGGAAGTCACAGAAAACTAAGATCAAGCTCTTTGTGGGTTTTTTTTTTCTGAATTGTTAACACTGGTGTAAGCTCTTACGGCCGTGGTACTACAGTATTACAAAAAGCAAAACAGCATTGATCTACAGCACCCATGTATTTGGAAACAATACCCATTACGTGCACTTGTGCCTCTTTGTCTTACTAATATATGTGTTGGTAGCATCTCTTACATGCACCAAAGATTTGTATTGAAATCTACTTGAGTATTCTGGCAAGAAGAATGGGGTAATCAACCAAGCTAAAAAAGAAAGTGCAAAGATAAAACCTCGTTAATTTACTAAAGTGAGTTTTCACCATGGTTTAATTATTTAACTTTTTAAAAAAAAACTATTTATTTAACACCCATTCAAGGTTCCCTTGAAGTAAATTAAGTAAAAATCCTAAATACTTAAACACAATATAACATAAGGCAGTTCAGTTCCTTTATGTTTCAGTTAGCCCCATATACAGGTCAGCCCTAGTTTAATCCAGAGGGGAAACCAGATTCAGCAGCAGTCACACACCCTGCCTCTTGATGATACAAAACGTTACCGACTTTGGCGAGTTTTCCCATCTAATAATGTTATTTTTCTACCTTTTGAACTTATCATATATTGTTTTATAACCAACTAAACACTACATTTGCTCAGCATATATTTCACATTTATTTAAGAATAAATACAGCATTAAGCAAAGACTCACCTCCTCCACCTCCAAGAAGGCTGGAATTAGCTGCAAGAAGAACAAAAGGAGAATTGTTAGCACTGAGCTTCCTAAATATAGATGGAACCAAAACAGATGATGTTTCACAAGAGATTTTCCATTGTTTCAGTAGCTTTGCTACTCTCCACTTATCCAAAAACATTTACTGCAAAAACAATCATTTATGTAAATTGTAATTGCAATCTTTACCTTTGCATTATTTTGCAGTATCTTTGAATATGTAAGCTAATAAATAAAACAGTAATACAATTATTAAAGCTTAATGTGTTGAATAGCTTATGAAATTACAATCTTGATTTTATAATTCTATAAACCACATTCCTTTTTGATTACCAAAGGAAGTAAAAGCCTTTCATTTTCAAAAAACTTAAATAGACTTTGATGCAACTTTTGATTAGCTCTCCTTGTTTTCTATGACATGGGACCTTTGAGGATGATGATGAGAAACCTTGGCCCCATTGATATCAAAGGGTGTTTTACCATCGTACGCAATTAAGTTGGGATTTCACTCAGTATGCTTAATTGCCTCTGCACTGTAACCATCCAGCTATCCATGCCAGAAATGGATAAATCACTTATGGAAAGCAATTTTCAGAGCATGGTGATACAAGATGGTCCTTCAAATTAAGCTAGCACAATTGGAGCCACGCCAAACATTTTCCTTTCACTGCCTAGGCAAAAACAGAAGGAAAGGCTAGGCTTCTAAGCCTGCCTTGAGTAAAGTATTCACCCTTTAGATGTGTGGGAAACAAATCCCTGTCCTATCGTAATACAGATAAAACACAGTACAAAAGCAAGAGTATAAGGGATGGACACAGGTATTTCTTATTGCTTGCTGATGAGTAAAGGAGAAGCAAGACATCAAACCATTTCCTGCTCCAGGGCAAGGATAGATGGCAAGATACACAGAATAAATTAGGTATTTTCCAGTATCCAAACTTTCTACTGTTATACGTTATTGTTTCTATGATTTCCCTCTGCTTCCTACATAGAAGAATGTAAACAGCAAATTCCCTGCTGTTGGTTTTTTCCATCACTTTCTTGAGACTCTCACAAAAAAATCAACAGTTACCTTGGTCTTCCTCATTTCTTTTTCAGATACTCTACAAACATCTTTGACTTAACACCCACTTTCAGCTCAACCATTTGCAGCCAGCTTTCCCTGACACTGCAGTGAAACTGTCTTCATTGAAAAGCTAAATTTGCCATCACAGTAGCATACCCAAGATCTCTGATTTATAAAGCAACATATACCATTAATACTATTATCTTACAGTGACTCAAGAAGTAGCTTTATATTATTCAAAATGCAATGCTCTTTAAAGAAAGCTTTATATCCAGCATAGCTGACAAAATCAAAGCAAAATAAACTGCAAACTACAGAGACAGTTATCTATCCTAGGACTAGTTGTTCCTACACTCACTGAGAGAGTGAATTGTTGAGACCAAGACCTAGAGGGATGTTCTCGTGCATCTTTCTGATCCAAGTCTGGTTCTAATACTCTGGAAGATTAGGTGGAGGAAAATGGGGCAAATAATCCTTGTTTCTAAAACAAAGCCATTTGTAGCCATTTTCAAAGAAGTACCTGACTTGCTTTCTGCTGTCTGGATTCTTCCTTCAGATGCAACTCAGTAAACCAGCTGAAAACTATCCACTATCCCTTTTGGTTCAGATTACTGACACATCACTGAGGTGAACTGGCTCATGGAGAGATACACAAGTGGCAGAATGGTGTGGCTACGAAAGAGAAGATGGGGCAACACAGTTTGGAGAAGACAGTGCAAATCCTCCCTTCTGGCTGTCACATACTGTTATATTAGCTCAAGATCCTTAACTTTCATGTATCTATATATCCCATGAATCAACTACGTCGCTATGACATCACTGTCACAGTTACTTTGCTTTTACATAGCATAACAAGACCGCTTTAGACTCTTGGCTGTCCTCTATAAAGTGCTAGCAGGGAACAAATATTGCCATATATAAATTGCCTTTGAAAAAGATATAATGATAGTAATAATAAATGTGTGCAGGAATATTGCAAAGAGTGCCACTGAACTTCGACCTTTCTATGTTTACCTGCTCTTGCCCTCACTGAAATTCACTATTAGAGAAAGACACAAATTAAAAACAGCCCCACGTATTTCTACAGCAGCTTCCAAAGGACTCCTGTAACAGGTAACATCACCTTCCCTGCAGTAAAGTGAGTATATCCGAGACAAAATTCAGCATACTTCATATCAGAAGAAAATAAAAGTAACAAAGTGTCACCTACTGCCATAAGTCTGCTATTCAAGATTATTCTTTTTGGCACTGTAGAATGCACCTACAATTACCATTCCAGTTCTTGAATGAGTCAAATTCTAGGATTTCAGTTATTATGTTTGAGAGACTTAAAAGACACAGCTAAGACCTGCTATACCTCACTGCAACTAAAGCTTCCACTGCTAAAAAGGCTTCTTCTGATACCCAGCCAACATCCCCATTGCAAACTCTCATTCGCTGGCTTCTCAGAGAATTACGTTTCTCTCATTAACTTCTCCTGACAATGTTCATCTTTCCAATACTTTCTAAAATTTGTTGATATCATATAGTATAACTCAGCATCACACACTTCTCTATAGAAACAGCAAAAACAGTTCAAACAGATTTTTGGCTGCAATGCATCTATTACAGCTATTGAAATTGCAGTAATAATTCATAGGCACTTTTTTTTTTTAAGCATTATGCTTGACTATTAGGAGGAAAATCAAACCATTTTCCTATGATGCCAGGAAAGAACATGACTGAATTATATTTACAGCATCCTCTCCAGAAAGATAACGTGTCACTCAAAAAGCAAGAACTTTTATTTTCAGATTTTTTGGATTGTATCCGAAAAGTTCAATAAAATATACCTCTCTTTCCATTTTTGGGAAAGCCTTATCATTAAAGAAGTAACTTGTCACTTACCACCTAAAGAATACTTGCCCCCACAGCTGAGGATTTTCACCTGGATTCAGAGAGGAGGTCAGCACAGCCCCATGGCTGTAATCACATCATATTATGTTGGAGCAAGTATTGCCTCTCTTCTCAGTCCCCCAGCGTTAATCTACAGCTGCATTTTATCCATCGGTGGTCCCAAATGATCAAGTCTTGCAAAGCACTTTGAAAGGGGCTCCTGCTGTAGAGGTTCAACTATGGGTAGGTATGAGCAACCAGCGGTAGGACCCTAGGAGCTTTCAACCTCCAAACTTGATGTAGTCCAAATTGCTCCCCAGATTGCACCACTACACTGTGTGCATGTACAACTCCCCCACCTGACTCAGGGCGTGCCCAGCACACATTACAACATTTGTAGACAACTAGTAAATCCATCTTGACTAGCCTCTTGTCCTTATTTCTCTATTCCAGAGCTGAAAAAGATTCTCAAGTCAGAGGAGAGTTGGGGTGGAGGAAAGAGGAAGACTGAATATTGCTACCAAGCTACCAAGACAAAGAACAGTAAAAGAAAGCAAACAAGCATAAAAGGAGCTCCAAAGAAATGTGAGGTAAAGACTTCTTGCACCTCATTTCCTTCCCCACGTTACCCTTTCAGGTCAACCTGCCCAACCTTTCTAAAATTGCCTCCTTACAAACTACAGTCTACAATAGATTCCTGGGCATTAATTCTGAAAATCCACTCACAATACAAACCTTGAAATATTATTTTAATATGTACTCATTTATACTAAGAGGACTGATGACACACAGTGGTCAGGCAGCCAGCAGACTACGTACTTCCTTGTCAGACATGAACATGACATGAAATATAATACAYGTTGATAAAGCCCCATCCAAAACATCTCACTTAGCGATGGCCCGCAAGAGGCAGCAGAGGTGAGAGCTCATCTAATTTTAAATATTTTTGCCTGCACCAGTAATACAGGCTTCAATAACTAATAGTAATAATAAAAAAACCCCAGCCATATTTGGGGACCAGTTCCTGTGCTGTATTTTAAATAGCAGCTTCAGGATGAGACAAATCACAGTACAGGAGATGCTGCTCATCGCCACTACTTTAAAAGGAGTCTTGAACTCTGCATTTTGAGAGACAGATCTCACCCTCACAGTCTGCCTCAGTACAGCAAACAGAAATACATCCAGAAGTAGTAATATGGCTTTCATTTTTCTTTTTATTATATACATTAGAAGCATTAGCAGTAAAAAGTGTTTCTACAAAGTTCAGAAACTAAGAAAAAATCCACTCTAAGAAAAAAATCCACTTAAAAGAAAAAACAGTCTCTAATCACCAAGTATAATGATTTAGCCCTTAATGAGATGTTTATGACCCCAGATTCAACCAGAAATTCAGTATTTCAAATGATTCGGCACCTCAACGGACTAGACTTTTATGCTTTTTAACATAGACGAGCAGCACCAGGACAGCGCTACTAAACAAACTCCATGAATGCTGGTCTGGTCTACCCAGAAAACTCCACTCTTGCTCTAAGAAATAAAATTCCTTCCAAAACACTTCTGTAGGGAGAGAGGAAAAAAAGAAAAGAAAAGAAAAATAAAAGACCTGGGAGGGAAGAATTTAAAGTAAGCTTAGTTTCTCATTATGGAATACTCACAATGAAATCTCAGGTTACTAAAATGTACAAATTTGAATAATGAATATACCAGCATATTTGACAAATAAGAACTGGACACGAATGTTTTAAATCTCAGCCTTCTTAATGAGTTAAGTCATATAGCTTTCCAACACTTTTTTGACTGAATAAGCAGACCAGAAACTCTGGCACAAGTCTTAACATTTTCCTCAATGTTCTCTTTACAACAGCGTCCTTGCCAAGAAGTAGGATTATTTGAAATTTTGTGGAAAGCAAATGAATGCTGAAGAAGTTCACCTCAAATGAAACTAAAAATCTTTCTGTGCTGTAAGCCAAAAGGTATAAAAAGTGAAAAAGGATGTATATATGGGTTGCTTAAACAGACATTTGCAGACACAGAATTGTTTTTTCTGCTGTCAATTCTGTGGAATTTAGAAAATAGAAATGATGCGAATACCAGTTTTTGTGATGTCTCTGGAGATAACATGCTTTTAGCTTTGTTAACAACATAGCTGAATAACTCTGGTTACTTTTTGTTGGCATACACTCATCTGACAACATTTTAAAAACGTAAATTCTTCTGGGAGCGTGTCTTTGTCAAGTATTAATGGCACTAGTAACTTAAATTGACATCTATGTCATGCAGCCATGCATCTGTCAGTATAATAAAAATATACTTTTAAAAGATTACTTGATATTGTCTGACTTTGGCAGCAGATGTTTGAGCTTATTTTGATGTAAAAAAGATTAAATATTTTTGTCAATACTTTCTAATTGTGAAATTTATTCAAGAAGACATCTTTATAACTGGCAGTGTTGTAAGATGCAAGACATTCTATTGCCTCAGACACCATTTTTATTCATCAATAAAACATCATAACAGGCAGCTGGTGAGCAGAGTACCAGTAATTTACGGAATGGGAAGCTACATTTCTACTACGTGTTTTGTGAGACATCCTTACCTGTCACTGCATTTTGTTTGATCTTTTCTCAAGAAAGCAGAGAGAACAAAGAAGAGTGAACTAACAACTGCACCTTCTACAGTCAACCATTTTTAACACAAGATGTGTTTTGGTGCCTTAAAGTAAAAAGCTTTAGGCTTAAAGATCATGAAGTCATTTCAAAGTATATATAGTAAATAAAATACAGCCACATACAATATACTACAGTATAGTCACCACTATAATTAATTTTACTCAAAATACGTTCTGGCACACAAAGCCACGGTAATCAGGAGAGGTAAAATAACCTTATAATAACAGACTGGGCCAGATTTGCAAAGTTATGTAAGTGCCTAATGATGCAAAGCAGAGACTACTGGAAATTAGAAAACCACCTAGCCTACAAAATAAGGTTGACTTAAAACGTTTAGGCACATCAGTAAGTACCACTATTAACATCTTCAGACACCTGTATGCCTTCTGTAAATACAGCCTTCAGATACTTACTCAGTATGGAGGGTGTGACGATAACCTGCATGCAACCGTACACCAGAAACAGCTCCATAATATGGGTAGCRGCAATTTACTCAACTGTTTTCTACGGTGCAGAAGATTTCCACAAACAGGTTGCTTCTCTCTATACCTGGAAAGGGCTTTCCCCCCTCTGGACTAACACCAATTAGCCAAATCGGGATTGAATTCTTTGGCTCACGCACAAGCTGGAGCCTTGCGGAGACAGCCATGCACGGTGGGCCAGTCCCCGTGGAGGGCTGGCTACTCTACACGTCCTGGCCCTCATACTGCAGCTCCTTGGAGCCATCCCTGTGTCGGCCAAAGACTTGGCCCTGACCCGCTCTGCTCCTGAAGGCTCCTAACACTCTTCTGAGTTTAGCCAAAAATGGTTTTTTGCTTGTTTTTAACAGGTGATCGAGAGCAGATTGCATTCTGAATACACACCCAAGGACGTGAGGCTTCCATGTATTAAGAAATCTCCTCCTCTTCTGCCCATTAAAAATGTCTGTAAATAGAAGTGAAGGTCTACCCGGACTTATTTTATTGTTAGCAAAAAGTACTAACTTCAAGCTCTCTTTCTAAAAAGACAAGATGTCCAGAAGCATGACCTAATGAATCCAAACAATTCAGCTCATGAAGTTTCCATCATCAGTGTTAGCAAAACGGGAGACAAAAGAAAGAGACCGAGTTTTCCATGCCTTACTTTTTTCCCAGATACTGAAAGTGCACACTACAAATGTGTCCTGCTTTAAAGATAAATAAAATCTAACGGGAGGCTTTGTACAATTAAAAGTACAGGTTTTGTATTTGGACCCAAATAAAATGGCTTTGTGGTTTACTCCAGTCACACCACCTGTGCTATTCTACTCCCCCCTCACAAATTCTGTATAGAGAACAAATTGTTAAAACTAAGTTTTGCCATCTTTGCAAATAAAGTAGTCATTATCTTCAATTTCAAAGGGGATTTCATAGGTAGATTAAGGGAAAAAAAAAAAAAAAAAAAAAAAAATCAGCATACTAGTAAGCGCTCTGGAGTTGATCCTGTCAAGGAAATTGCCTTCACAACATTCTGAATTCAATAAGGAAACAATAACTGTCATAACTTTTCAGTTATTTTTCTTCTTCTAATACATTACCAACTCAATATATAATGTGTCTTTATTCAAGAAAGCTATTTTTAAAAGTTATATATTACACCCATTAAGCTTAATCAGTCATATGCAAAGCATCTCTGAAATCTGACACCAAGAGTAAAAAAAAAA
>JAYKAV010003488.1:5054143-5120167 GCA_035582835.1 Phoebastria nigripes | reverse complement strand
GAAACCAAAAAAGCACACCACAAAACCAATGTAGGCATTGAACTCGGGCAAGGCAGTGTTCAGCAGCAGCATCAGTGCACTGTGAAAACTGTATAGAAATAAGCACACAGCTATCAGTCTGGCATTTAAAATTTAGAGTACATCAGAGGCATAGCTTCAAAGTAGAAGGAGCAAAATGCCAGGTTTTTACCTTACAGTGAAATACGCTAATTGCTTTAATGCAGAGTGAGAGAAAATTAACAGAAACTGAAGTTGTCTAACACATACTGAGAAAAACACATGAGAGAAAGCGTTTGGCCTAGAGTACTTCCTAAATGCTGCTGTATAAACTTCCATACGGACTGAAGATTAGGCTCCAACTTTAAAAGGAGCCTAAACTTTACAGTAGCCCGAGGACTCCAATCACCACAATTGCTTCTTGGTGGGGAAGTCAGTCAAACACAGCAAAAAGTGTAACTTCAAAGACTATCCAAAAAAACAGATGAACTTGGTTTTAAGAATGGTATTCATCAGGAGATCTTCAGTCCCAAACACAACTCTGTAAAACATTTTCAGGCGAAAACCTGCAAAAACAGCAGTTCACACATTCGTACCAATGAAATTCATACCCTTCATACCCATCCACTGGTATTATTTTCAGCTAGACAGAAACATCTATTCCAAATCAAAGGAAAGAAAGTGATGCAAAAGGAAAAGGTTTCCCGCCAACACCTTGTGAAGGACAGTTAGAAGAACCTGTTTGATGAGGCTGATCTCATCCTTGGGAGGGAGAAGACGACAGACTTGTTGAATCAGAAGCTGCAGTTTGAAGGGAAGGAGCTAGAAAAGGCTAAAACTGGCTGGTAAGCACAGAAATGTCCATCGTCATGTTTTGCGTGAACTCCTTTGCAGAAGGCACGCTCATTTTTCACGTCCCTCTCATTCTTTCTGGCAAATGTGAGAAAGGCACAAAGCAGGAATAATTTCTTTCTAAAACACAGGTTGATAAATTGTCACACACACTACCAGATGCTAAAGGGAAAGCTATGAATTAAGATTTCATCCATTTTGTGTGTCAATTTGTGGTTTGCTCAACCACTTAAAGTTGCCTCCTAGATCGTCAAGGTATTTTAGAATATAGCCAAGCTGAAACGTAAAGCAACRGGAACTTATTTCAGGGCAGAATAATGAGGAAAAAAATATTCAGGTCTACTACAGCCAATTCTTCATCTCATAATTTGGGCCATTTGTGTGGTTTGTAAATGTAACATTAAAGGGAATCAAAGTGCTGCAGCATATAATTAATCCATTTAAGAGGAGTCATCATCAATATTTAAAAGCCTACACAAAATAGAGTAAGAGGTAGTCCTAGGTTCTACCTGCACAATTAGAAAAGCAGCTTTGGTAGTAATTATTTCAAAATAATTAGTGAAATTTATATAATTCATGCATCTTTCCAGTATCCCAAAGGTACTAGAACATGTTATCTGGAAAACAGAAAAAAACTAGAGTGAAGTTCTTTGTGCTTTCTTTGCTTTTCTCTTTTCAAAATTACAGCCAGCTCTGAACCTCCCAAAGTCTACCTGTACACAAGAACACTACMCTATGAGCTTTTTCTTCTCTTTTTTTTTTTTTAAAAAAAAAAAAAAAAACAAAAACACACTGGTATGGTACTTATGGTATAGCTAATCACAAGATTTCATTTCAATTTCCTTCACTAGGAAGTAATTGCATAATATTTGATTTCGAGAAGGAAAATGTCTGATTGCAAAAAGTTTTAATAAAGCAACAATTATGCTCTGAAAATCAAAAAGAAACCAAAAGGTGATAAAAACTAACATATTTCAGTCTTGAAACATTAATATCCAACATTCAGGCTTCAAAACAATAAAAACCCCTAACTTGTTACAAAATCAAAGTCGACTGCTGAAAAGAAGCTACCTGGGGCCTTGCCCTGACAGCAGCACAGTGCATTTTTCCGTAGGGTAACCAGCAGTAAGAGGTACCCTGTGGTGCAGGCACACCCCATGGTGCTTCTGACTTACTCAAAAGCAGTCGGAGCAAGGTCCGTCCTGGCTACAGCTGCAGGGCTGACCTCAGTGGGCATRTTTTGGAGGAAAAGTAGTAAGTGCCCACACCACTGTTTTTTTCTTAGGGTATTAACACTCACGAACAGTTTTAAAAAAGAAAAAGAAGAAGAAAAAAAGAAAGGAATAAAAAAAGCCACACCTCATGCCCTACCAAAACAGCCCTCGCACTTTTTTCCAGCTATGCAGGCAAGACTTCACTTGCAAATTTTGCCGCAAAGTTAGAGGAAGGCAAGGTGTTATTGCACTGTTTTTGCAAGAGCAGCCTGGAAGGAAGATTTTGACAATGAATTACAAGCTCCTGCAAGCAACTAGCGCAGACATGTAGGATCTGAAGAGCCTGCCAGTAAAGCACTGAAGGAAGGTCTACTTTAAAATGTATCCAACTGGGTGAACGTAACATGCTCTGCATATGAACATGTTGTATAACCTCTCTAATGATCCTTTCTTTATATAGCCTGAAATTAGAAGCAGCTCCCACTGCGGTCAGTGTGAGCCACATTACAGAAGAAACAGAGAATCTGGTTATGTATTTTACTGTACTTTTTTTGTTTTCAAACATAGGCCCGAACTGTTGCTATAGGGCTAAATATTTGTATAACGACGGTCATGTATTCCTTTTTAAGGGAAAGTGGAACTTAATAACCTCAGTATTTCAGTCAAACCAGGAATAATGCATTACTGTAAAATATGGACTGGACATCTTACACTGTCCATAAGAATATTGTCCCAAATCTTTCTGTATACTGTTGTCAAATATACTATCCATACTTTATCTTAACTGATGGTTTCAAAAACTTACCATCTATAAGCTAAAAAAAAAAAAAAAAAATCTTGAGAAGACCATAAAAGATATTAAGAATAAAGTGTAGCCATCAAGTTACTCTATCAGAGAAATCAGAAATTGCCCCTTTTATGATAAAAGTAAGTCAGCTTAGTCAGAGAGAGATCAATTAACCTCTCCATTTTACTGTTCCTGGAACATACAATCCATGACGTGTCTTAAAATGGAGAAACATAATTTAAAGTCTGAAAAAATACAGAAAAAAAAAAAAATTTTTTTACTCTTAGCTTACCATTTTCACATGCCCTGAAAACTTAAAAAACTCTATTCAGGAACTTTAAAGAAAAGGGAGATCACAAGTAATCAAAATGACATGAAGGCCTGTCGATATTTTCAAAGGCATGACAAAGCCAAGGGCCCAGATGAAATCCCTGGCAATGACAGGATTTCAGATTGTGTGGGACAGTTCTTTGTTCCTGTCAGGTTGTTGGGGATTTCTAATCTTTCCCAGCTGCAGATGCTCACAGTTCATGATTTATCTCAACAATCATCAGGCTGGAGCCGTACTGCTTGGTTACCTGCCTACCAAACAGTGCCCTGCACCTTATTTGCCTGCCTATCAGCTGCGTACCTGCTCCTTGGGTACCCCATGGCTGCGTGAGAAATAAAGCAAGGAGTCAGTTTTATTATACTCTCAAGATACCTCTTTAACACTAAGATTACAGGCACTTCTTAATGATGAAGGAGATTAAAGCTATCATCAAAAAAAATGCAGTAAATAGGCACTGTTGTTATAAGATTGTGCATTCAAGCAGATAATTTCTGGCAGAAGCGGTATTAAGGCTTTGATGAAAAATTTACTGAGGTTAGGCTGGACAAGAATCCTCTTCTCTGAAGCACAACAGGAGGGTAGGCTGGCTGCACTGTCGCACACCGATAATGTCATGCAGAAAGAGAAATTGTGAAGCTGCAACACCTAACCAATAACTTCATCGTATATGCACCAGAGCATCATACTAAAATTTCCCATCCTTGCTTCCTGCTAATTCCACAGGTCAAATTTAGATATGGAAATGTCGCCTGCCCATATCAAGCAGGACTCATGCTACCTTGTCGTGTAGGGCTATTCCCAGTTAGACAACGTATTTGAGCTCTCTAGAGCAGACACGACTTCTGGATGCAGATCAGAAGACCACATGCAAAAGACTGATTTCCCTAAATGGCCAATGATGAGATGTAGGCACTGTCAGGTGGCAATGCAGGACATCTGTGTTTTGTGAACCCACGACGGATGATGTGAATTCACCCTCTGGTGGCAAAGATGCTTGTGGTTAATTTACCATCATCACCACAAGCACTTCCACCACAAATCCTTTCAGCTATAACCACTACCCAAAACCGCAAGAACTGCTTGTACTTGCTGTTTTTGCTAACATTTTCTTTTGTTGCTTCTAGTAACAGTTTGCCCATTGACTCGAGAGTAGTACCACCGTGTAAAACAAATAAGCGGACAAGTTTGACCCTTTGCCTCGGCCGCAACACAATCGCAAGCTTTTTTGTACACCATAGCACCTAATTGTTGGAGGTATTCTCACTGAAAGCTTCAATGAAAAGGACTTGGCTYGCTAGTCAGAGCTTAAGACAGAGGAAACAAAGCCAAAAAAAAAGAAATCCTACAAACAATTTCTACAGACAATTAGACCAAAGATAAATTTGGGAAAGCTGATTAATCACTTTAAAATATGCTGCTCCTTTTTTTTTTTCCTATTACTGAGTATTTTTAAAGTGTTGATCAAATAAGCACTTCTGTGGTTTTGGTGTTACCTATCTTTCTGTAAGGCAAAAAGGGAGACAAATACGTGTAGCACAAAAACCAGACCAGGATGAACATGTGCAGTCCAAGGTTAGTCATTTTTCTCCCAAATGCTGCCCATCTAGAGCAACTTTCTGAAAACATGTTCTCAGTAAGTTGGTATTTTAATGAGTTATCATTCCTTCTATACTTTATATCAGGAACATTCAAAATCTTAAGAAGCTCCAAGCTTTCATACAGACCTTTTGCATCCGGGATTAGTATGTAACTCACAGTGATCTATTCCACATCGAGGAAACGCAAACAGGGATACTATAATCTAATTTGTGCATAGCAAACACTTCATTTCATTATTCTAATACTACTGGCGTGATTTATGAGTCAGCTGAGTACTTCTGAAAAATGCATTGAGAAAACAAAGACAGAATTAGGCAAAGTACAAATGTTGCTTACACGAATACAGAGACCAGTAATGTCAAAGGATATTACAGGCACCTTATGCTATATATAAGCACATCTGTAAGGCAGGTAAAGCATGTTTTTATAGCTGCTCAGAAAAGAAAAATATGAATAATCTTTTAAAGCTCTATATAAAATTACGTCTCTAGTGGCAATTAATAGAGAGAGGCCTCAAAACACCAGTCACATGCTCTAATCATCAGGGAGAAAGAAATTAAATGACAATTAAAAAAAAAAAAAAAAAAAGCTTTATTGAATATGGAAAATTCTGTTTTCTCTTGGAAAGCAACTACAGCAATCTCATATCCTATAACCACTTAGCAAAGAAATGGTTCAGTGGATAGCTAGAGAAGATCTTATGTCCCTGAAGCATCAGGTAGGTAGATTACAATACGAAACCTACACTACTAAATACATAGCATAAATTTATGGTCATGACTTGCAGGAAGAGATGTCCTGTTAATTTATTTCTAATAATCTTGTGATCCAAGATCACAAGATCTATACATATCCTACCGATATGTATAAAAGCCACAGAGTCCAAAAATTTTACCAGAATTTGTTACGGGCAGCAAAAAACATACTACTCTGTCTGGAGTAAGTGACTGCACAGGAGCACGGCTCTTTTCTTCCCCTGAAGTCTCAGGCAGTCTTTTCTTTATACTTCAAACAAATTAAATCTACCGCAATTAATGATTATAGTTCTTCCTTCAATCAGCCCATATTCCTCTAGGAAATTAACTTAGCTATTAAAAGCCTAAAGGCTGGAAAGGAACCTAGTTAGATGAGTTTTACCTCCTCTGTATTGCCTGTGTATCAAATGCAGTCTCCCCACCAGTTTAATTCTAATCAGTTTAATTACTGAAAATTACAATGAAAAAAACCCCTTACTTCTTACACCAGAACAAAGGAGAAAAGCTACACGTGGTAGCACACGAATACTGGGTGGCAACAGTCTGATCCTGCACGCAAGGGAGAGGAAATGACCRAAAATAAAGACAAATTCTAATATTCCTTAGACAACAGCTATCAGAGTGAGGAGGTGGAAACGGCAAGCCACGAATAAAACTCAGCGCACACTACTTCCAAGGTGTGAAATCGGGGGAAGAGTTTATTACTTCAGTATTGCAAAGCCTTGATTATACAGGACCTGCGTAGCTCCACGGAGTCGTAAGCTGTATTTCCTACACAGTCTTTTGGTTAAATGCTTGCTGCACAGAGCAATGGAAAAGCAAAACATGCACCACCCGGGATGGCTTAATTCTCTCTTTCCCACCAAAAGAAATAAGAAGAATTCAAGCATAGGAGAGCTGTCCATGCACACAGAGAGAAAACTGGGCTAGGAGCCACACTCTTTTCTTGCCACATCTCTAAAACAAAACTATTCTAGTAGTCCACACTAAGAAAGGAGAAACCATGGGAAAACATGGAGATAAATGTCTCAAGTGTAGAAAAACACTGGCGGAAACCAAAACTGAAGAATAACACCAGGAGAATGGATCCCTAAAACAGAAAAGGAGTAAAAGAAAAAGCAGAAGCTGCTAATCGAAATGCTCTGTTTTATATAAAAATACCGAGATGAAAGGTCTCAAACAAGTCTGTTATACACACACTTACATAAAAATATTTAGAGAGAGTAAGTATGCATGTTTTCCTCCACTCGATTTCCACAGCAAAAGTATTTCTTAGTGTTTTGAAACTCCCTTTTTAAAAAGTAATTATTTCATGGTATGTTTCTCTTATCTTTTGCCACAAGGAAACTTCTATGCTGATCAGAAAAATACAAGGTAATATCATGCCTTTATTTCTTTCGAAATACACAAAACATAAAACAAATCCATTCTTTCCTTGCATCTTCAATTTCTTTTATCATTTTTCCTCTTTGACCATAATGGCTTTACTGTCTACTTCATAATTTTAAGGACCCCAATCAAGGCCACTTTAAATCTTCTCCGTCCAGCTGACTAATCCCAGTAATCTCATTTAAACTGCTAGTTTACATTCTACTAATACTGCAAAGCCATCTGATCTGTACAAGAAAGGGGTAGGAGTATGCTGGTGACTCTTCCCGGAAGACACTGCGGTCACCACAGAAAGTGGAAAACCAACTGCCATAAAGCAAGGAATTGATGCTAGTAAGAGAGATATCGGCACTTAAAAGTCTAAAAATATTGGAACAAATTATTTTATTTTTGCTGAATTCACTGATCAGTCAGCTTTGTACTTTGTAATGTGCACGGTGGAAAAGAGAAGTTTTTGCTTGCCACAGACAAAAACTGTAATCATTCTCCAAAAAGGAAACTTGTGAAATCCAAGACAAGTTTTTAACTAATTGTTTTCACCAATCTTTTAATAATGGAAACTGGGCAGGGGAGGGAATACCATAGCAGTACTTACCATCCTGGAATCTGCACAGAAACATGGAAAGGTAAACTACATAAACTTTACCAAAAGGCAAACCATGCATTTTCTTAGAGAAATATGTCATGTCTTTTAAAAAAAGACCACTTTGTTGCAAGACAACACACATGCTTTTCACAAGGTCTCCTTCTGTGCCAAGATGTCTGTAGCCATGAAGTCTTTAAAAATTCCCTTAGTTTGTAAAGAACTGCAGAAAGCGGTAGCATCTTCATGAGCAAACACACCATGCCTGTATCTGAGTCTACAGTGCTCTTCTGAAGGGACTAGCTAATCAAGGATATCAAGATAGAAACTCCCAGGGTGCAGAATCCTCGTACTTATGTAAATGCAAGTCACTTATTCACAACCTTTGTTCAAAAATACCTGGCTTTGAACATTCAAAAGGCTGTAGTGTTAACAGGATCAAGTATATCTAATAGGACAATACACCTCAATCAAAGCTTTTAAAAGTTCTAGACTTAGATAAGATGTCCTCATGTATCCTTACCCACTCCCAATTGCTTTATCATAAACAATTAAGAGGATATTTTATCCAATCCYTTCCCAAGTTTTCCTTAGACTTTTCTTCTCTTAGAAGATGGGGAAAGCTGCAGAGAAGTACCTTGCAAATCCTGAAGGTTCTGACTTTTGAAGCGCTAATAAAACCTCCGCTGAACAAAATGGGGAATGAATTTAAATATTCCAGAAGCATGGTTCTATTAGCAGTAACTCCTTACTAGCTGATGGCTTTTTTGCCTGCTCCATTTGTGATAAAATTTGTTTTTCCTCTGCAAGATCAACAATTAGAAAACAGAATAAGAAGAGAGGACCAGAGGAAAAAAACCCACAAAAAACAAAGAAACCCAACAAGCAAACAAGAAACATGAATCACAAGGAAGCAAACAAAGGCAAGATTGTGACAAAAGAAGATTTGCCAAAAACCCTGTCTCTTTTTCTTTCTCCCAGAAGATACACCAATGTATCTGTATTTTCAATTCACATTACAAATTTTAAGTACACCTCTTGAAATGTATCTATGAGACACTTTTTAAAAGAATTATAGTTATAAAAGCTGCAACGAGTCCTACAAGAAACAACACAAAAATCAGTCATACATGTTAGTGGGGGACCGTCTCAGCAGGCTGACACCACTATCGTTATCATGGGTACCTCTCCTGTAATATATTGAAGAAAACTTCCATCGAGGCCCACACTAACTGCATCTCATACGGCAGGATGAAGTCAACTGTTCCTAATGCAATCAGATTATATGTTCCACCATTACAATTTCCAAATTAATCTTTAAAAGAACAGAACTGTATTTGTTTGAAGCACAAACAAACAAAGAAAAATGAAGTTCTTCTTTAAAATGAAGAAAAAAAACTTGAACTAGAAATGAAACAGTCCATGTTAGTCTTATAACAGAGAGGATATTAATATATACTCTATCAATTTGAAATGCATTACGTCCGGCGCGCAAAACATCCTTTCATAAAGATAAATTCAACCATTGGTGGACCCAAAGGACTCTTGAGAAGAATAAATGCACTTAACCTGTATTTCCTGCTCTTCAAAATCAATAATTCCAGAGGATGTCCATTTGGAGGTTCAAACCCCTTTCACACAACCTACAGAGCTGTAGGTCCCATGGGACCCAGCCAAAACTCAGAGCTGCATGGAGAGCTCTCATGCCACAACCACCACGAGGGTCAGTACTGACTAAAGAGCCAAGCTTAAAAAGATTAAATTCCCAAATCTGAGAAATAACGTAGAAGCAGAAGACTGGATATGTCCTAAGTATAGTTTCAGAAAACAAATCTTGCAGCTCAGCAATTTCACTTTTTACTGTAAGGGATGTTATGACAGCTTCACAGTGGATTCAAATTTAAATATAACTTTAGTCCCCTCTTGCATCCTTCGAAACATCCATCACTGTAACTTTAGCCTTTCCATAATTTAAATGAATAATCTTCAGCTCCTAAATACTGCTTTAGTCTGTTTTGACAGACAAAATTAATACCTCTTTACTGTTGGAAAGTACTAGAAGCCCCAGTTATCAGATGCTTTGACCTTCCCCCTCCAGCCAGTTATTCATGCTGTCAGCTAACTTCCATGGGTGCCCATACCCAGCACCCTCGCCGGGAGCGGCCCAGCCCAGCCGAGCGATGCCGGCGAAGATCTGCTGCGACAGCCCGGTGTGGGACTCGGCAAACGCCCATCTGCCCCGAACAACGTTTTTAGAAACCAGGCTTCCAGTTATGCTTTTGGCTCCAGAGCACGAGAGGTTTTATGCTTTTAGAAATGGCATCTATCGTTACAGGAAAGTAGGTGTTTTTAGAGCCTTTATAGGGAAAAATGTCCCAATGACCCCAGTGGGCTCAATTTAACCTGCTACGAGAGAGAACTGTAGAGCTACTATTGAGAAGAGGAGAAAAAAGTTCCACGTATCTTTCTGTCAAAGCTGGGTTATTTGGGGGTTTTGCTTATTTATTTAGGGGGAGTTCTAGTTAATTTTAATATATGCATACTTTCTGTCTTGGGACTTTTGACCTACACTGAGCCTATAGATCAAGTGAAGGAAAAAAAAACCCAACAAAAATCAGTTCTCCGCTTTCACAAGTCTCTCAGAGTCCCCAGTCACAAACCACTTTTCTGGCCAGTAAAAGAAAATGAGTACAGGAAGAGCAGTAATGTTTTGATACTGTTGCCATGGTGTAAAATTATTATTCCATATATGAACTTGCATTAAATTTGTCATCAAAATCATATTCAACAGGTAAACCCTAAGTACAGGCATGGGAGGCGTAAGACCCTGATGGCCAGCAGCTTTAAGTGGGGTTGATAAAGAGCCAACAAGCTGGAACTGAATCTTGCATTATTTCCCTAGATAAACCAGGTTTTACCAATATTAATTAAGATACTTGGTGAATGCATTAAGAATCTTCTATTAACAACATCTATTTAATAATGGACAATGACCATTTATGAACAGTATTGTACTCACATGTAAAAGCATTCTGTTAAAAAAATACAGTGAAAAAGGATCACACATTCCACTTCAACACATCATTTAAAAAGCTCATCAGAAGGAACAAAGTCCATAAGAAAAGACGCAAAATATTGTTTATTCACAGGACATCTTCTAAAAGACTAGAAACTATAAGAAAACTCTGTACATCCCAAAGGAATATTTTTAAAAGCTAAATTATCCGCTTCTATTTTGTTAAGCAAGAAATACTTTGAGTACCCTGTTGCAGTTAAAAAAAAAAAGCTGTTAATAAAAATTCTGTATAGTATCACCTACTTATTAAATTCATTAAATTGAAAAAATATTAGTTTCTTTTGTTTAAAAAGAAACTACTAAAACTTATAGCAGCTTTAAAAACTGCCAGGAACACGTAAGATTTTTCCCAACTGATATTCCTTCCTTCTTCCTTCCATTTTATTCTCTTTTTGTAAATGGCTGTATATATATCATCTCTAGAACATCGAGTTGAGATATTTTTATTACTATTCAACCACTTAATGCTTTTACTTTTCCATGATTTACACTTGAAGAATGTAATAGCAAATATACGTAATGACAAAAAATGTTTGCTAAACCAGCCAACTTTAACTAATGCTGCTGAAGCCACATGAGTGGAAAGCAAATTGGGAATTTGTAAATGACAGTGTTTGGACTATTATATTTCAAAGGGTGTTCACAAATAATTATTTTAGCATAACGTACTGCTCTCCTTGGTTCCCTGTGTAGTCATCAGTCCTTCTAGAAAGCAAGTTGGAGCAGGCAGTGGATGTAGCCACCGAACTTCCCATCCTGTGGAGCAGTCTCCCTCTTTCCACCGATTGTATGATGGATCTAGTTAGCTTTTGTGAATATCCTTCTTTAGGTTCAGAAACAGCATTTGACCTATAAGCTTTACAGCATTCACATCATGCATATTCAGAGCTGGAAATCTGCACTCTGGAGGAGAATAAGGGACAGCCGATATCAATTTTCAAAATCTTGAAGAGTAAGAGGTTACTGCAGTTTGGGAGCATGTCAGCATTTTCGCTTTGGTACAAGACAGTCAAACAACACAGTAGAAAAGTCCAGGTTTTCACCCACGGTAATACTCTTAAGCAGAAATCCTCAGTCAGAAATGAAGTCAGCCCTTAGCAGAAATGCACAGCAGGTACAGTGGGAGAACTCGAGCACTCAGCGGATGCTGTCACAAGTAAGTGGAAATGCATCAGAGGCTGATTCAGACCAGGTTTTCATCCACAAACGCAAGTTTAAGTCAGCTTGTATGAACTTAAAGTTAGCAGCTGTACTTTCACATTACTCATTACTTCTATCTGGCCTGAGGCTCCTGCAAGGGATTGTCTTATATGACCATTTCATCCTTCCATGACTGCACATATGTTTAAATAAAGACAGTTGTGCCCAAAATACCACAATCTGTAGTACTTAATTGAAAGCAACCCTTTGGGAACTGCTACTCCTGAGCGAAGAAATAATCTTGAGCCCGAACGAGATGCTGTTATTTGTCTCCAAAATTTTCTTTCAGAAGAACGCCATCCCATCTCAGCCAAACTCATGGTTCCCTCCCCCTGACCTAATCCCTGCATTTCTCCTCTCCTTCCAAGGTTCTACGCGTGACATTTTCTCACAACCACGTCCTCTATCAGGTACTTCTTTCTTCTTCAGTTCCTCTCTCAGCTGCTTTCTCCCCCCCACAGGTCTATGTTGCCTAACCAGTTTGCTTTTCTACACCCCCTGCTCCATCTGCTTCTCTGTCAAGCTGCCCTCTTACCGTTTGCTATCCAGCTTTCCACTGCGATATGACATTTCGCCTTTCAGTTTCAGCACATTCGGTTTCCAGTAACCGGATTAAAGTTACTTAAGTYAGAAAGAAGGCAAATATGTAAACAAGCAGCTATTAGATGTAAACGCCTAAAGCAGGCTTCATCCAAGCAACATTCACATTTGAGAAAATAACCCTTTTTTCATTGCCTCAGTAAATATTGCCTGCAACTTCCCAACTGCTTTCCATCTTTCAGAGTCATCCTTCATGAAAGATACCTACAACACACCCCTGGGTAGTCAAGAAAAATTCAGATTCAAATTAATTTATCAGGGCTTTCTCTTGAGAGGGAATGTAGCTGCTAACTAGAAAACGTTATCTGATAGCTCGGGAGTTAAAAGGTCACATGAGACCGGGAAGTATCTTGATTGAAGAATAGCCATTATCTTCTCATATGCATTATGGTAATTTTTTTCTCTCAAAAACAAGAACATTTTACTGGACACTATATAGATCAATTAAAGTTTGTCCCTCGGTGTCTCATAAACATTGGCAATATAATTATGAAACTGTTAGCAAACATGCGTTGCGGAATCATACTATTTATTGAAAAACAGAAGTATGTAAGGTACAAATGTATATATGCGCACTATTTAGATATTAAGCCATTTTTCAACTACAACTCAGAGGTATACGCAAAAAGTTTCACTTACCAAGATTCACCACGAGTATTGAACTATTAAACAAACAACCTAAATTGGATATTGAATACCAATCATTATCACAATGTGAAAAAAACTTGTTCCCTTGAGACTAGACAATTTAATCAGCCTACAGGAAATAAATACTGAAAAAGTTAAATTTAGTGCTCAGCGAGTACTATTTTAACCTCCCTGGTTCAGCAAGATTTAAGATTTGTCTCAGAAGAGTTCTCTCTTCTCAAATTAACTTTACTCTCCCCATCCTTTCTTCCACTTGTTTATGCGATTAACAACAAATAAAACAACAAAATCCTATATCGCAATTGCATTTCAACTGGAGTAGATCAAACAACAACCCTTCTCCTACCATTAACTGAAAACTAACATTTAGATTAAAGCCCCAAGTTTTTTACTTACGACCATTTGTCTGATTTTTATCCTGTATTTTCATGAAGGAGTCCCGATGGCAACATCTAGTTTCTACCCACAGAAGTAGACAGTGGAAACCTGAATTAATGAGTGAATTGGAGGCTTTATGAAATAAATTAATCTGCCAGTATCCTGCCACCTGCTCTACAGGAACTCCTTGGGGGTGAAGTTGGGCTTTGTAACTGTGTGCGGTTAAGATTATAAGCAATGTTTAAACCAGAAATTTAACACCATAATACATCATCTGGAAAACAGAGACTGAGCAATCATATTTGAAAAATAATTTCGTCTAACAGTTCTTAAATATGAAGGTAAAGACAATACTGAGCACTTAATAGTGCAGATCAAACTCTGCAGGAAATGGCATGCACAGTTTAGCTCCAGGTAGGAATACGGTATCGTCAGCCACTCCAGACTAACTCCAAATGCAACAGCAGATCTGGTTTGTGGATGTCAGTAGAGCTTGGGTATTCAGGAGCCCAGAAGCTCTTCTGAAGGAAAACATGAGCAGCTCTTACTAAGAGGAGCTTATGGATCGTGATTATGGGAGAGGTAGTCTATCTCGAAAGGAAAGTCCTCAGGAGGCCCAGTTCAAATCCACCAAATTACTTTTATTTTGAGTGGGTGGGCATATATCAGCTATTTTTTCTACAATGGATAGAATAAAGATATTTTTCCCTTAAATAAACCATCCAGAAATAAAATTGTTCAGAAGCTCTTCACGAAACACGATGCTTTCAAAACGCCACTTGTGAGAAAAATGAGACAGAACAGAAACAGCTTACACAAACAGGGAAAAACTCGGTATTTCATGACATGTGCCACGGCTCTCCGCACGGCTTTCAAGTCACTGACAGGCTAGTCACAGAACAGCACGCGCTAACTYCTGCTTTCCACTCCACTATCAACTCTCGCCAATTAACCGTGACACGATAGAGAATACAGAAGTCATGTTTACGCGGCGTTTGGCATGTTTGCTCCGTGCAGGATTTTGCAGCCCTGAGTAATTCTTTTACCAGAGTTTAGCCCTTCCTCAGCACTATTCTCTAACGGTAATTTGTTCCGTCAATATGGTTTGCGTGCTGCCCATCAGGGAGCAGGACATGGAAAAGGTGATCAGAGCATCTCAAAACTAAAAAGACAAATTACCGGCAAACTTGCTGCTTCATCCTGTTTTCTCCTTCTTGATTTTATTAATTTTACGTAGCAAAACACGGCAACCTCAAGCACTCTTGCCACTGAAACACCAACGTGTTCAGAGCTACGAAGAGCCATCATGAGGAATAAGCCATGAACAAAAATGTAAGCAAAAGGTCCTCCCAGTCTTCAGCTCATTCTCCTGCACCCTAATGCACCACCTTTAGTCACATATACAGAACACAGAACAAGCTTGAATTATTTTCACCTGAGTGCTAAGTCTGCTAGGAAAAAAGCTTTAAAGTTCAGCTGTAGCTATTTTGTTGTTGTTGTTGTTGTTTTACATAATTAAAAGGGCAAACCTTTGGAGCACTTAAAGCACTTCATCATTGCCCATTTAACAAACACAAAAAGATGCCTCTTGCATCTGGCAACAGCAATGAAACAACCCCATTCGTTTGAAACAAAGGCTAAACAACTGGGAAGCAAAAGCAAAGCACTAACTAAACCCGGCGCTTCCCAAATAAAACCATAAACAATAGAAAGCGTGAGCTGGATGAACTCCTGGCTGATATCTTGACTCTCAAAAAGCATGGGTTTAAAGGCCATGAATTTCAAAACCACCTCCTCTGAAAGGATTAGAAGGTTAACGACCATTTCTCTTAATACTATCATGCTGCCTCATCCTTGCTGTCAATGAAAAACCTGCTATGGTGATTACGTCAGGCTGAGCAGAGATGCTCAGGTGCAAAACTAGCTAGGCTCACTTTCCAAAGTCCTTTGCAGAAGAAAAAAAAAAAAAAATTAATGGGCCAAAATCATATATTTTCAATTTAGATGAGGGATTTAGATGAAAATACAGTGAAGGCCCTTTATTCCAGTTTCTTCGGGTTGCTTAACCAAATACGGATCCTATCACAAACCAGGCAATTCAAAAGTTAATATAATTTCTAAGAATTGGCAAGCATCTTTATCTCAGCAGCCACAGCAGCCTTCCTAGGAAACTGCCTGCTGCATACGTGTTTTTCTTTTAATTTGTGTCTTTTCTTTCTCCTTTGACATGGAGAGATAAGASTTCCTGCTCCAAGGCAGGTACTCCTCCCTTCATCCACACCTGGGATCCTGGATGCAATGCAGGATATATTCCAGAAGTTATGCCCCTAACACTGGTAAAAAGCTATTTAAAAGTATTTACAAGTGTTATTTTAGAAGTATTCTGTTCTTATTAACATAATGTACATACATGAAACTAGACAGTGAATTCCAACTCAGGTGCCTACAGGTAATCAATTAACTTCAACTGGCTCAATATTTAAGAGTCGCTAAACGAGTTATCAACCAAGTCCTGTCACATTCAGTGGAAACTTTGTTCAGGAAATCTCAGGATTATCACAAGCGAAGTTCAGAAATTAGACAGACAGAAATTAAAAAGTGTTACTTACGCACATAAACAGTTAAGATTTTTCTAAACTTCAACATATGATATGGAAAATATGCCAGTCAGTCTTAGATTCTCTCTAATTAAAATGAGTAAACACTGATTGCCAGAGAATGAGCAATTTTTACAAACAGATATTCCCCCATACTTCCACATGCACTGAGGATGATTATTCACACCCCCAATTCTAGGAAGTCTATTTCAGCATCTTTTATTACGGACTAAAAACTGAATCCACACTCTGTAACAATGGAAAAATTGTTAACAATATTGCCCCTAGAGAGGGTTGGGTTTGGTTTTGGTTYTTCTTTTAAGACCCTAATTACTTGTTTTTCCATCTCACTATTTTTTGCTGTTGGCTTCAGCGCTATCAGTTGTAATTAAAAACATAAAATATTATAACTCTGCTTATAACCCATCTCTGCAAACAATCATGAATTCATAAATCATTGCAATACAAGTCATTGTCCAAGCATATATCTATCTTAAATATTACAAGTGTTATCTAGACTTCACTGCTAATCATATTTCTCCTCTGATTTTTCTTTCTAAAGCAACCCTGCCTTTCCGATCCTGAAAATGAAATACTTAATTGCCTGTGTCAGACTGAATGCTGCTGCTTCCCCTGTCACTAACTAGAGGTCTAAACAACTTAATGGTCCTAACAGACTGCCAAAAATTGATGTGGGAAAAAAACCCACCCAAAACTAATGTTTACAATTAAAAGAATCACAGCCTTCTAAATGCGACAGTATTGCCTGCTCCTCCACCAAGAAGAGAGAACCCTCTGACAGCATCTACTGACAAAGGCAGATGACATTTTCATTCACAGCAAGTGCCACTGGACCACTGTACGATGCCTCCATGCCGCATCGGCCCTGAACAGAAGGCCGCCAGCTTGTTCACGTAATTCAATATGGTGAAAGACCATCAGTGGACATGGGAAGGGCTACAGATGTCGTCTGTCTGGACCTCTGTGAGGCCTTTGACACAGTCCCCCACAACATCCTTCTCTCTAAACTGGAGAGGTACGGATTTGATGGGTGGACTGTCCAGTGGGTGAGGAATTGGTTGGATGGTCGCATCCAGAGGGTGGTGGTCAACGGCTCAAYGTCCAGATGGAGGYTGGTGACGAGTGGCGTCCCGCAGGGGTCCGTATTGGGACCGGTACTGTTTAATATCTTCATCAATGACATAGACAATGGGATCGAGTGCACCCTCAGCAAGTTTGCAGACGACACCAAGCTGAGTGGTGCGGTCGACACGCCGGAGGGACAGGATGCCATCCAGAGGGACCTGGAGAAGCTCGAGAAGTGGGCCCRTGTGAACCTCATGAGGTTCAACAAGGCCAAGTGCAAGGTCCTGCGCCTGGGTCGGGGCAACCCTCAGTATCAATACAGGCTGGGCAATGAAGGGATTGAGAGCAGCCGTGCCGAGAAGGACTTGGGGGTACTGGTGGATGAAAAGCTGGACATGAGCCGGCAATGTGCGCTCACAGCCCAGAAGGCCAACCGTATCCTGGGCTGCATCAAAAGCAGCGTGGCCAGCAGGTCGAGGGAGGGGATTCTGCCCCTCTACTCTGCTCTGGTGAGACCCCACCTGGGGTACTGCGTCCAGCTCTGGAGCCCTCAGCACAAGAAAGACACGGACCTGTTGGAGCGGSTCCAGAGGAGGGCCACAAAAATGATCAGGGGGATGGAATGCCTCTCCTATGCAGAAAGGCTGAGAGAGTTGGGGTTGTTCAGCCTGGAGAAGAGAAGGCTTCGGGRAGACCTTATTGCGGCCTATCAGTACTTAAAGGGGGCTTATAAGAAAGATGGCGGCAAACTTTTTAGCAGGGCCTGTTGCGACAGGACAAGGGGGAATGGCTTTAATCTAGAAGAGGGTAGATTTAGACTAGATATAGGGAAGAAATTTTTTACACTGAGGGTGGTGAAACCCTGGCACAGGTTGCCCAGAGAGGTGGTAGATGCCCCATCCCTGGAAACATTCAAGGTCAGGTTGGACGGGGCTCTGAGCAACCTGATCTAGTTGAAGATGGCCCTGCCCACAGCAGAGGGGTTGGACTAGATGACCTTTAAAGGTCCCTTCCAACCCAAACTATTCTATGATTCTAAGACCCCCCCATACAATCTGGCATCTACTCCCCACCCTCTCCCCACATCCTGCTTAGACACGCATTTCCCTGATGTAACAACTGGATCACACTGTACTGTGCCTGTACAATGAAGTATCGATTTCTACACGGGTTCTGTAGAAATTGTAATTTAATATGACCTAAAAATTTGCAAAGTCATATAAATGCAATACTTTAATGTGGAAAGTTTAATAGGATTTCTCCTAATCGTACTATTTTAATACTCCACTGGCTGGACAAATGGAAGTTAAAGACCTCTGCGCTTCCAGTTCCATACAACACTTGTCTGATTTACAGCCTCAGGAACTGAAAAATAAAAAGGTCCAAAATACAGCCTCTTCTTGCAAGACGACAGGAAAGGAAATCAATACCTAGCCTCGTTCTAGAAATTCAGGTCCTCCAAGACAGAGGGCCAGTATCATGAGGCAACTAACCAAAGTAAAAATGAGGTCACGTGTGCCGTTTATTCCCAAAAGGATGATTTGGTAAGCACGCTTGATACTTTTCAGTAAGGCTTATTCTGCAGTAACATGGCGGCCCACAGAGAGTTTGAAGTCCATTTGGCTTTTTATATACAACTTCTTACTGGATCATGTTATATCTTGCCCCCTGCAATTGCCTTTTCCACGTCCTGCTTCCAGAAAATGAGTGCTCCTGCTGACAACCTCGTGCCCGCTAATCTCAGCAAAAAAAGACAGCCTGCCACTTCGTACGGAAGCAGCAAAACAAGATCTGAAAGGTCCTGCCCTCAGGAGAAGCACTTGYTCCTCCCCTTTCCATACACCAGCCTGGGAATCGAGCAGAGAGTAACCCCAACCCCAAAGAAAGAGCTAATGCTGCTCACAGGGCACAGAGAGCAGTGATGCACAAACTCAGGGGCTAATGATAGGTAATCAGGAGCAAGGAATGCAAGTCACTAAATAAAACCAAATACTATTATTTGACCTCCCACGCCCCTCCAGACGTTCCCACCCATGCCTTTTGTACTGTAAGCCAGAGCATGGGATAAGAAACAGACTGTGTAATTCCTTTCAACCCTCCAGATGAGCAGAAACTCAGAGACCCTGCCCTAATCTTCCTTCGAGCATTTCTTTGCCCTCTTGTTGATAACTCAGCGTTATTCTGCAGAGAGAAAGAGAGAAGTCAGTGAGACAACATGATGGATATGTGACTGGTCTACTGACCTCTTCTCACATACTGCCACGGGATTTTTCTAATAGACTGTGTTTTCTGCTGTTTGCTGGTTTATTTTTATAACCAGCCTCTCATACATGGCAGATGGTGTTCTGGAAGAAAAGACCGCAAGAACTGCAGTACTATTTCAAAGCAAAGATCCACCTAGCCCAAGATCCTACTTCTAACAGACGTCATGAAAAGATGACCAAGAAAAAGTATGAGAACAGGATAATCAAGCACAACATTCCCAAAGATGGTTATTCTTCCTAATACTCCATACGCTTTCAGCTCAGGGAATTCCTCAGTTGGTTTTAGTTTCTAAATAATCCTCAGTAGCTTTCTCGTCCATGAACTCACCCAGCCTCTCTTTAAACCATAAGCATCTGCAATACCCTTTGGCAACAAGTTTCATAAGCCTAGTACCCATTGCGCAGAAAGCCTGGCTTTTGCACGCTCCGAACCTGGCGCTAGCTATATTTACGCAGGTGTTAAAAGTTTTAGTTTTTATTACATTTTTTAGTAACTTGCTCAGAATGTAGGAAGCTTGCAGTCCTCAGCTTTCCTCAAGACGTGTGCAAGATAACAACGTTACATCTGCCACCTTACACACCAAAACTGTTTTAGCCAACCATTTACACCTTTAGTAATTCACCATTTTCATTCTCGCGCACCTTCACAACGTTTGAGAAATGCCACCTCATCCTGGAAATGTGCTACTGCTGGTTTTGTCCGTTTGCTTCATAACCTCTTTCACATTTGTTTTATCTCCAGACGCAGCCTCTAAGTCTCCAACAAGAAAGCTTTCTGTAGCACGAATCTCTCCAGTTTCTTCCAGAGACACAACGACGTCACTTAGCCTCCCGAGCAGGGCTTCCACATTCTCTGCTCCACCTCTCCTGGGCTGCACGTTGTTTCAATCGGCAACCACGTGAGACAGCAGCAGTCACCTCTAGTCCAGGCAAAGCGATTTTGCCAAACCTTAGGTTATCATCTACGATAGTTAGAAGCAAATGGATTTTTGATGGGGGCAGGAAAAAGAAAAGCCAGGTTGTTTTTAAAGAATACTATAATCTCCTCTGACCCTCTTCTCTTTTGGTTTTGCTAAGTGAAGTCAGTGAAAAACAGTTTTGTACTTTGTACAGTTTTATTTGAATTCTCAACCACCCAAAAAAAATCCTTTAAATTATTCACAGCTGAATAATCAAATCACTTATTTTTGTCCATGGTTCGCAAACTCAATACTGATTTTAAGTGGTCAGTTTTAGACCCCTTTAAAAGGTTTGAGGGGACTATAAAACAGGGATTTCCACAATATTCAGTAATTCACAACCAAAACAAAATACAAAGGTAATAGAAAAATGAAACTCGGTGGGGAGCATTCACATCAATTTGTATATCCCCACCCAAAATTATGCAGGCATGAGCTAGTCACTGACCTTCCGTAAATAAGACTTTTTTGCTATGTGCCTTATTTATAGCAAATACATTAGAGATCTTTTTACATCCTTTCTAGCTTCAGCTTTGACATAAGAGTTTGCTTTTTCTTTACTAATCTGACAAATCTTCAATGGCATGGGCCTTATCCTGGAAGGCATCACAAAGTATGCAAATGGAAAAAACCTCCAGAAATGCTTGACTGAAAGAAAGACGAGTGAGCCTGAGTCACCTACAGAAGAAAAAGGCACTAAATGTAATCAGCTTAAATTCTGCTTTTGGTATTTTTAAATTCATTAGTATTTTTAGGTAATGTTAAAAGTAATGCTGAAGGGCTCTTGGAGAACAGAGGATCTTGGGTAAAGCAAGTATTTGCTATAATTTGATTCTGATGAGAAGAAAATAGATGGAATCGTTTGGAATATATTTATAACAAAAAGACTTTACAAGTCACAGCATTTTGACCTGATCATCTTGGCATACAGGTACACAACTCGTCTCTACAAGCTTTTCTTTACCTGGTGACAGAATGAAAACAATTGAATTTGAATAAGAATGTATTCCAAACAAAATGTTACTTAATTAAGAAAACTCCTGTTATTTTCCTATTGCAGGAAACAAATTTCAGCCAACAAATATGACGTAAGACTTTTATATACATATAATTTTAACATATTAAAGAATCTTACTTGAATATTCATACCAAATTTTAAACATGAGACTTGCAGAATAGCATATAAAGACAATTACTTTTCATTAGAAAATATTACTTTTTCTAAATATCTTTTAATCCATACAACTCTTCTTCTTCATGCATTGCCACTGCTATCAATATGCAATTTATTTAGATTATATTAAATATTCTGTGTATTCATCTGTAAGAAAACAAGATTCTTTGCTTTGTCTTTTGAAAAAAGACTATGATGATTTGTCTTCCCCCGACGTTTAAGGGCTATCAACCTCCCTGGCAAAGTCAAGGTGATGAACACAATTAAAAAATCCATTTCTTTTGACAGCCTCTACATTCTTTTGCAAAGCAAAAACATTCCAATCACTGATTGGACGAATCAGAAACAGAAACAAACAGGCTAATTATTAAAATTAGTATTATGAGTCAAACTAATACAAACAGTCTAATCAACCAGCAAGAAGTAAATACGAATTACAAAAGGACTACGCTAGTTTAAGATACCATTTTCTACTTCCACGTTAATGTTATGTTCAGAAAAAAAAACGAAACAGTGGTCATACTCCCAGTCCTTCAGTTGTTTGCACAATGCTCAAACTCAGACAAACCCAAGATTAAGATTGCAAAGAAGCAGATTTCTCCTCTGCTGTCAACGCTTTTATATTTGTGTTGGTTGGCTTGACTCCTTGATCTCCAAGGAATCATCCCGAAGATCACAGGCAGATGCAGAACCAGAAGAGCAAAGAATATTTAAGTACCAGAATTACTCAGTGGGAATATGCAGGTGTTTGTCTGCAAATACATTAAGATTCTGATGTTGTTTTATTTTCAAGGTCCTTTCTAGCCTAAACAGGTTAGATTTAAAAACGGGCCTTAAAACACCATGCTATTTCAACTGAACTGATTCTTCTTCATTCAATGATCAACCATTTAAAGTTTTACTTTTGGCACTCACCTGAAAATAAACAAAGCAAAACAGATAATATCTATTTCTTGAGGACAAGAGAGGTGTTGATTTGATCTCGAGCCACAAAGGCAAAAAGCAAAACTCAGCTTGTATCGCGTCAAGCAGGCACTTCTCCCCTGAAATCCATGTTGGACCATCCCTGACAATGGAAATTGGAGAGGAAAATTCTCTGCTCTTCGTGGTTACCAGCATTTCAGTGCATATCCCTTCTGGTACGTGTATTATACCACAGCAATGTCATTCTTCATGTTCTACCAAAACTCTCCATGACATACTCCAGAATTTAAGAGCAGACAAGCTTTGGTACCTGAATACTCACCTGAAAACTGATTTCCGATAACCAGTGCAATTTATATAACATAAACTTCCCCTGTAATGTTTGGGGCTTAATAAACAAATATGGAAAAATAATGAATCACTTTGGAAATTATCCTAGCTCTGTGCAAGGGTCTCTTACTACAGATGAAATACTGTTTTTTTCAATATAGTCTGGTCTGATCCTATTGCATGTCCTTTCCTGTTGGCATAAAGGGTTGCTGTGTCACACTGGCAAAAATCAGGCCGTTTTCACCACCACAGAGTTTGCAGACGGGTCTCAGATGCAGATGACTATGCCAAGAATGCAAAAGAGAGTTCAGCGTTACACTCATTTAATTACAGACCTGTGGAGTCTTTACTCGTAGTAGATTCAATGTCCAGTTAAGTGAAAGGAAGTCTTCCAGCTGAAGTGGAAACCCTAGCAAGACCTGTATCAGCCTCATGAATGACATTACGCACCTACAAAATTTGGACAGAGGTAATCAGCAACATTTTTTTTCCTCCTTGAGTCAATTCCGTCATTAAATTCCATCATTCCGCTTCCCTGGAAGTATTTAAAAGATGTGTAAATGAGGCGCTTAGAGACATGGTTTAGTGGGCATGGTGGTGTTGGGTTGACGGTTGGACTCGATGATCTTAGAGGTCTTTTCCAACCTTAATGATTCTATGATTCTATTCTATGATTCCAAAAAATAACTCTGAAAGATTGACTGTTTCCTAAAATAATTCTTCAAAAGATTCATCACAATGGACGGCTCGTTCACTCGCAAACACCAGCTTCATGCAAAGCAAAGACAAACAGCAACAGTGCAGTAGCAATAGTTATAACGTCTTAGAGTAACTCCTAAGTTGGGAAACCAGGACAGACGAAGTACCCTTGAATATTAACAGTGCTCAACCAATGTTAGTAGAATCCAGCAAACCTGTCATATCATCTTAGAAATACATTATTTTCCTTACAATCCAAAACCTCTTTAAGTAACACAATTTATCGCCTCAAATCCTAATTATAACACCCAATCAGCAGATGCTTCTAGGACATTTTGTAAGGTGCACCTTACAAAGTCTGAAATTAAAAAAAACTAAAATCAAATTACAATAGTTTATCTGACTGCTTTGCAAAGACTAGATTTCAGTTGGAATTATATTTTCTGTTATGCCAAATATTCCACATCTAACCCCCTTCATATTCTGAAGTGGAAAAAAGCCAAAAGACAGTCACAAGCTTCTGCAACTCATCGCTGGAAAAAGAAAAAACTTTTTACTTTCTCAGTTTCAGTGTAACATTTTGTTCTAGATATGCATACATGTTTTTAATACAAGCTTATGTTAGCAAAAATCAGAACTAGGAAGCTGTTTCAGATCCAAAGATTTCATGCTAAAAGTTTTTTTTTTTTCCCCTAGAAATAAAAATTCCCCATCAGCTCCATTTTTTTTTTTTCCATCAGAACTTCAAGTTTTCAATCACACAACATTTTCCTAAAGGAAAAGCAGTCCTTCAGTCTTTTAAACTGCAAACAGGCTTCCATGCCACTGGAAAACCAGTTGATGTTACTGTTGAAGAAAAAAAGAATCACTTTTCCTGTCTAACGTAACCTTATTTGTTGGATTTCTATGCAGAGCATTCTGGAACTTAGTAAGCTAATTTCCACACAAATGCCAACATTGGAATGAGTATGGCCACGAAATACACCTTATATTATACTTAGGATGTACACATTTTAAAGATACTGCAGCCTGGTCCCAATAGAATCAGCCATTATACTCGTATTAACCCACTACGGCATTTCTTTCCATCTGTAATTCAATGCATTAGGTAATGAGCTCTGGCAATTTGCAAAATGTTTTTTAAAAGTTTGCTCTAAATCACATCAGAGACTACAGACAAAACTGAGTAACATGGTTATTATTTTACAAAGCTTTTCCATAAAATTATGAGACCAACAACCATTTCATAGCTTGGGTAAAAATAAAAAATAAAAAATGATGCAGCCACAGACTGAAACCCAAGACCATTAAACTCCATTGCATTTTATAATGGTTTTTCAGAGAGATTAACAAGATCTACACAATTTAAAGCTACTTAAACACAACTATCACTGCATAAATAGTCAACATCAGAGTTTCACACCGTTGACAATAATTTCTATCACAAAAGAGATATGATACAACCTGCCAGTATTTGCCGTTCAAAGGATTTGGCATACCACTATGTTTAAAATGATCCTGAAAAGAAAAAAAAAAACAACTAAAACTGTTTTTTTTACAAAGCCGGGAAGAGTTCTGAGTTTACGAAGTATTTTCAAAGCAAGCCATCATATGGTACTTCTTTCCACAATGCCATCTGGAAAAATCTCTTCCATACAGAAGAGAGTTCTCTCCACTGCCCGTGTCAATTGTCAGAGCGCATAAACTCTCCGCCGCAGGATTTCAAAGCAGACACTTGTTTTCATGACAGGAAGGCACCAGCAGTGCGCAGCCGGAGACTCTCGAGGATTTGCTCGCTCCGTGCGCGGTCCCGGGGGATCCCGGCAGGTGCCGAGCAGCAGCAGAGAGGCAGGAGCAAGCAGTTTGGGGAAGGACTTTTTAAGATACCTCTGCCTGTGAAAATAGCCATGCACCCCATCTTCCATAGGCCTTCACCTTCACTTTGCATGGCTGCAGCCCCCAGAAAAGCTCCTCAAAACCAAGACCCTCATTGCACTCAGTTGCATAAAAGTAAAGCAAATGCCGGTGAGGCATTAAGAGAGTTTAAATCTCGATAAAACCTAAGAGGTGAATGCAGCCTGAGCCTGGCCTCTGAGCCCATGCCAGCGATGATGCCTCCAAGCAACTCAAAACCTTCCTGCTCCCTGAATTCTCCTTTTCCCCATCACTCCTCCTTGGTTTTCTTTATAATATACAAACCAGCAGCCTTCTAGGCAACAGCCCTTTGTCCAGTGTCTCCACAGACACGTTACCTACAGGAACGCGATACACAACCTAAACAGGGATTATACAGAATTTCTGTTCACAATTATTTTTTCCTCACAGCATTCAGGATTTTCGGAATTGCTGAAGTTGCTTTTTGTAGCCTCGTTTATCTCTGAGCAACCTTTCTCCTCTGSTTACAGGGAATTTGTCCAACAGCGTTGTCAGTATCACCGCAGGGTAAATCTGAGCTGTCACTCTTATTCCTGGTTTTAGATCTCGGTGAGACGCAACCAATGGGACACTCACTCACAGCACACACCAGAAAGTTTACATTAATTTATGCTGGGGAACCAGTTTTTAACAATCTTATAATATTTTGAAAACTCCCTTTGTGCCAAGATCCTTCACACGGAACAGAAGTTCCTTTCTGTATATGCAAGAGCCCTGGTTTTTATTTGTACAGTAGTTGTGCCTGAATTTCAATGCTTTATAAGCCGTGCTACGAAATGCCTGTTCATCTGTATTGCACATACTTTCCCCCCCCCCTTTTTGGAAACCACACTCTGGCTCATCTGCAGCAATGAAGACACCCATCTGAATTCCTCTCTCCCCCCAACCTCCTCAATACAGCTTTACAACTTCCCACCTCGCATTTCTTCAATTCCGTAAGAGAGGGACAGTCTCTGCAATAACAATGTGCAAGCTAAAACTCTGGATTTTCTGTAACCTTCAACAAGTTTCTAAAAGCTGTAAGTGATACAGATTTCTCAGACAAGTAAATACCAGTATAAAACTAACCTCCAGTTAAAATACCCCTGTTACAATACTTCTGTTTGCAACCCATCCTAAAGACCTGGCCACTATTTCCAACATCCAGATTACAGCGTGTAAAAGGCTGGAGGTACCTGAAATTTTTGGGTGGTACTCACCACTACTTCAGACAGGCATAGGTTTAGAAAAACCACGGAGAAGTGGGAAAAGAGCACCCTACTCTGGAGTTAACCTTCTTGCAACCAATCTTTTCAACTCAACTCACTCTCGTACCTAACGCTTGGGGTAATCGTACGAGGGCCACAGCTTGCAGGTCAGCGCTGTCCCTGCCAGACTGGAGTGCGGAGACTTTCCATTGCAAGATCCATACAAAATATGATGAACCTTCAGCAGCTCCTTCCTTCTCTCCCCTCTGTTCTCATCAGGGCCCTATCCATCCTTGCTTTACAGAGGTGGTGATTAGTCATCTCTTTTAGTTCAATGTTTTCCACTACAATTTTCCACTACTGAGCAAAGTTTTCCAATTCTGAAGGAGCTCCCCCTTCTCGTCTTCCTCCTCTCCCTCCAAGAAAATGGAAAAAAACTTGATACTTGGTAGATTCTGCAGCTAGAGGCACCCTTTTGAAACATCTTATTTTACAGAAATACGTTATTTCCAACCAGCCCATTCTTATTGTTCATTAGTATACAACTAGCTTTTTTATTGCAAAATAACACTTAGCAAGAAATAGTTCTTTTGCAGATTTCATTCTTTTGCTATTTTTCGCCCAGCTCAAATGTATACACACAATAAATAAGCTATAATTTTGGTTCTAAAACAGCTGTCATCTCTTATGAAAACTTGCTGCTCACAAGCAATGTTTGTTGCACATTCAATCCTATAAAGATATAATACCCATAATTACGCTATTGTTATTAAGGCAATCATAACAGATACCATATGGACTTTAAAGTGGCTTTGAGTACAATTTTTTAATAAACGCAACATCACTAACACATTTTGCAAGAAAAATCCATGCCACAAACTGCACACTATTGGTAACATATATAGCTTACTCAGTTTGGGKTTTTTTACGCTGTATGTACTGAGAAAAACAATGCAACTCATAGCTTCTATTGATATCTCACTTTCAAAGGCTCTCCAGACTCGCTGCACATCATGTTTTTAATACAACACTGACTGCGTGCCAGAATTCAATGCTCCTGCAAATATGCCAACTTGTAGCTACTTTCAAAATGAGCTACTCACCAGGAATTAGTGCCAGGATAAATCAATGGCACATTCAGCTAGATGTTCTAGCTCTACAAAATGAATTATACGCTATATACAGTCCTTTTGTACATGTCTGTCGTTTTTGCATCTTTATCAACGAAAGCTGAAAAGGCTAGAAATGAAGTTCCAAAAGGCTGTCAATTATCCAGCCAAGGATTAGCAGAACAGGAAGCAATGTTTTCTACCTGCACGTTAAATACTGGATTCATGTATTAGAATAAAATCTGCACTATCTAAACTATTTCACCCCTTCTCAAAAAACACTGCTTTCTTTCAGTCGTTACTGCTGTAACACACACAAAGCGGCTGGATGCTCATAGCTGCACAGTCTACTGATAGCAGAGTGCTGGGGTGTCGTTGGCAAAAAAAAAAGTAGCTTAAATCACAAAAGCGAATGGGCAGCAGATAATTGGGGTGAGCAAAACTGGACTTTTGAATGCTCAAACACAAACCTGCTACTTGCTAGCTGCAGCTGGTATGGACATGAGACAGAACCGCAAACTAGGAGGCAGATCATACATTGCGCTTCGTGCACATGGGCCAGTTAGACCGGGAAAATGGGAGGCTTGGGAGGCAGGAAGAAGGAGGTGAAGATGCTGGTTTGAGGACAGATCCTGGAGATCAGGSTCATGCATGGAGGCAAATATCGGGGGCCACCCAGGGACCTTGGCCGGCGATGCCCAAGAAAGGTAACAGCGAGCAGTGGCAAGCACAGATCAATCTGACTTTCGGTCCCACCTCCCGTGGCCAGCATCCTCTGTCCTGGGAAGGGAAACAGAGACCTAGCGAAGGGGACGCTGGGAGGGCGCAATGTGAGTGCGAGATCATCAAAAAGGGTAAAGCCTCTCATCTTGCTGGTTCTTAAATAGACCGCAGTATCCAGACCCACTGTGGACTGTGGGGTTTTTCCTTTTTTTTTTTTTTTTTTTTTAACGTTTTTCATTCATGACATGGAGTTCGTTTCCTTTTTTCTAAAAAAAGACACCACCAAGTTGCACACTTTACCAATACGCAGGGCTCCTATTGCAAAATCTGTTAAGCCTGAGGGCTGTCCACTCTTACAGTCAATACCCCTGACCAAACAGCAGGTAAATTTTAGTCATAATTGAAGCTCATGGAGTTGTGATTGTAATAGAGGAGAGGATAGCCCTCTCCTCAGAGCTAAACATTAATTTGTGCAAGAAGTTTCAGTATCCTGACTGTGTCCCATTTATAAAACCTTCTTATTCACTATCCTTTCAGTCCCTTCAGACATTTAATCAATTTTCCATTCACATGTCAAAAGTGCGACTGCCTTACGAGTTGTGTGCATTTGTACCACGTGTTAGTCATCTCCTCCTACAGAACCGGATTCCTTTATCTACTACAACCTCAGAGGCACATGCCTAATTTCACCTGACTTCGCTATTCAGAAATAGTATATCATATTTATTTTAGTATGGATTATGCACAGTGCCTTAGGTGCTTACACTATGGGCATTTTATAAGTGTAAACTTGATTGATTGGTCACAAGACTGTTTTGGATAGCTGTAAAATGGATTTGGCCCCCAGCCACGGTTTGCTCAGCACAGATATACTGTAGGACAGAGATAACATTTCAAGAATTCATAATAAATATGCTAAAAAGTATTACAAACCCKTATTTGTATGGTTGATACTATACATGCATTTCTAAACATTTCTCAATAGCAATGCATACTACAACATATAAGAGAATTCTGGTTGGATATTTATCAGCAAAGAAGCCTTATGAAAATGTCTTTTCAATAACTGGTGTGAAGTCAGCCCACTCTCTGCTGATTAGATACAGTCGCAGTTCAGAAACAGCCCTATTCAGCATAGTAGGAAGCAATCACTCGCTGTATGGAGGCTTCAATTGAGAGCTTCATGCTTTATGCTGAATGACTAAACGCAGAAAGATCAAGAAGACTGCATTAATTGCCATCTTCAACTGGAATGGCAAAAAGAAACCCGAAATTTAACTTTAATCTTCACCTGGATTCTCTTTACATTCTACTTTTACAAGTACTGTTTCAAAAAGTCCACTTTGTAAGATTTAACTCCCTACAGTAACGCTGTTTTATCAAAGCGCAAAAGCAGCAATATCCTAAGAAGCTATGGTTTTTACATAAACTATACAAGCTTAACACCAAGATTGTTTCTTATATACAGAATAGTCTCTTCATACCATTTTATGCTTCCCTTTCAGGTTACTGACTTGACTTTTCAGTCTTAGTAGTTATAAAGGAGCCCTCATATAAGCTGATGCACCTCTTCCTGAAATCTGGTCTTTAAGAGTATTAGTCTTGAGAGAAGAACTGGGGAATCTCCAAAGCGGTTAAGTCATCAGCATAACCATTTTACGTACGAGATTAAAGCAAGACAAAACACTCTGTTTTTCCTAAAGCCGTAACTTCCTAGGACTCTGCAGTTTCCCAGTACCGAACTGATAATGAAAAAGATTGCAGTCATTACAGCCAACCGTGCGATGGATCATCCATTATTCTATATCTGCACTACCTTCAAACAACATTCAAACCAAATCATTTCCGTTTAAAAGTGTAATTCTCGTTTTAACGTATTTGCGTACTAACATCTGTAATATGTGGCAACATTACAGCTATCTCGATTTCAAACATTTGAATTTTATATTTTTAAAATGCTACACAGTTGTGTTAACATTTATTGTTTTAAACAAAAGAAATCAGGCTGATCCTGACTGATTTAAAAATTCTCTTACAAAAGGGGGTATATTACTAAAGTATTGTATAAAATATGTATGGTCTGGGTTCTTAAAAACATTTGAGAAGGAATTTATTTTTAATCCTTATGCTTTGAATAATCCTTTCCATATCAACTCACACATATTACTTTCTTTATTGCTAGTATGAAGCAAAATCAGACAACTTAGGCAATACTAATAAGATATCTGTGACATTTATGAAAGAAAATTATATAAAATAATTTAACTTATGCATATTTTTAGAACACTCTTTGATACTAGAGTTTTAACTTCATACCCACAATAAACTAAATATTGAAGTGATATCAATACAATGAGCACCATTTTTCTTTCTCTGGTGTTTAATGAATCTGTGTATTTTATTTCAAGAACTGCGCTATATCTTAGCGCACAGCCAAACTCTAACATAGTCACACAGCAGCCAGGAAGGCAATGAGAACGGGGAATTATTTTCCCCCGACCTTCTCAAGTCTAAAGAAGAAACACACATTTTGACAGTAGAAGAGCTAGGTGGCCCACCTTGATTACCCAGTGCACAAACAAGTTCAGGAACACCAACACCAACGTTTAAACAGGAGAATACTTCCTTTTAACAAACGTGCCATGAGCAGATAGAAAATATTTTGTGTTACAAGAATGTAAGAATGAAATTTGGTAACATGAGGAATATTTCTTTCAGAGGAGGACTAGCTACGTATTTTGGAGAGAGTCTTACTTCTCTTTACAGAAGAAGCACGGGTCCAACCACAAACAGCATGAAACTCTCTCACGGGCCTCTCAACATTTGACATAATAATTTGACAAACCTCAACCAAGGACAAAGCAGCATTTGTCCAAGCCAGATACAGGCACCTCTTCCTAAATTTTGAGTCAAGTCAGACTGGAATCATGAATCCTATCTGCAAGAAAATATGTTGGATTTTTCCCCCATAATAAAACCTGAAATAATTTCCAGGTGGTGTCTCCAAAAAGCTCTGCTGGACACCACCGAAGAAGCACTGCTAAGGAAAAGACGCCTTTTTCCCCTCTATGACAGTCCTGACGTTAACTTACAAATATCCTTGCAGACTGATTCACCAAAGCACCAAAGCATATGTTCACCTTTAAGAACACATATAGTCACGACTGATGTCAATGAAACGAGGTCCATGCTTAATGGTTTGCTGGATCAGGTCCTAGTCCACAGTTGGTTACCCATATGCAGCACTTAATCTGTTGCTGATCATCTGTGTGCTAACACGGCCTTAGAAGATGGCATAGGAAAATAAGAAAAAAAAGATACAGAGACAAGATGGACCATTATGACAGTCCAGTGAATTGTCAAAAGAGTGGCTTACCAACCACAGACAATAGTTAAATAAAAATGGGGTTTAGGGAACAATAAAATCATTTCGTCGAGATCATGCTGTTAACTGGCACCTAAACATAAACTAACATGATCCAGCTACCACAGTTCAGGCTACCATTAAAGTTAAATTTCACTCCTTGGACTGTGGAGCTTTTATGACTGTCTTCTTTTTAACTTTCTTAAATTAAGTTGGTTTTTAAGGTAATCCATTAAATCATTAAGGTCAGAAAGCATATTTTTCTCTCCTCAACAGAGAACATCCTTTAGTGGCATGGCAATGTCAGTTCTCCAACAATTAAACAGGCATCATTTATACAGTCTTTAGTATCTGTGCGTGGGACAACGAAATGCTTCCAGAAAAATGTAGGATTTTGTATTTTCTATCTCAAGGGAAAGCCAATGAGACATGGGCCATCGTAGTTATATGTCATTTACAAAATGAAACATGGCACTTGACAAAGGAAAGAATATCTTCTAGGTAGGATGCTTGCTAAGTAGGTCCCAGCTCTCAAAGCATCAAAGACAATCACCTTTTCCTCCTGTCATTCAGAGTACTGACAACCTATGCATTACCATACTAAGAGAGATGCTACAGAAATGTAAAAAAAACCCAACAACACTGGAATCTTTTGGCTTGTGCACTACGTAAGAGTCCATCAAGGGGAGCACAAGAAGGTTAACTTTCTTACTTGTGAAACTAATATTAAGAAAACATTTTTTAAAAATTCAAATCAGACATATCCCTCCACTGAATTCCCCAACTAAGTAATCTTCAATAGCTTGGCAACTACCGGGTTTCAAATGGTTAAGTAATGCCTTCTTAAAATGTGTCTGCATATTAATGAAAAGTTATAATATTTATATACATTTTTAAAACTGTATAAAAGTCCAGTATTTATTAAACTAGAATTAGGGTGGGGGTTTTTTCTCCTCCTGTTATTATCACTTGGGCTTCCTCAGGTGATCTTAAATCCAGCGGAAGAAGTATGTTTAAGAATTGAGTGGGCACTCGTGGCGTAAGGGTGCACAGTCCTCTGGGTAGGACACATCTGTTAGATAACCGATGCATAAATGCCAAAGAAGTGTGCTTGCCCAAAAAAATCACCTGATGATGTTTTTGAGTTCTTTGCTGGAAATCACGAGAGACGAGTGTGGGGAGGGAAGGCTTGGAGCTCTCTGAAGAGAAACAACATGGCTTGGGCAGATCAGCAGTGCAGCAGAAGCAGGTGACACAGCAGCAGACCTCTTCACGTCAAGTAGCAGCAAGAACTGTGGGAGAAATGTTTACAGGGCACAGGCCTGTATAGCCACGTATATGCTACAGCTGGTTCAACCATCCGCTGCCGGGGCACTCATCTGCAACTCTGAAGAGCTGACAATAGCTGCAGCATCCAGGGGAGTTCTGAACAAAAGCTTTTCCCTATTCATTCACTCAAGACACATACTAATACTCTAAATATAAACACATCCCACTATCACATATGGCTGCTGACAAAGATTGAAACTGAAGATGATGCAGCTCCACACACACTTCTCATCACAATTGTACTCACCTGGCAAAATTATGTGCTAGGGAAAAAACAACAGGTTTTGAGAGTAAAGACCCACACCATTCTGTCTGAAGGGTATTTAGGGGGAAAGAGGGAAACCATAATCTTAAACCTGGCATGTTTTCTTCCCCAGCCAAGCTACTCTCTTGCTCCTGCCAGACACCTCTCTTGGTTGTGCTCACAGCATGAATCTTATAGGCCTCAAAATTCTCTTCCTCCTTTAAAGAATAAATCTTCTGTAGCTCTTAAAACGCACGCTCCGATCGACCTAGCGTGGTTAATGAAGTTAAATCCCGTAGCCTGGAGGGAAGCATCTGCCCTGGAGCAGAGGAACAGCGCAGCAGTCTCTCTTCACTCAACTCACAGTTCCCCTTAGCTCCTATGTGTGTTTTGGCCCAATACCATCACCTTTGGTAAAACTACAAAGATCCTGTAAGTCCAGGTTGGCTGCTCTGGCTTGGGCTGCGGTTACAATTCAGATTTCTTTTTTAAACTTGGGCTAAAACCTGTCATCTTTGCAAGGAGCACAGCAGCAAATGCATCGAAGTGTCCATGGTCTTCCAACAACTTACCCGCTATTTGCCCTAAAGGACATGCCTGCTCCAAAACTGTCACGATTAACTTGGGCAAAGGGGAGAGTTGAAGACTGCAGAAGCATCTTAGTAGAAAGAAACACACGTTATGTCCCAAGATGCTCTCGTGGGAGCACAGAGATAGCGCGCAAACAGTAACACGGGTATAGCTCTGCTCCCAGTGCTGTCACGCAGGCGCTCAGTCCCGGTTCCTCTGCTCGCAGCCTCAGCTCCTCCGGGGAAATACACCCGCTTGGTACCTCAGGCAGCCCCTGTAAGGCAAATCCCTGCTTGCCTTGGCTGCAATACAGCCATGCTGCTCAGCAGCACCAACGTGGCAATTTAGCTTAAATTAGGAGTCAGTTTAGGATTTCGGCTCAGCTTTATCAGCGAAGTTGATGGACTGAGAAGGACTTGCACAAAGCCACTGTCTCCAAGCCATGGCCCTTGGAGGATGGAGGTAATTTTATTGACAAAATTGTTCCACGAGCTGAGTAAACTCTGGTTCAGGTAAGCATTGCTTACTGCTGCTGTTTTCTCATCCTGGATTATCAGAGAGTTATTTGCCCCCTATGATAAGCATTTTAATGACAGTATCTGAATACCATAGCCATTGTGATAGACGAAGGAAACCCATTCCCAAAAAGCCATTACCTAAGACAAGAAATGAAAGATATTTATATGGAAGGTTGCTAGCTTATAATAAAACACAAATATATTTACAGAAGTATTTTCCAAAGCAAGTAACTGAATGCAAAAAAGGGAGAGCAAAATAGATCACCGGGGGGGGGGGGAGGGGAAAGGATGGTGGGAACGGAGGGCATCAGGCACTGAACTGCAGGGACGACACACAAGGATGTTTCTGCAGTTAAAGATTTTAAAAACAACTGGTGGGACAAACAGTAACCCAGCTAATCCTTGATACTGGCACGCTGCCTATTCAGAGAGAGCAGCAGCTGGTGAATCTGACGTAAGTCTCTGCATCCAAAGCAGGAACTTACTGTAATGAAACCACAGCCCACATTGGAAAAAAGACTGTAAACTCGACAAAAAAAATCAGGATCTCAATACATTATGTGCTGCATTAAATTATTTCCATCCAAATAAAATTAACCACATAATATCACAATTAAGCTGATTCCAAAAAAAACCCCCGAAATCAAAACCATCACTTGGACTGAACCTAGTCTTTAGAAAAGGGGGGAGGATGAAGAAATTACAAAACTCGCATCTTCTTTGGTTTGGAAAGTACAAATCTGAGACCTTAAGTGGCATAAAAACACCGTTCCAGAAGCCCGAGGCGCTAGGCTGAGCTACTTGGACTGGAAAAAATACACACATTAGTGAACCACCTAATTCAGGATCCAGTTACTCTTCCACCCCCATTAGAGCACTGCAAGAATGTCAGTCCCTTTATCTTGGGCACCGTGAGAAAAGCACCTTCCGATAAAAACATCCACACCTCTCTTTCCCCCTCCCTCCCTCTCCTCGGAGGAGGGCTAGGCTCACGCGCGGCTCTGAGCATCAATAGATACTAACCCTCTTCATTTCCCTGACCAACTGGTTTTCAGGATTATTCTTTTTCTTTCTTTCAGAGAATACAAGGGAAAAAAAGGCTTTGAGGCACATGGTACCTCTTAATCTTTCTCTTGGCTGTTTGATATTAATCAGCAAGGGAAGAAATGACCATCTGCATAATGGCAGCGGTGGTCACACGACRCCCCTGAATCTCATTTCAGGAATTCCAGTTGCTGCACCTGGCAAGGGTAATGGAAGGTGCGGATTTCACAGACAAAATCCTTTAAGGGTTTTTGAGTGAAGGGACGGGCTGAGAGACTCACAAAGGGGTGAAGAGGTTTATAATTCATTTAGGGAAGATAGAAGAAGAAGTGGTCAGGTCATTAAATCATTTAATTTGCTCCGTAAGCAACCGTGTGTCTAAACATCAGAGTTCCGCTCATATGATCTCTCATTGACCTTCCATGTCAAATATGCTCAGTTTAGAAAGAAAATGTTTTCTTTTGTTTGTCTTTAACAGCCAGCCTTGTAAAAATAGCTCTAGAATTGAAAGTCAAGCTGTGTTCTTTTTTGTTCATGCATCACCACAGAAATTGGCAATGGAAAACTTAATAGAAATTGTCACTGGAGTCAGCAGATACGGGCTTTCAATAATCTTTGGCAGCGCCGTCGAGTAAGAAAAGGGACGTTTTCCAGAGCAGAACTCTTGAAACAACTAGATTGTGCCTCCAGGGCTGCGCTTGAAGCAAGGGAGCGGAGAGGAGCTCTGCACGATTAGGGGGAGGATGGGACTAAAATGACTCACTTTTTTTTCCCCTGACTAGCAGATCTTTAATGCAACGTACGTATCACGTCCCCCTCGCCCCCGCCCCCATCCGCCGTGCAGAGTTTGGTCACATCGTGAATAGCTGTGATTTGCTGTCTCCCTGCCAGTAGCTCCCTGCCTTCTCCCGCACCAGCATAAGTGCTGTAAATGTGGCTCTGAAAACACAAGAAGTGCTACGAAAATTTTAGCTATTCTGATCAACCACTCCTGCTTGTTAACTCTTTGCTAATTCTCTCCCATATCACAGGCTGTGCTGCACATTTCAGGCAGCTGAACCTCAATTTGTGGCAGGGAACTTCACTAAAACAAGATCAGCGTAGCTCAAGTCAAACTCCAGACCGTCTTGACACCGAGCCCAATTCTGCTAAATGTTCAAAATCTTCACAGATTTCTCTGCGCAGCCAGGAGAGCCAAGTTCAACACTAAAACTAAATCTGTTCTACTTTCTCAAGATTAAGATCTTTCATTTCCAGCATTTAATTCACAGCTTTTAATGCATAAGAAATAACACTTATCTGAATTAGCTTCTCCATTGCTTTTACAGACGGTATCATATTGATCCAGGTTTCCCCAATGTAATTTGCTTTGGGATCGCCATCATCCAAAAGAGAAAGTTTGCTGCAGGATGGCGGTGGCAGAACCAGCTCTTGCTGTGTGCTGGGCAAAAGAAGTTTCAGGAGGCATTACAGATCCGGCACAGATCCTTCTCCTCCCATCTAACATAGTAACTTGCTCTGGTTAAGCAAACTTTATGCAGCTACAAAAGGAGAAACTCTTCTCCTTTCCCCTGGAGAAAAGGCAGTGGGATGTCTCCGTTTAATTTCCGAAGCACTTTACATACTGCTAGCGTTATGCATCTCACGTTTCGACTTCACTAAGCTACTATACCGCTGTTGAACAACATTATGAATAATACGTTGAAAACAAATTTAGAAGCATAAATTATATTCACCAACTCAAAAATAGTTGCTTGGGATGTCCCACGCCATGGGGCCACTTGCCTCTTAATTATAGACTGCTGACCATCTTGTTAACTTCGTCTCCCACAAGTGTCATAACAGGGAAAATGGTGAGATACCAAGTATGGATTATAGTTCATGACGTTGTTTAGCATGGATGACATTATTTCATATTACATTCATTACAGTAATTTTGCATAAAATAATTTCTTGGCTTAATATTCACAGAATTTCAGCATTCTTCACACAGGCTTTGCTTTAATTATCTATAATGATTAACTCTACCATTTAAATGGTAATTTGAAACATTTCTGGCACTAGAGAACAGAGGAAGCTTTATGATGATGTGATACAAACAGAGTAAGACACAAATAGGTCAATGAAACATAATAAGCTTAATGTATCGGACTAAAAGTTTTCATTATATTATTCAAATATTTAAGTCTTCTTTATAGATCGATAYGAAGATGCATTGAAATAACATTCTGTGTTGTCCCTCACTCAAGGATTAGAAACTGAGTTAGCTGCCCAGTCTATAGCTATAACACAAGCTGGAAGATGCTGTGGTGGCCGGACACGCCAGGACACTTAGAAGTATTCTATGTTTTGGACTTCTGTGACTAAGGGAGGAATAGATGGCTAAATATTACTGTTGATGGTAACAGATAGCCTCCTTCTGTTGCTGTTTTTTAATCCAGTGATTTTTCTTCCAAGATGTCTGCTGGGCATGCTTTCCTGGAAGGCAGCAGAAGTGGTTTGGGATTTTATTAATGCAGTGGGCTTTTAAGGCATTCATTTTCAAAATAGAAATCTGGAGACAAAACTTCCTTTTTAATGAAAACTTTTGGGTGGGGGAAAGGGGAGTATGTTTTGGTTTTTGAAGGTATTTAAGTGATCCCTCCACTTTTAAAGGTTTTTTACCTCATCCTAAAAATCAAGAGCACGTCTCGAACCCATGGAAACAGAACATGGAAACATGTTTTTTTTTAACACCAAAAAAAAAAAAAAGTGTACATTTATAAAAACGTGGCAAAGAGATGGTGGCATTTTGGCAGAAACACTCTGCTCCTTCTCCTTTGCAGGGCTTTCACAGAGCCGCACGCTGGTCCACAGGCTTCCCACGGCAGCGGGAATTTCCTAGGACGTCAGCTGAGCCGCATGCTGGGCAGAGAAGAGCAGAGGCTCCACTCATCGTCACATCCTTCAGACTCATCCTTCCTCCGACACGTCCCCCCCATCACCACCGAGTCAGGCGGAGTCAAGCTGGGCGTCCGGCAGCACAAATTGTCTGCGCTCCACCAGCTATCGCACGGCTCGCACCAGCTGATGAGGAAGGGAATGGCTTTAGCGCTAGGAGATAATTCACCAAGCTGTTTTGCTGCTCCTGAAGCTAATCTGTAATTTTACAGCATGTTATTTGATTTTTATTGGAAGGCTTCTATTAAAACAGAAAACTCTAAACTCCAGCCTGGAAGAAGCTCATCCACACATTCAGGAGAGGAAAATCTCAGACTCAAACACACTGGGCCAACTTTTTTCCCCTGGGAGCATTTTAGAGTAGTTTATGAAATCAGCCCCAAAATGTATACAGAAAGAAGTTTATAACATTTCAAACGGTATTGTATTTCACCCCAATTTCACAGTTTTCCTCTTCCTACAGCGTAATGACCTAAGTTTCCGATCTTGCCGACGGGTTTCTTTTTGTTTCGTATAGTACAAACACGGGTTTCTTCCTAATAGGCCACTTAGGATCTATATAGTGAGAGTATTTCCAAAAGATCTGAAATTCGTTCATTAAAATAGGTTATGTCCCTGGTAGACTAAACGTTAACTTGAGAAGTCTAAACAGATGCTGTACGAGAAATAAATTTTTCGAGGCACATGGTGAAATAGCAGCATTGCTGTAACCAACTGATCCTGTGACATTACAGCGAGAAGATGCTGCAGCTAAGAAAAACGTCAACTTCATTTCAGCCCCAAAGAAGTTATAACATCAGCAACATTGGCTCAGGGCATTTTTAAGGAATTAATAACCAGCCAGGGTTAGTAGCCCGAGGCAAAGTCAAGGATTAAGCACTATGAGGGTAAACACATACAGCAGCTTCAAATAATGTAGTTGACTTCAGTTTAATCATTTTGTTTCACTTTCAAAAAAACTTATGATCTCTAGACAGAAAATATAATTCATATCTGCAAAAGAATATACACATACACACACCCCCGGGCAAGAGCTGAAGAGATAAATGGAAACACTGTAAAAAGTAAACATTTTCCTCTTACCAACAGAAGGGGAAAGCTTCCATTGGTTACAATTAAAACAAACAAACAAAACCTCCAGAAAATAGGAAAAGACTACCAAAAAAAACCACCCAAATGATATTATCAACTGTATGGAAGAGAAAAGGTGACTTAGGTGATCCCAAAGCTCATCATTTTTCCCCAAGAAGAATCGTGGAGCACTCTTCTACCACAGTCTTCACCGCCCAGGAGTGTTTACAAAACCGAGCTAATATACCAAACTGCATATGCTTTCTTTTTTGCACAACCAGTAAAGAAAAAAATAATCTTTGCTATGTGTGTTGTTTAAAAGGATTACGTACTTTTTTTCTCTAAAATAAATTTGCCCAATAAACTTCAGACTAATCTGGAAATGTGTAGTCAGAACGAGATTCAGATTTCACCAATACGTAAACTAAAAGCATCTTCAAGGCATTGTCATGAGCTATAAGTTTACAAGACAAACTCCAATAAAGAAACTAAAGAACAAAAGCAACACTTCAATTTTTAATAAAAATATTTCCTTCCATTGTTCAAAGTCAGGAAGGAATAAACATGAGATAATATGCTTCAGCATCTTTTTATTTGAGAAGGTCTAACCAGCCTAACTCAGAGAGCCTACTGTTGGAAGGTTTAACATCTATTTATCTTTGCAGACCAAGAGGAGAGAGAAGGCTGTTCTACCTGGATGACTTCTTAACACTTACGTCTAAATACAGTAGATGGCATTTGCTCTCCTGTGGTAGGTACTTCCCCCCCTTTTTTTTTTTGAAGCAGTGAAAGGTCACTCTCTTACATCATTGCAAAAATTTAAAGGACAATGCAAAACTCTGATACTACTTAAAATTACTTTAGGACTCTTCTTCCAATATTAAATACAGTATAGAAAATTTACAATGAGTAACTACGAAGATCCTGAGCTGAATCTTTCAGACAACACCTTTCATTTACTACATGTACAAAAATTTGTAGAGTCAGTTAAATATTAACATACAATGGAAATGCTATCCATCTTTTTAATCTCTGATTTATATTGATATGGTGATAGAAATGCATTTATCATTAACAATTTACTTTTTAAAGTGTATAAAAAGGTAGATCTTTTTAGACAGCTTTTCAATACTTGAAATGTAAGCTGACCTCAGTGAAGTTAGAGGATGCTTTGTCATGGACCGAATTAAGACCTCACCGTAAGCTTTTATTTGATCATCCTTTGTTCAGAAACACAAAAGTTATATCCTTAGAGATCTGTTTGATTGGACTTGTTTCTAGTCAAAACACTTCTCATGCGACCAGCACTTCTTGACTCACCCAAAAAAGCCTGCCACTGCATAGGAAAGCATCATCTACCTCCCTGAGCATGAGCTTTACAACAAGGGACTCAAGAGCTTTAGTCCAAGTTCTTACAACATCTTCCTGTAGCTCCGGGGGATAACGTCCCTGTGGACTGAGACAATATTCATGCATGAATATTGCACAGGGATGTTGGAAAGGTTAACATTTTGAGAACACAACGCTTCCCTTCTTGGTGAAAGAAAACATGCATGAGGAAAAGAAAAAAAAAAAACTTACTCCTTGTAAGTTATTGAAAACAGAATGGAAAACTCAAAAAAATGAAAGCAACATAAAACTTTAAGAGGCCTTATATCTAATATGGAAAAAAATCAGAGTATTTTAGTAAAAGTTACTTTCACAATTGCTGGTGATGAACTATGAATGAATGCAATTCCGAGCACCGAGACATGTTTTCATTGCCTCTTATAGATGGTGTACTTCTGCTATATTCTTGCAATGCTTTTCTATCTATAAATTCTACACTTAACGTAGGGTTATCCATTTGGTGAATTGCAAAAGCACATAATAAAATGCATTTTATCATGTATACGTGACAGCCTCACTTGCTATTAAAGTATCTTCCAAATACTATCGTGCTCTTGAAGAGCTCTAAAATAAACATCAAATCCCAGCCACAAGTCAGAATTCTCCTTCCTCCTGAACAATCGAGCGTTGCCGCAACTTTACCCCAATCTCAAAGTACAAGTATTCAGTTCGAGTCCAGAGTTTGCAAGGAATTACCTCATAAATTATTAGTGTCAGGTGCATCTTCTTTCTACCGCTGAGGAACAACTGGTCATCTAATTTTTTTTACTCCTTAGACAAAACACTTTCCATGCTATCAATCCTCTTCACCAAGCACAAAGTTGACAATATTGTGGAAAAACAAAACAAAACAAACAAACAAACAAAACAAAACAAAAAAAACCCACAAACAAACAAACAAAAAAACCCAACCAACTTGTAATAGATTCAGACTTCTACATTAAGTTTTATTTCTGCCTTTATTCCTAACTCAAAAACACTGGCCGGTCTCCATGTTTCAAACAAGTATTTTTTTGACAGCTAGTGCCAGCGGTTCAGAAGGTTAGCCTCCTAAAAAAAAAAAAAAAAAGGCAAAAACCACCAAACAAACAACAAAACCCCACATCTTCTCTTTGCAGGTCATCTAGTGTCTTCCCAGACACTTGAGTGCTGGCCTCAAGTGGAAATAGCTTGGCTAAAACCGGTCTTACTGCTATCCAGACCAAGTACAATATTTCACAAGTACTTCTTTTTATGTCTTGTCAACATTTGCATAGTCTTTGTGTCTGGAAATTTCAGACCACCGTACATGGGCTGTCAGCTACTTTTACGCAGTGCTATCATTTGTCCTTCCTCAGAATATTTTTCCTCAGAACTCAGAAAATACTGATTTCTAGTCAGACAGCGTAACTGTCACATCAAAATACATTAAATTATTTAAATCGTAACACATCGCTCACCCCAAAATCTCTTTCCAAAGCGTATCTGTCACTGAATTTGTGACATTAAACAGACAGAACTGCTGTCTGCTAAAAGCAGCAACCATAATTAAGCAAGCAGAATATATGAAGTGCAGTATAATAACAGGAAGGTGGGACTTCAGTCACCTAAGGTAAGGTTTCCACGAGTTAATGTAACTAGCTCACATTTAACTGTCAAAGTTTCCTATAGACAATGGAAAGGAATAAATGGCTTAAGACAGCAATTACTCTAGCTTATCTTCAATTTCTAATTTGATCAAGCTGAATCACTTTCTCTGATTTATTTCTCTCCATTGATTGTAACAGAAAGCTCAGAGATGTGTAGCTCACATTTAGGTGTTTAAAGGTTAGCCATATGAGAGGAGGTAAGATGGATCTTACCTTGAACTAAAATGTTTCATCCAAAAGCATGAGTTTGAGATTAGAGGCATCCTCCATAGCAAACTCAGGCTATTTAAGAACTGCGGAAATGCAGTTTCATGAAAACACACAGTGCATATTGCTAGAAAAAAACCAAGGTCTTGCTATAAACACATACACAGAGATCGTCTAGGTTTAAATAATGAGAGTGTAGAGAAGTAGCATCTACAGCAGGAACATGATCTGATCTGACAGTTGATGACTGTCATGGGTAATGCAGGCAGCAAAATCACTTGGATTGATGATCAGTGGATCCTACCACTCAAAACCCAAAATTCTTGCAGGCACATGTCAAGGACCTGACGCAGGATTCCCGAGTCCCGATGGAATAAAAAAGGGCCTTCAGGAATAAAAAGGACGTTACGTTTCTGGTCAACTTAGCTGGAGTCCAACCAATCTTCTCCCCGTAACAAAGAAGCCAAAAGAGCAGATGCTGAACGTTGAATGTCAAACCATTTACCTCATTGCTCTGACAAGAAACCTCACACGCCGCACGGAGTATAACTGGACCAGCAAGAAACACCCTAGTGTGCATTTATCCATCCTCTGCATGACATCCTGGCACCTGCCACCTTAGATTTCCATTAACTGGAAATTCCAGTGAGATATAAGGCAAAACTTTTCATCATTTGGGCAGTTAAGTATTAGAAAAGGTTGTCCAGAGAGGTTGTAAACTCTCTATCCTTAGAGACATCGGAAGCTGGGCTGGACGCAGCCCTGAGCAACCTGACCTAACTGGACCTGCTTTGAATGCCGGGTTGGACTGGAAGACTCCCTTTCAACCTGGAAGGTCCCTTTCAACCATACGTATTCTGTGCCTGTCCTTTCAGAAAACAGCATCACGTGTGGTAAAACCATTATCTGTAGTCACGTACAGGAAAGCAATCCCAGTAATACGTCATCCTGGTTTTGACAATTTATACTCAGAGAGAAAAAACTCACTTTACTCTCAAATAAACATGTTAGAAAAATTTGCAAAACTACCACACTTTTGGCCAAACTACCTTTTTTATTATATTTTTGAAGGTGTGAACATCTTTTATTATTTGCTTCATAAACCTGAATTTAGCACCTCTCCTCCTCCCCACCATCACACCACCCCCAGAAGAAAAAAAAAGTCACCAATACACACAGATCAACCACAAACAAAATCATTTAGAGAAACACGGAAAATTCATCCTTTATCATCTGTGCCACCTAGCAACACACAGTACCAGATCCAACACATTTGCAAATCTGACACAGAGGAGTGCATAAGCATCAGAACAGAAGGAGAGAGAAAATCTCCTTTCCCATTTCAAAGATTCCACACGCACAAGAGTTTTCCATTAATTTTAAAATATTGTCATGCTTACAACAGAATACATGGATTATTTTTAAATTGCATACTCAAGTTTTGAGTAAATACAGGGGTTTTTTTGTGTGGCTGATAATTTCATCTTCTATAAATCAGAACCAGCCCAGGTATCTGAGATACTGAAAACTATGCTGAACTTCAAAATTAAACGTAAGGCAACTATGCTTTGCCTGATCTGTTGTGTGCAGCAATAGAAAGAGCAGTCTTTTCTCTTTAAATTATTACGAATAAATGGACAGACTTTAAGGCTTTAAGCCCAGTTCCCCTCTTGATAACATTCAAATTTCATCTGGGATAGCGAGTAAATTATTACAAACAAAATTAACATTATTATATGCACGCATAATTACTAGCATGCTACTCATTTGATAAAATTTCTCAGTTAGGTACTTAAATTCCTTACCTACTCACACATTCTTGAGCCAGGGAAATAAACGTTAACAGACTGCATGCAATAGGTCACAAAATTACAGCACATCTGGGGACGGACTCGAGGCCTCCTGGCTTCAGTGTTCTAGCACTGGATTAAATTTATTTCTGTTTTAAAATGTATTTAATATTTAAGTTGTGCTGTCTATACAAACAATGCATGTGACACTCAGCTCAACAAACAGCATGATGTACGTAATTTTAATTCTTTTAAAAAATTGCAAGATTAATCTACTACAGTACTTTGATAGTCAGTCTAAAAGAAATACAGTATTAAACACATCTCTAATTTCAGTCAATAGTCTGGAAACTATTGTAGCTTTTCACTTTTTAGGCATTCCTATTCATAATTCACAACTGGATACAACAAAAACAATACTTTATTTATAAGCTGCAGAGCGGGTTCTGTGATTTGCGTGTACAAAAAATTTAATTCAGGCTACATCTCTGGGAAACTTTCAAAGACATCCCTGTCCTGGTTTTTTTTCCAAAAAAAAATTCAGYGAAATTCAGTTTATGTGATGGTCAAAGTGCATTTAAAAAATTGTTTGGACAGATACATACATATTCATTCTGACAATTTCATCTTGATTTTCAGCCAGCCATTTCCCAGCTGAGGTATCTTTCATATATATCTCTCTCTACCTTATATTAGCCATTCTGTACAACGGGAACTTCATTATTCATCTTTAGACTGCTTTTTCAGATTTTAAAATATATCATCTTTCCTGCAGATTCTGTATTTTTTTTAAAAATTAGAATTTAAAAACAGCAGCCTACTTATGTCTTTGCATGCAAAGGGACTCCAGGAAAGCGATGAAAGGTTTGCCACTCAAAAGGAAGAGGCAACACGGAGACCAGAACTTAAATGAGCACAGGAGACGAAGCAAAAAAAAAAAATTGAAAAGAAAACCAGACATGAAGATCACTGAGGCAAAACAGAGCAAACAGAAGCAAACATCAAGATTGACAGCTGTCAAGAACCRAGTCACCTATTCAATCAACTAAGCAGCTCATCATGGGCAGAAATAAGCTCCTCCAGAACACTTCATCAGCCTCCCTCAAACATGACCTAATGCAGCTTGGATCTCGCTGTTACAAGAAACCCCATCTTTGCATTGTTTCTTCTTAAAATTCTGCGCTGCAAAGCAATAATCAGCAGTGACTGGTGATCCAGTATAATTTGAAAATCCATGAAAACCAGGCAAATCATGGCTTCATTTCACAAACTGTCAGACAGTAGCAATTTCTGTTGTGAACTAGTACTTAAATGATATAAACAGCATCTTGTCACCAGAATCAGAAGGAATATTTGTTTCTGTTTAAACAGGGGGAAAAAGTCAGCCAAATGTCTGTGTAAAATTGCATTCTTAGCTCTGTTACAAGTTCACATTACAATTACAAAGCTAAAGCTGAAAATAGGAGCAGTACATGAGCTTTGCACAGGGTAGAAAGACTGGGGTCAACCATGCCCAGTAGAGCTTCAAGGACCTCACAGAAAGCCCCTCCAAACACAGCTTTAGAAAAGAGAGGGAAAAATTGTTCCACTTGTAAAGGCTTCTTAAAAGCAGTATTAACTTTATTAAGACTGTAATAGGGGATTATGCATAGATTAGTCACTTAAAAAAACAGTTCACTTTTATTAAAACCATGGAAATCTGGCCTATTAATTTTTGGTTCTTTGGGATATGCAAATAATTTCACTTCAAGTCAGAAAGGTGTGAGAACCAAGTAACTCCTGTTCAGGTTTTGCTTCCACATGTACAGCCTCACAATCTCCACTCCTCACGATGCACACTGCTAAATATCCTAACGCACCAAAAGAAGGGAATCTAAAAATCAGAAACATTTTTTCGCTTTAGTTTTTCTATTGCCATGCAATCGACTTAATCAATATTTACTTTAGCATAGGGGAAAAACTTATCTGTCCTTTTCTTTGTTTAGAGAGCTGATTCTTAGATTTCAATTATCAACAGATCTGTGCTGGTTAAAGAACTTCAAGAGGATTTTAATACAGTGAAGTAATAACACAAGTCATAAAACAGAAAACCTAGCATTATGCATTAGTTCATTTCAAAGTAAACATAGAAATTAAATTATTTTTCTATAATGTCTTTAAACCTGCAAAACAACGATAAAAAGGGTAACTACCATACTGAAGTAAATGTTTTTATAGGATCCAATTAAGATACTGCATTACTGTTTTGCCTTTTAAGTTCTGTTCAGTACTTTTTCTTTATCCACATCTAACATCCTTCACCCTCGCACTTCTAAAGAAAAATTCATATTAGCTTACTTCTAGTTCTTGACATAAGAACTTCAGTTTTCAACTTGRCGTAAAGAGTCAAGAGCTGAAGCTCTTTTTCCAAGAGGGCTTCAGTTAGCAATTTTCCATTCACATACTACCTGCAGACCATCTTGCTCTGCAGAGAGCTGTCTGGGGAGAGACGGGGGAAGAGACAAGATGGTACAGCACATCTTGGGGCTACGGTTGAATTTCCTGGTGTTTCGAGTCTAAGAGATAGGATGCTACAGAGATTTTGGCTGGTGAGAGAGGCCAACTCCTATGTGCATTTCAGTAGCCGATCTCAGCACAGCAAGTGACTGCTAGGGTTGTATAATGAGTATCTGACTTTTATTTGCTACTAGGGGGAAAAAACCCAACTTCTAATTCTTCATAGAACAACCAAGTTGTGAAGTTACTCCCATCATTTTCACTATTTACTACCTACGTCCCTTTTCACCATAACCACTTGCTGCCCTATTTTTTTATTTACTGGGCACCTTTTTTTCCCCCCCGGATGCATAAAACACTTTCCACGAAGGAAAATAATTTCCTTTTTCTTTCCTTAACTTCTTTTTATACATTGGCTTTTTCTGAACTCTTCAAACTATTATCTTCAAAGTAAACAAGTTTACTTATCATCCATCATTTCAGCCTGACGCAATGAAACAACATATATACTGATAATCTCCATAAAATGCAAATGGCCAATTGATTCATCGACTGCATTGTTTTGCACTAGTCTGCTCATGATTCTTTAACCAGTTTTCAATACATTGCGGAGTGTCAAACAGTACTTAACAGTAATTTATTTTTCAGGATGCTTATTTCGTGTGGCACATACAAAAGGCTTGGATTCATTTAGACTATCCTATGTCCTTTGTTCAAAACTTTTGTAATAATCTCAAAAAGTATTTTTTCCAGCAATGCTTAATTATTTCAAGCTCATCCCACTTACTGCTCACAGCTCCATTCTCCTTCAGCTTCTTGGTTTTTCCTTCCCAAAAGCTTTTATATTTAGTTGGAAACTAAAGACAGTTTTTACTAGATAAAAACATTAAGGCCATTTTCTTCACTGTTCATAAAACTTGAAATCCTAATCCTCTTCGTTCCCTTTGCTTTCCTCCAACAGAATCAGCCTACGATGTGGTTGTGAAGGTAACTGCCAAAATTGCATGAAGTGATGAACTAGTTTCTCACAAAGTTGGTGATATTTTGTCACCCAACTATGTCACTTACTCCACAGAATAATTTTTCCACCCAGCAAAACCTTCTACAGGTGTCTTGACAGGCTCTTCATCACTTTCTAACTGCCTATGCTTACTTCTCGCTAAAAGCTGATCAAATTAAATTCTAATCTCGGCTCCCTACCGAGTCTTTCTGTAGCACTGGGTAAAGCATCTTTGCTTCTTCAGCTGGGAAATGAGGATAAAATATACCACGTACGCGTACCCTGTGTCTGCGTGTGCACGCACGCTGCGTAAGGGCAAAGCGTTACGAAACAATCGACGACTGCATCCTCGCCTGCGATGGTGACTGAGCTGGCCTCCCGCTTCATTCTTGGCGCTACTTGTTTATTTGTGTTTTGCTTCAAAAACCCCTTTCTGTTCTCCTTGGGTTTTTTTCCTTTGCACTAATTTGTTTTGCTTCTAAAATGGAATGTAACAGCTGGTTAGTAGTTCATAGCTCATTTATAGTTTATTCACCTTTTGTCGCTCTACATTTTAGTTCTCCTTATTCAAATGAGCATTACATGCTGGGATTTTAGCATTAAATATATGCTTTTCTGCTCAGTTTCACCTCTTACTAGCTCCAAACCCATCAAATATGTTATAAACAAAGACCTACAACAGAACATGTAAAGCAGCACTTAGAAATCCAGTTTACCAGTGATGGATTAGGAATTTGCATTCCCAAACTACCAAATACAGTGGTCTCCTTGACCACCCAAATACAGTGATTTATACACAGTGCCAGATTAAGCAGTCTTCCTGGTTACATATCATTAGCGGAAATCAAAGTCCTGTCAGATATTGATGGTAATACCTTTCAAAGGTACATTACTAGCCAAGCTTTATGAGCAGCTTTCACATGAATTATTCAGCGAACAACAATGCTTAAGATATATACATATATATACCCTCAGATCCTTAGACCATATTCATCACTGATGATTTTAAAAGAACGGAAAATGTACTCAAACTCAAAGCTAACCTGTACATAGAAGCAGCAAGTTCACGCTATTCAATTTATAGATTTACTATTGTAAGTGCATTACATTAAAGTGCAACAAGATATCTCAACTGCAAAAGCAAAAACTCCTAAATATCTAATTTCTAGCATTCAATAAACACAATTCTTTCTTATGTGTGCTGCAAATCTCTTAAAATCACTGCCCAAAATAAAAAATTAAACTTTTAAACTTCCATTTAAAAGCGTGCAGTCATTCTGGGTTACGTTATTGTGGATTAAAACTAATCTATCATAGGAACAGAGTAATCCAATGTTGATGCTTATTTTAGAATTGAGAAGTGATGAAAGCAATTTTCATAGCCCATTTTAAACTTTCACTCAAAACATGTAAGTTAATGGAAGTTAATATAAACAGCATGAAACAGAAGGACTAAAATCTGATGAGGAACAATCAGAATAATTTGGTCTACCAGCTGAAAGGATACACATGTACAACTAAATTGAACTTTGTTTATGCATTTTGATTTTCAAGCCTTCTCTAAGATGATTACCCTATCTCCAGTTCTATCAAGGGAAAAATGCCTCCCTCTTTCTTACTCTGCTTCTAAATCAACTTTTTAAATATTGTTTTTTTAATACTAGGTATGTCACACTATTTAGTTTCTACTTTAAACATCTGCAAAGAAATGTACCTACTTTAACTCCTTGTCAACTCCTGACTTCCTCTAAATCTGCTAGTGTTATTTTTATAGTCTCTGATTTGTTTTGGCCATTCTTGGATTAGGGGAAGCCCCTTTTGTTTCTCCCCTTGTATACCTTTGAGAAATAGGATCGTAATTACAGTGCAAAACCGTTTATGTAGCTGCAAGTAGTACTCCCAGGCACTTCAAAAGAGTTCTTGACCAAAAAGAAATCTCAGATGCTTTACAAAAATGAAGATGTTAGCTATGAATGGAATTAAAATGAAACATTACCCAAGTAGTGGTGCACAGTAAAATGATGAGATTTAATATAGACAAAAGAGAGGCCTCAACAAGCAGCCTGCATTAAGCTTGTGTTTATATTAAAAAAGCTGCAGTACTTTCTACCCTTAAGCGCTCATTTCATTTTTGTACACAAATTACATCCACTCTGCCAGACACCATTTATAATGGCAGACAATCAGATCAGACACGACACTCAAGGGTTTTTTTAAACTTCGTATTAAAAATGCAGCATGTCAGTATATTTGGATAGTACAAGTTTCCCCCATCATTTAATTCACATGTGCCTTAAATTGGTAAACAGCTTAAAAGTTACTGTACACGATCAGCCATGTATCCACACCTCACGGGCAATGCCACAAGCCTTGTTTTTTAGGACACTGCTGTGAAAAATCTACTTTTGTGCTACTTTCAAAGTCCAGGGCAATTACAACGTGCTTCACATTAGAAAGAAGAGTCTTCATTTCGAGCTTCCCAAATATATGTTTTGAGACACACAAATCGTGAAAACTTTAGTTCAACAGGTTTATTTTTATGCAGTGATGAGGATAGCAGCTGTTTGTTACATAAGAAATGGGGATAATCGGCTTCGCTGTAGCCACCAACAAGGAAAAAGAAACATCACAGTACTTGATAACATGGAGATATCAGAAGTCACTTAATTACACCACATTAAAATTGTTCTTCAGAAGTAGACTAAAATTCACTGTTAAGTTGTGCTTGAGCAGTTCCATTTTGCACAGTAAGATTAGTATAAAACCAAATATCCTGAAAAAATAATTACAATATTCAGTATTTTTTGAACAGTTCCCTTTCTGAATCTTCATGTTGAGCCTCCTCTTATCCAAGTTTTTTATTAAGAAAATGGATACCTAATCTAATAATATCCTGGTCACAAGCGACTTCACAAATTGTAAAAAGTAAAACTAGAAGAATTATATCTCACATAAATCAGAGCTCCTCTATTAACATCAGGAAAGGATTGTGGAAATTTCCATCCCTATTAACTATTTCCCTGAAAGAAACCAGACCTTTGAAGTGACTAGCACGGGCTGTCCTGGACACCATAAGGAAAAAGAATTATTTTCAGATAGGGGAAGACATGGGCCAGTAACAGTGCCTTGCGTTTCACTGTAAATGAAAGCTCAGACACAGGGGCTACTGACAGGGCAACATCACAGAGCATGAGAAAAACAGGGGCTTCGTGGAGCTATAATAAAAGCAGCTGCGAAAGGAAGGACCATGATTTTGTTCAAAGCAGGGGAGAGCCAATAAGGGAAAGCACGCTCTGCTGTCAGTCAGTTCAAGGGATCTCTTGAGCAGCACAAAGGGAGTTGCTTCACACGGAGGTTTTGCAAAGGTGCTCACTGCCTTCTCGTGCAGTGGCTGAAGCCAGTGAAGGATACAGCTGTTCAATGAAGACAAAAAATCCATCAGAACACATGGCTACAACATGCGTCAAAACGTATGAATTAAAATCTAGCAAACAAACTCACTATTAAGTTAGCAAATTTCCTTGATTTTAGTGGTTATCTTGGAAGGATAACTACTACAAATTTGTAGCCAGAGATCCCTAATACATTTTTTCCTCTTATAGTATTTGTTTTATCAGGTTTACAATTCTTTTATTATATCCCAGTAGTCTGCCTCCAGTGGAGAATCACTGTTTATCAGTTAAGGAGATGCAAACCCCTTTAATACACTATCATTGGGACATGGAAACTAAGTCTTACCTTTTTCTTTTCCAGTGTTACGGAACAACAATACAATTTCAGACGTAGTTCCTAACGATATTAATAGGTATCTAGTGAAGCACATACGATAAGGCTCTAGAAATCAAGGGATCTTAGGTCACATTTTCAGTGTCTAAATCAATCCATACACAAAAGGATGTAACGCTTACATTTTCCCACATCACAAGCACATCACGGTAGCTGGCTAGTGCTTGAAGTGTGGGTTTGGGTTTTTTTTCTTTCTTAATTATGTGATTCTGTCAATCACGTAAAATTGATTCAAAATAATGACCACAAAGAATAGCGTCATTACTGATCATCAATTGATCACAGCCAAAACAAACTCCAGCAACAGTATTTGACAACTCCCAGAGGACACAAGTGCCGTGAGCTCAGTACTTGCCACATTAAGAAATACCTTAGTTGAGCTGTTCTATCAATAAAGCATTGAAAGGTGCACAGAGCTGKAGGGAAACAGGTGGAAGAGTTTGCAGCACCTGCTTTTTCTTCACCTTGCAAGAGAATAYGTTTGCGTTAAGAGGTCAACACTGAAAACAATTCTCCCTGTCCCAGGATGGCACCAGTACGAGGACCAGCAGTGCCTCACTCATTTAGTACATAGTGCTCTATCAACAATTTACTATTGATGCAAATTGTTTTTCTGTGTTGGCAGTGCTGCCCCTGGTCTACTGCATTTAGACATCCTCTCCCACTTCGGTTGTATGCCACGGGCTAAGTCACAGTATTTAGTACATCCAGGTATGTCACATATATGAAACTCCGCAGTTTTCCCAAGGCCGAAACAAACTGAATTACTCTTTAAGAGAAATACTCTTTAAAAATATCAGCTAACTTCTTAAACTCAGCTGACATATGAAAGTCTCCAAAACGCTAATAAGATTGCAAGAATTTATACAACAGAAGAGTTGAAGGAATTGAAACTTACTTCCAGAGCGGGCTGAAAAAATAGGTGCTAAACCAGAATGCTTTCACAGGGGAGGACGTGAGAATATCACTGAAACAATTTGGGCTGGTTAAGAAAGGCACTGTGAACACAAGAAACGGGGGACAGCACTTATCTGTCAAGTACTACATCAGCGTTCTGCAGAAGAAAAAGAAGCTGCACTGGGCCAAGTCCATGAGAGAACTATAAAGAAAGAGGCTGTAATATATCCTCCAGGGCTGGAAAGGTAATATCAGAAAATAAGGAGTCCCTTCTTTCCCCTTACAGCAACAAAAAAAGTATTTAAACCTGACTGGAGTGGTCTGTTCTTCATTAGTACTAGCATGAAGACAACTTTGCATTCATGGAACTTGGGATTGAAAGGAACGGAATCTGTTAAACACCAAATATTAGAATAAAAAAGGTTTAGGAAAACTACCCACAAAAAGCTAACAACTCACCTTTCAGAGGCAGAAGTAATGTATTAACGACTCTTATTTTAAAGAACATAAATATTTGTTTGTTTTTCCCCTAATATGGCACAATAGAATAAGCCCTRACAGATCAGCATTTATTTTGCTGATCATCAGGTTTCCAAATTCTTCCGCTACAATTAATTCCAGTGGATTGAAAAGGAAATAGTACACGGTTCTGCCAATCGCAAGAAAAGGCTGTGAAACAGCCCCAGGTAACCGAGGCCCTCCCAGGACCGACGCTACTCTTCCATCCACCAGCATCAGCACACTCACCGGAGGGGAGACGCTGACCCCACTCTTCAGCTAAATTAGTTTTATATCAACAGTCCGTACTTTCCTGCTGTCAACTATCCYGATGATAAACTGATAATGCATTTTGATGAAGGGTAGAATAGACATGTAATGAAAAATATTGATTTTGCTTACATACTTCACAATAAACTTTTTTTATTCATTTCATTCATTTTGGTTACTTAAACGTGCCATTAGTTGGATTTCCATCTCAAGAATTAATTCATGGTTCACACAGATGGTGTTTCAAAATCAGGGGTTTGCTGGAGATACTCAGATACAGTGCACATGACAGTACTTTGCTTGGTTTTGGGTTTTTTTTTTTTGTTTGTGGGGTTTTTTTAAACTAACACAGCGATGACGTAAAGTCATCTACAGCTCCTCATTTTTGTGCAACACGCATCATTCTCCGAAAAAAGCGCAATAGTGCAGGTGTGCGAGTAATAAGATATTATAAAGGCAAAATCTCCTTGCTTGTAAATTAAAATGATCGTATGGCTGCTTAGTCTTGTTGAATTCTGACACAAATGTGCTACGTTAGACCAAACCACCAAGGCCCATTCCACAAGGAACCCATATAACTCATCAAGCGAGCCGTATTTCCTTTTTTAATTTAAAAAGCCTCATTATCTAGAGGAAGAACCTAGATACGTTTTTAATATATGTGCGACTATTACATGTATGAAGAAGGGCTTGTATTAATAACTAACAGAAAGCAGGCACATAAACCACATGACTCTTGGCTTGCGCRTCACCTCACCGCTGCGAAGGAGAGAGCACGTCTTTCATCAAGAATGCTAATATATTCTTCCAGCTTACTATTTTACATCCTCTCTGAGGCTTTTAACCACTGGACTGAATCCTGGACAAAGGAATCGGATGCCCAGAAAGAAAGGCGCAGGGGAGCAGCGGCTATTTATCCACTCTGCAATATTCTTCTGACAGTGTGAACCGAAACAGCCCGCCGCCGATGCCCACCGCCGCTCGATATTGAACGCCAGCACGCAGCGGAAAGGACCTTTCCATCAGATGCCTCCAAAGATCCTCCTATTAGCAAGACTTAAGAAGGCCTTTGTCATATCAAATATGCTCAGCTGCTTACCGCATGGCGAAGCGGTGTAAGAACCATTTAAAGATGTGTCTGACATCATTAATCTATTTGCCCTCTGACCTGCGGAGCTGAACTGTAACTATGGCGACCAAAGCTTGACCTTACAATGCTGAGAAACTTTAAAGCTCGGTAGTATTTTGGGTCACATTGTTAGGCTGAACAAAGGAATAAAGAAGAAAAGTGACAGTTTCCTGGGAATTAAGGTCAGCAGGTCAATTGCCCTAAAGCTTTATTGTTATATGATAAGCAAGACTAGCTGAAATAATTTTTCAGCTATTAGAATAAAAAAAAAAATTACTAGAGCTTTTGTTGTCTAAAGTAGAAAATTGGCCTCCGTAAAAGCAATATATAACCCATCATTGAGCAAAATTACTCAGTAACCTTCCCTGTACCACTTACAGCATAAACACAGGAAAAAATGGGTAGCAAGTATCAATTTGATATTCTTACATCGGGTTTATTGTTAATTCAAGCTTTTGGGGGCGTGCAGAAAGTATTTATTAATGTGTTTCTGTGACTGCATTTGATAAAATTGTCAGTGTTTTCCATCCTCCCTTTTCAAATGATTCATGAAAGTGAGTGGGAATAAGCAGTCTGAATATACTGATTTTGAACATCTGTGTAAAAGCGGCACATGCCTTAGACTTAGAATAAATACAGTATAGGAACTTGCCCTAACAAAATGCTATGACAAATACCAATCCAAATATTTACAGTCTTAATAATTAGGCCTATTAACATTGTTTATACAATTGTGTACTGTGAAGCTAACAATGTTCACTTTAAGAATGTGTCAGCAAAATTCATAGGCGCCTCCATTTTCAAGTGGTTTACAATTTAGTCAAGGAAATTAATTCTAGATTAAAATTAGCTAACTTACGATCATATTTTTTAAGCCTAAAAGCTTTTCAAATTTTAGGTATCCCAACCCATACCGTGTAGGACCATAAATGTAACCTATAATACCAGCTAAAAAGCAGATAGATACAAAAGATCTAGGTTGTGTATTGATTTATGATGTTGTTGGTTTTTTTTAATTTCTCACATCATTGCTGAAAAACTACTGTAATGCATATGTACAGCACAGCACGTACATAACATGCCAGTTTAGGTGAGCGTATTACCCACAAAAGTATAAAGGGAAAGTTTGTGAAGCAGTATCCTCTTTCACAGAGGGTAAATTAAATATATATCAATAGAGTGGTTTGGGGTTCTCCAAAATTAGTATATTTTATTCAATTATCTAATAAATATCATGCCCCACGAAGTAGATGCTGAAACAGCGGTGCTTGTTCATTAATAAACATGCAGGACTACAAGTTCAAGATTCTAAGATACTCTTGCGGTTATTAAAGAATACAACAGCAAAATTCCACGCTGCCTGTAAGACAGCCCGTTTTGCTTTTCATTTTTTAATRCTCTAGATGGGTCTGAGAAACAGAATTCTACAAATTGGTTTAAAAAGGTCTGTAGACTGCCAGCCTGACAAGAAAGTATGGCAAAAATCATGCAAAAGTGGGGATGCTATCAGTAAAGAAAGAATTCAAATGGTCTGTTGGTAGAGCGTTATCTGAAACTATCACTGCTGCAGCTGTATCCACCCGGGGGAAAAAAAGTTAATGGCTCTAGAAAAGCACTAGAAAAGCTCTACAAGAAGGAGTTAAAAACCGAGAAAATTTGCTTCAACGGGGGCAAGCGGAGGAATGTGATTAATATACGTATCCAACATCAAGTGAAGAATGATTTACCTGCAGCCATTAAAACCCAGAATGTGTGAGAACTCTTATCAAGTGGATTACTCATCTTGCAGAGAATGTCCAAAGCCACTGAAGCCAGACAAATCACAAACTAGAGAGAACAGATTTTAATAGCGAGGGCAGTTTGGAGGGCAATCATGCAATAGTTAATATTTAAGATATGCAGTAGATTCTTCATTTCACCTTGGAAGATCAGACGCTTTTTGAAGTTGTGCCTGTGACAGCTCCGATACCAAAAAATAATGCGGAGAGATTATTTGGGCTCCATTATACAGAAGGTCATGCTAAATGTCATAATGCCACACCAGGTTACTCTCTGAACCTGACACAAAACATTTAAGAGTCAAAAAGCATTGGCTCTTAATAAACTATCCTTTTGAAATCACTATATTTTAAGTTTATTTTTAAAATAACGACAAACTAACAAACTTGCCAACTTATTGTACAAACACACAGCGCTGAAGCTTGGCACAGAAAGGGGGCATTACCAGGTGCCACGCTCCTATTACCCACTCATGAACAAATACCTACTCTGGAAGTCAAAAGAGACTCTCTAAAAAACTCCTAAAACCTCAACAGTTATTTCTATACAAGTGAATCCCATCTGAAGTCATACATTTAAGTACTACTGAGTTGGCACAGAAATGGATAAAAGCCAGGAAATTCTAATTTTAAGCTGACTCGCCATCCTTAGCACACACTATTGTCCTTTATCCCTAAAATTTAATTAAAACTCAGTCCTGACCAGTTGTAATAAGTAGTACAGAAAACTGATTATCGGAATTGCTTTCCTCCAACAGTCTATTGTGCTACACTTCCTCTCTGCAAAATACAAAAGACTCTATGTACATTTTTCTTTCTCTGTGAAAAGAGGGCTGGGGAAAAAAAAAAATCCAGTCTGAACTTTTATTTAGTTGCCAATTGTGCCGTGGAATGAAACTAAGCATTTTCTTTTAAAAGCTGATTCAAATTCACTACTTAACCATGCCATAGCAAAGCAAGAGCAGCAGCAAATTATGTTACAATTACATTAGAAATTCTTTCACAAGATTTTGTTTTCAGTCACTTCTAATCTTTCAATAGCTGCCATTGCCAGGGTTGGTATTTTCCTAACAACATGTTTGCCTGAAACTAGCTGCTGTGATCAGAAACATTTGGAATGTAAGGAAAATATGTACGTGCACATGTGTGCAGAGCACAGACAGGGAGGAAAGCAGTCACACTCGATTATAAAAAAAAGTTCTAGAAGCCATAAAATATTTCCTTTATTCTTCTAAATGTTTTTTTTTTTTCCTTATCCTGAAAGATTATTTACTCCTGTACTCCTAACCAATTTGTTTTCTGTGCTGCAGATCACTGCAATATACTATTATAAAGTAATTGTTTTAAAATTTAAAAAGGCATATTCTATTAACTCCATTTCAAATAACAGACTCAAAACACAGGCCTCAAGTACCTACATTAAAGTAGACACACCACTAACTACGTGGATGACTAAGCCAGGCACCAGAAAGAGGTAAAGGAGCTGGCAGGCAACAGGACACACAAATTGACAGCCCAGGTTTTAAAAGTCCTCTTTGTCTGCAGCGTTCTCCCTCTTAACCCAGAAAAAGTCAGATGATTTGAAGATATCAAATAACGTCTGTTTTCTAAACAACACACTAATGCCTGCAAAATTTACAACACCCACTTTTGAAACAATCCCAAAAAGACTTAGCTCAGTCTGCAAATCCAAAAACTTTAAAGGAACCTTAATTTGCGATTTCAAAAAGATGCCTGTAATCCAGGCAACGTATTCCTGCCACGAGATGAAATAAAAAATATATGTAAATCTATCTACGGTATTATAAGGATATCCAACAGAATTAGAAAGTTTTCAGGTAAAAACTATTAAACTCGTATAGCTTCAAAGAGGAAAGGTACAATCCTTCGCAGGCCAGCAACAGGTCAGTGCCTGTTACAGCGATGCCTCATCATTACTCTTTGTAAATGACTTATGGTTTGGCTGCCACAGCTGCCGTCGTTCTCATCTACCTCTGCTTTCTGCCGCAAACACAACACAGCAACATGTCTGCTAGCTGAAATGAGAATGCAAAAACATACCATGTCCTCCTGGCTCTCTGGCCCAACGTATATGAATATGCTTTTCTAGTATACGGTTTTCTACAGATTGGTATCTCATAGCAAAGGACAAACTGCCAGTTCCCTGCATTTCTCCATAGCATTCCCAGGTTTACACCGGTTACAGTCCTGTTTTTCCAGCAGTCACTCCACAAGCAACTAACGGTCAATGTTAATAACTTCTCTTCGTCTCCAAGAGGGAAAAGAGCCCCGAACACCCTTGGATGAGAAGGCAGGTGGATTTCATAGCCGGCTACGTAGGATTAATGAACCATGCTGTCCTTGATAGCTACCAAGCAGCAACCCCACTGTTCAGATGACTACAAGAATAAATGCTGCACATCTCATCAATAGTTTCATGAGACTGTTTCTACTTGAAATCTTAACTAACGGAAGCACCACGTTGCAAGAGAGCAAAGGGTTGCTAGTCACGACAAAATGAACAGCTGCCACACAATTTGACGAAACTGCAAGTTTCCATGCCAATACCACAATCCCTTCAATGAGGCATTTTGCCAACATATTAMAATCCTTAAGACCATCGGGAAAATGACAAAGTAATGCCACAGTAACAGCCCCAGCATGTCATGGGATCCATCACTTTTAAAAATACAGTAGATGTAGCATTACAGGTTACAGAAAGAACCAAGTATTTTTTAGTTTCAGAAATTAAAAAGCAAAGAAGAAAACTGTTTTTGTAGTAATATGACAGGCGACATAAACCATAAGAAAGTTGATAGCTGCACATGCCAAACTCGCACGTTTACTAAGAACAAGTTTATACGAGAGCTCTAAGGCAGAAGTTCACAGATGCAGCGTTGAAGTCAGTTTTGAACGGCGATGCTGGGTGGAAGACCACAGCTAACTAGCAGGCAGCAGGGCTTTGCAGTTGTTTTGCAGGCAGCACAGAATGGTGAAGTAAATAAACAAATAAGCGAAACTGAGCCAGCAGCAGTTTGTGACGTGCACCGTCACTGGCTGTCATTCAGAGCTGGATCATCTGCTCCTCCAGCTGATGTATTCTACTTGAAACCGTTCCACGCGCGCACGCACACAGAGTATTTCCACTAAATCTGTAGACACTAAATAGAGCCCCTAACGAGGCTTAAAACTTGACTTTTCATCCTTCTGAAAAGCATACTTGCAGCACTGTTAAAGCTGACCACAAAAGCCAACTTCAGCTCTACAGTGCAGCACGCCTGACCTAACCACCAAACTGCAGTGGAAGAGGATGGTCCCGCTCCCTTTTTGCAGTGACGCAGACACCAGCACTTGTCTGGCTCCATCATGAGCTGGATGGAGAAGCAGCACCGGCAGAACATATTTTGTTTTGGGAGGAAGTCTGATTTTCTGGCAGCTGAGCTAACTAAAGGGGTGGCCAAACACAAGCACTGATGCAAAAGCGGAGACGGGGCTGCCCTCTGTGGCAGCAGCCAGCCATTATAACAGCCCAGCTGTATTGTTAAAGCCCATTTTTAGACGCTCTTGCCTGGAGTATCAGGGAACTGAACTCAATAACCTGAATCCCTTCTGTTATATGCTTTTAGGCTCCACTGTGTGCACAGAGTACAGAGCTGACCCGGCACAGGCCTGAAATGATTGTGGTTGAACAATCCATAGCAATCATGACTTGTTCGCTAAAGAATTTACAATTGCAATCAGAGCCTCTCTACATCCTCTGGGAAAAATGATCAMGAAGAAATGAAATAGGCTTTGTTATATCCACGAACAATAACGTAAAATAACATAAACTAGAAATAAAGATAAATGCTAGGCAAGCTAACAACAAATAGAGTTTTCATTGCTCATTGGGGTTATTTTTAGATGTGTTCATATTTAAATATGAAGGTAATTTCCCAGTGCAGCTGTTAACAGCTCTTCCTGAGCTTCTCTTGGAGTTTGGGTGTTGCATCTGCTGGCATTTGGCAAGGCAAACTTCTGGGTTTAGTGCTTTAAAACTACAAAAGCAAATGTTTCAAGCATTACTCCCAAAAATCACACTTTGTATCTCAGGGGATACTATGGTCATTTTATTTGTAAAAGGTTTGAAGTTTTATGTATAAAACTACGTTGCTATTCTAACAAGCATCTTGCATGTTTTTTAATCTATCGAAAGACATACTGAGATATTTATCAGGTGAACAACAACTATAAATAATGTGCTAGTTCAGGCACCGCTAGTGGTTTTAGAAATGCATGATTTTAAAGCACCATTGTTAAGGTCAAGAATTATTCCAGTTTTAATTAGGGGACTTGGTCTGTTTCTCTCATTCAAATGAAGATTTTTTTTTTCATCAGTAAGTGGAAATTAAGTATTTCTCACACACGTTACTGTATCTGAAAGCCTGCTTATCTAGAAATAGATAAATTAGTGCTTTAATTAGGACCACGGACGTACCATATTTGATTCAGATCATAGGTCCAACTAGCCCTGTCACACCACCAAGTAGTTTTTTCTTTCACAGCAACGTGCAAAACTGAGTTTTGCACCTACAAGTTTTGTCATAATACCCGACAAGTAGAAATTGATTTATATTCTGGTTTTATAACCCGTCTAGACTACCAAGCAAAGAAATGAAAAGCCAAACCACCTAAAAGTGTGTATCACCGATCTCTCTATTCTGTGGCATCACTTATACTGTAATGACTGTACTACAGGCCTTTTGCTTTACCTGCTGGGTTGGCAGACCTAGGCCTGCCTCTGACCTTCTCTCCAACTCCTCTCCAAAGGGAATGAAGATGAAGCCTCTGGCATTGATGCCACAAGCTTTTAGTGGAGAGTTGTGGGTTTTAGGGTGGAGGAGCAGGTGGGAGAGCGACTGTTAAAGCAGCTCTGAAAAATCTTTTTCCCCATCAATGAATTTGATACAGAGCTACTATAATGCAGACCACTCTTAGGGGAGACAAAAACGTGTTCTACTATGCACGTGAAAGGTAGGATGTGTTTGTTTTTCTTACTTTTAAGGTGAGAGGAAAAACAAGAAACTCAGATAAAATACAAGACCTTGACGGAAGTGTTCAGCAAATGCACATCCTGCCTTCTGCAATCTTCTACTTCCCTGAACCATCCAGAGTCAGAAAGACTCTGTTCTTCAGTAACAAAGCCACTGCTGTCACCATCTCAGACAAGACATCTGTCATCATACATGGCCACATCCAACCCGAGCTCAGCCAAAATGCCTTTGTTTTCCTGAGTCACAGAGCTGAAGGTCTCATGGGTTTCTACAGGTTGTTTCTCTTCAGGATTCCCAACATTTCCCCCAAGGCCTTGGGACTGGCAGCAGCAATTAGCGCATGTTCACAAAAGGCCAAAGAACAAAAACTTTGAAGAAGGAGATTGAAGATGGGTTAAGGAAGAAGAAAAAATATAGAACGCTGCTCCAGATTCTAAGCTTGAAATGACTTTCAGATCCTGTTTCCCATGAAGCTTCAGCCACTCACCATTTCAAGGAACTTCATCCTCAGTAATGGCAAGGCATACCAACTAAATAATGCATGGCCATCACCCTGTTCAAAGTAATTCCCAGGTCTCAGGCCCTCTCCTCAGTTCCCTGCTTACCAGCAAGCCCAGGGCAGACGCCCGACAGGCGAGAGCTGCTCTCCACTCATCAGTGTTCCTAGTCATTCCCTCCAGGTGTTGCAACTGGGACACGGGTGAAAACTGAAGAGGGATCGCTCTAGGAATACCCCGGGAAACCCTCCAACACGAATGTGCTTCTGAGACTCAAAGGAATGAGTATGCCTCTGCCGAGCATGCCAATGCTTTGTAAATGAGACCTCCTTTACATTCCAGGTAAATTCTAGAGAAAATTTCACTGGTAAAAAGTAAAATCAGGATTAATAATGTATAACTAGGAAAAGCAAATGTGAAAGAATACGCATATGCCTTACAACTATTTTTTTTTCCTATTTAGCTTCAAGGAGCTTTCCGCAGTACATTCAGCCAGCAGATGCTGAAGACAAGCCAGCTTCCACACTGATTCACGCAGATGGTGCTGGTGGAGTTGATTCTCGTACAAGAGCGGCTTGTCTTCTCAACTGAGATAAAGTTTCTGCATATATATACTCTTTCTGAGTCAGAATCTCATCAAATGTAACTACACTCCTCACGGCCACGGAAATTTCAAAATTCCTGTTAACTCATTTTTAATCACCATATCAACTTGTAACTTTCCGCCAACGGCATTAACTGCTGTCGTGCAAAGCCATTTCTGAAACGCCCTCTCTTGCTGAATAGACAAAGACAGAATAATCACCCCTACTTACGACTAAACAAATCTGTTCAGACAATATAAACTTAGTCCTTCCTGAGAATAAACACTTTTGAGTTATTCATGTATTCAACACTGGCACATAGCCTTTCGTAATTTCAAACCCAGGTATTACATAAGCAAATCAGCAAATGCACAGACTCCAGCTTATTGCTAGATGTTAACACAGACTAGACACAAACAACGCAAACAACTAGGGTGGTGCATTTGGCCGAAATAGTATGCTAATGCTTTGATTTGATTTGCATGCAAAGCGGGGGGGGGTGTGTGTGGGGGGGGTGCGTGTACATTTTTTTTGAGATAACAGATCACCACCTAAAGCCTTCACCAGCACTATATCCACACCATTGCTTTAAGTTTACAAAGAATGCTAAATATTCAAATTGGGTAACTAATGCATTATAGATCTGCACAGAACTTGGCCATTGTAATTTTACAAGATTAGACCTACGTGAAACTGCTCACCTAATTTGGAACCAATAGGAGAAGGAAAGAGAATAGGAAACTCTTTTAACACGTAAAAGGGGGCCAAAGGAGAAGGATGATGAGGGAGAGAAGAGAGTTCAGCAGAAGCAGCTTCTCGTAGCAGAAGATCAATGCACAAAAAGCTGGAATGTAAATGCTCCTGTGTGGGTTTGATGTGCAGAAGAACAGCTATTGGGCATTGCAGGAGGAGGAGAGGAGGTGGGTAAGTGCAAGGGCGTATGCAGAAAGCCTGGCAGAGAGAGGCTGACAATGGTGAGAAGAAAGAGAGAGGCGGCAAAAACTCCTGGGCGATCGGGAACTAAAACAAAACAAAGAGAAGGACCAGGAGAAGAACCATTTTGGTGGCCTGAAAATAAACTTGCGAGAAAGAGCGTGAATTTCAAGCTTTCAGTATATACCTATGAAGAACTAAGATTTATGAAAACTGCATATGGAAATATAACTGTTATTTCAGCTACATGCATTGTTTAAACTTCTACCTCGGAAAAGGGGAAATTCCACCATAAAAAACATCACCAGGGGAACGTTAACTCTGCCGTGAAAATATTTCTTTGCCTGAGAGAATCTCATTTTCAGTCAAGATRTTTAATGTGAGAACTGGTCTTAATTTTGTAGAGTGAAGTCACACTCAGTCAAATAATCCTCACATCTAGGTAAATAACACTTCAAGATAACTTGTAATCTAAGTGTACTTATGATAACTTTTTCATATTTTGTTATTTAACTTCTAGCACCCAGATTTTTCATCCAAAAAGTCTCCTGAAAACTGCCCAATTTCTCAAGTAATGGAGAAAGCAGATTTAATCTTCAAATGGATATACACCTGCTAGACCCAAAGAATCCACCAAGAAACATGAATTTTCACCAGACGGATGCCTGCTTGGTATCTAAACAGTCAACAGTAGGAGCAGCAAAGCGTTCACAAACACCAACAGGCAAAACAGGAACAGGAACATGGACAGAAAGGAGTCATCCATCCCAAGCCCCTTCTTAGCAAGCCACAAATCACTACTGCCTTGCATATCTCTCTATTCCTGAAGGTTACCTTTGGGCAGCTGTTGCATAAGCAGCAATTAAAGCTCCAAGAAAAAGAGTCCAAGACCAAAACTGCACCAGAATTTTTTTGGCCATTTCAGGAGGTTTAAATTTTTTTTTTTTTTTTTTTTTAAGTATTTCTCTACTACTGAGAGCCCTTATATAGAGGCAGGCGTAAAAATGCATTCACTGCTTTGTTCGGCTCAGTATAGGCTGCATCCATAAAAACTTGAATCTGCAGATATAAGAAATAGCCTCAGTGAAGAACAGCAGTTTTGTTCTCTACAGGATTCTTCCTCGCAATCTCTAAGTTTTCAAGGTTGTTTTTGGGGAACGCTATTTTTCCTTCCTTTAACACACTTCGAAAGCCACGTCAAGCGTACCAAAAGGCTATCGCTTACTTTGTCAAGTTAGCAAGCAAAAACTCCATATTCTTCATAGCTGTGAAGGAATTAGCTGTTTCTCCTAAAAACTTTGTTGTGGTGGCTTCATGGTTTGACAACCAACAGAGGAAATTGCCTTCTAAATACAAAAAGCAATCAGCCTCAAAGCATTAGGAGCAAAGTTTCTTGGTATGGACTTTACCCAGTCAGCTTTCTTTATCCTTTTCTGTATGTTCTGTAAATAACAAAAAATAAATACCTTACTCATACGCTTTGCAATTTCAAGCACCCCATTAAGTTACTTAATTTTGCTATCAATAGCACATGGTCTGATAAGCAAAACTGTTTATTTGCCTTAGGAAAAATAGAGATGTAGTTGCATCAGGGGTGTTTCGGAGTTGACAGGGCTTTTCCCTGGGGCTGTTTAGGAGAGTTGGAAAGAAGAACAGGAAGAAAGCGTGGAGAGAGGGGAGAAGAATGGCAGAGAACACAGGTGCAGTGGTCTAATCTCCTGGCCCTTACAGACAGAACAAAAGAATAATCACAATTACAACTATTACCTCTCAAACATTCCTCTGTCAGGGGAAAAAAAAGAAGCACTCTTGAGCCCACCCAATTTTAAACAAGTATTTAGCTTTAGACTCTTCATACCTTTTTAGCTCTACTGTGGACCGTCTTGCATGATTACCTCCTCATTTTTGTTGCATTTGATACAGAGCCGCTACACCAACTTTGACAAGGTACTCTATGTACATACACAATGCTGAAAGCTGAATTTGACAGGCATTTATTTTTGAAGGAATGTATCCAAAATTGGATTCTAATTTTGAAATGGTTCAGATCATTTAAAGATTAAACTCTAATACAAACTGCAGTACGTATTTGCTGAGAAACTGTACTTAGTCAATATCAGAAAACCTTATAGGACATGTATCATACAAAAGTTCATATATTATAGTGTTTTCTTTTCTTAGATGTCTCTACAAATCAACCAATGCCTAGCTTGGATTTGGGACAGCCTGCTTTGAAAAATCAATATAACCTGATAAAAGCCTAAAGCTAAAAACCACTAACGTTCATTTCAGGGTATTTCACTGAATATCACGCTATTACTCTCGGCTTTATCTAAAAGAAATCTGTCCTTGGGAAGCTCAAAGAAGCAACAGTTCGGTTTCAATGCTTGAAGACAGCTCTCCTCTGCGCTGAGGATAAGTGATCTCAGATTCAATTTCACTTCCCAGTCAATGTGTTTGGTTTCTTAACATTTCATAAATGTCCTGCCCAGAAATGTTTATGACTGGAACCTGATTTACAGGAGGACAAAGATGATCCAAAATGCCTGTCAAGTCATAGCAAGAGTCATTCAGGTCAGCCTTTGGCTGAGGGAGTTCCCAGAACTGTGATTCTTATCATACCACCAGGGTGC
>JAYKAV010003488.1:5035836-5050618 GCA_035582835.1 Phoebastria nigripes | reverse complement strand
AAAAAAAAAAAAAAAAAAAAAAAGGCAAAGCGAGAGCGTTTGCGCACCCTCCCCGCGCTGTCTCTCCTCACGCACAAAGTCTGCGGGCGAGGAGATGGGGAACAAAATGGTTGCACATACATTAAAGAAAGAATGCAACAGGCCCGAATTTCCTCAAAAACGCCCCACTTTCTTTGGGAAGAAGAGCGGGTTGATAATTCTCCCGGCATGCAGAAGGTCCTTGCCTAGTTTTAATCAACTTTTCTGCTGTTTTCAGTTTATTAAGTGATTGTCTGCCCTCGTACAAGCGCAGCAAATGCATTTATAAATGGCTCGCAAATGACTACTTCATCTACTTATTCCCTTACACACCTCATCTCTACGTTATTCTCACCCCGAAAACCCTTTCAGGACTGCTAGACGTACCGGAGTCTTTTGTTTTACTAATTTCCTCGAACACAATTAGGAGCTGCAACTTAGTTGATAAGGCAAAGCCCGAGTATCCCTACATTTCCCAGCGCACCACCGCTCAACGCAGCAGTCCTGCTTCCCAGCATCTGCTGTAGCTTATAGCATCTCGGCACAGCTTTCTCATTTTGGGGTTTTTTTGGGGTTGTTTTTTTTTTTTTTTTTTCTGTTGTTTGTTCCTGCTTAGTTTTCAAGATCACCCCCCTTGGCGAATAAAAGCTCTGCTCTTGCACAGACAGCTGCCTTTCTGGCTCAGTCCTTCTCTTTGAGGTAGCCTAAATTTTAATCTCTCTGACCGCAAAGGGGTTTGAGCGCAACCCTGGCGCATCCAGTCTAAGTTGCAAGGAGTGTTGCAAACGCGACGAACGAGTGTGTGTAATTAACTAATTCGTGGAGTGCTATTAGCCATGGGTTACTAATTTGGACTGAAGGCAAGTCGCTTCCCTTCTTCAAGGGATCAATTCTGGTCAGTTAACAGAGTACAGCGGAGTATTTTGTACACCAGATTCACACTGAAATGCAGAATTACTTTACAATTAAATCGTATTCCTGCGAAAGAGCACGTCAGCTGAATGCGTTTTCTTATTGCCACTTAGAAAAAGAAGATGCACGTTTTGCATTTCCATGTAAATCCTCTCTGCAGAGAAAAAGTATAGAAAGAAGAGGCTGAAAATGTTCAGACTTAAAAAAAAAAAAAATTCATTATCCTGACCCCAATTTCCTTGCCTAAAATATACTGCCCAAAAAGATARAAGCATCAATTATGCTCACCATCTATTGCCTGGGGATATGGCGTCTTAATGAACATTTCTTTGAATTAGAATGAAAAATGCATTCGTCAATTCAAGTGTACAAAGAAAAGAATTATCTGCTATAAAACAGAAAGATCAGTATGTGTTTTCCTTGTCAATATATGCCACACATTAGGTCATACTTAAGAGGTTTCAGTGCCCTTCCCTCCCTCCCTCCCTCCCTCAAAATAAAAACCACCCTCAAGTTTCCTTTAATTTATTCCAAAGCCGTATAATACAGCCCTGTTGAAGATCGGTTTTCAAATATTTCATAAACAAAAGGTATACCTGGGTTTATAGAAAGCCAATTATCTTAAAATATACTGAGGTTATTCTAATCCTTCTATTCATACTGTTATCAAGCTTTTCTATTTTTCCATCTACATTCAATCACTTCTAAAAGCTGTATTTTTTCCTGCCTTCTGTGCTCCTCCTATATACCAGAAACACTGACAACCCTTGGCATGTATTTAAAATRCTCATTCTCTTTTTTTTTTTATTTTGGTACATTCATACCATTTTATTTTAACTGGAGAACGACCAGATAAATACCGTAGTTAATACAATCAGCATGGGAAATAAGATTCTGTAAACTCTCTGAACGAGTAATAATCCCCCCCCCCCCCCTTTTTTTTTTTTTAAATTCCCTCCTTTGGAGGCTGCCTCTGTTTTTCTCAACAGGAGACTTTGTTGTAATTAAAGCAGAGAAAACTGGACAGCAGCAAAAAACATCTGACTTGTGGCTCTTAAAAGCACAGTTTTTGTAGCGTGTACCACCCCCCAGTGGGCAAAAAACTCTGTAGTAAACTCACAGCAAGCTTTAATCTTCAGAATAAGTGTATATGTTTTACAGGAAGAACAAAATAAAGACGTGTTTCTGGGTTGGGGTGGGGTTTTTTCTTTTTTTTTTTTTTTTTTTTTTTTTTTTATTTCTCTTTCATTTTTCCTTTGTCACCAATAGCTAGAAGTTGAAAGATATTATGTAAGGCCATGGTGACTAATCAAAGCAATTGCTGGAGTTTGCAAACTTTGCATTGCAATTATTTGAAGTGGCTTCAGTTGGTAGATGGCCATCTTTGTCTTCTTCTAGCAGGAAGCATGGATGCTAATGGCTAGTTATTTCTGAAGGTTTTTTTCCTTAATCACTTCAAAGCACAGGAATGCMCAGAAGAATTAATATGTGATTGCTTACATTTATTTTTAATAAGTGACCCAATATCACTCAGGGCAGGCATCTTGAAAAGCGTTCAGTAAATGTATCATCACAAACTCTATTCTCCCTTTCATGAGCTGTAAGAATTCAAGCAATCTTACAGCTTCACGTTTTTTAAAGTCTTATTTTTTGAGGAGCAAATTCAGTGATCGGGAGATGAGCAAACAACTGTTTTAAGGGGGAAAGAAACAAAACTACTGAAACTTTATCCAGTGTTTAACATTTTTACATGCCTAATGTTTTGTGCCTGGAACTCCCTCTCAGGTATAATTCCACCTAAACTTGTCAAGGGGGGGGGGGGGGGGAATTGATTTTACCTTGAAACAATGGCAGCATTTGTTCTCTATTCTTTTATTTTAAGCACAGGCGAGTTACCTCAGCAGCAGCTCTCAAAAGAAAACCTAGAAGCCATAATTGGCTAAGCTCAAAGAGCACTAAAACACAAAACAAAGCCATTGCAGAACACTCCCCCTCAAAGTGCTTTTTTAACATGCAACCTTTGCAGAAGCAGAGTAGTCAAAACAAGAGAATGAGGAGGAATAGCATAATAGTCTGGATCTTTTCAACCTAGCATCTTCAAAACCAGGAAAGGTTTTAAAAGTAAACTTCAGAGGAGAACAACTCTCAGTTCATTTCCATCCTCTACAGCAAATACTGGTTTGGCTCATCTTAGGCGTGGAGTCAAGCTTTTACTCAGAATCCATTTTTAAGTCAGATTCACTTGCATTTGAGGGAAGATCACATCAAAATTTGCATTTTTTTTTTTTAAGACACTCGAGTTAGAACTAGGAAGACAAAAGCAATAGTATATTCAACTACTACACAAGAGAGAGGGGAGCAAATTTTCTACAAGTAAATAAAACCTTCTCCAGGAGAAGAAAAACCCCAAATTTCACCAAAACACAGAGACACAACCTAACTGAAGGGCTGACTCTCACTTTAACAAACTCCTTTGCATTCTTTACCCCTTGGAAAGACAGCTAGAGGACCTTCTGCTTGCCTAGCACCAAACAAAAGACTGGGGCACCTTCCTGAAATATGATGATCGTGGAAATTGCAGCTCCTAGACAGGGTGCTTAGAAAGCATTTTGCTGTCACTATCAACTAACCCTGAGTAATACACTTAAAGAAAACAAAGTCTGGGCATTGTTTTAAGTGTAGATTAGCACTGTGGAACTTTTTTTTTTTTTTTTAAAAGTTGGTGAAGCTATTTAAGAGGCAGCATGACCTTTGTAAGCTAAACTGACAATATATGCAACAGAGAGACTTCGCAAATATTTTAAAAGATGATAAGCACACGTTTCTGATACATTTCGGTTATAAACCAATACAGAGGTAATTCTGGAATGTAAGTACACTGAGTAAGCAAAATTGTTAGGCTTATCAAATAAGTATATTTGAATGTTAACTTTAAATGATACTCTTGTCATTTATAACCTAAAAATACTGAGTTGTTTCCCTTCCCCCTGTTACTTTGATGGTTAGAAAGAAGCCACTGAACTACCAGAGTTCCTGCCGGAGAACACAGAGGTGGATTAGAAATTCAAATAAGCATTGTGTGACCTCGAGTGAGGCAGGTCTTGATTTTATTCACGTTTTATCACAGCTTGGAAAGAAAAGATCTCTTTGGCACTGTTTTTAGAAAAACTCCCAACTTTTCAAATATACCACAACTTTTTTTTTTTTTTGCTGTTGCCTGCCTACAGTACAGGGAGTACAGCTGGACTCCATACCTTATAGAAAATGTAATGTTGTTCTTTGGTACGTTTTTCTTGTATAGTACAAATTACTTTGAACCTTTTAAAATAAGATGTCCCCCTGCTTAGCTGTACCACAGCGATAAGTACACGTGCGAGGCTCACGCATTACCGCTATCTGTAGTAATGCACTTGCTTACACAGTGTCCCAGGAAAAGTAATTTAACCATACAATTCAGCAAAGTTCATGAAAACATTCAACTCTGAATAAAGATAAGCAAAAAAGCTGCTGTTCAGTTGCTCCGATGTTACTTTTGTTACCAAAAAAAGTTATTTTTGCATTTAAAAAATGAATTTTAGCACATACTTTCTAAAATCTGCTCTGTTCAAAAGTAATGGCTTCTTTCAAAATCATGTGTCCATGAAGCCTCCCAATTTCATGTTGCAGAAACCTGGACCAGTGTCTGTACCAGTGGGGGTCACTTTTCTTTTCATCCTGCCGGATCAGCTTTAATGACTTGATGTCAGGGAATATTTAGAGACAGCTCAAGAAGGGGAAAGTTGGACCATGGCAGCAGGATTCCCTTCTTCTCTGTAGACAGATCACTGGAGCCTTTGATATGCAAAAACATTGTTTTCAGCTATGGCTTGAGATATAAAARGAAAGTGCAAGATATCAAACAATCAAAACCTGAAGAAAACTATTCTAAGTTTAGAAAAGGGAGTGGGGGGTATAGTCTTAATCCACATTTTTGAAACAGTATCGTCTTCTCCAGAGAGACCTGCTTTTATTTTTCTCTCTCTTGTTTTCATGTAATTTTGAGAGAAGGGATAAAAAAAATTCCAAGAACTTAATGAGCTTTAGTGCTTTCATTTTAATCCTACACATTACTGCTATTATAATAGCGGCAATAAATGAAGGGATGACTGTCAAATGGAGCAAAGAGGAAACAGTTTATATGCTAGAAAGGTAAAACAAATGAACTTACTTTCTCTTGTGTGGATGTATATATGTAATGTATGCATACTAGAGCCTCTCCTTTGCTTAATACCAACACGTTTTTCTACAGCTTTAAAAGGTCTAAAGAAAATTTATGTGGTGGTTTTGGGTTTTTTGGGGTGGTTTTTTTTTTTTTTTAATAGTACTTAAAAGTTATTGTAGCCTTCAAAGGTCTATTTAACAAATTTATATTCCTGCTTCACAATATACTTGCAGAAAATACCCTCTATCACAACTTCACATTAGTTCCTAAGAGTTGCCATTTTTCATACAGCTGTTAAGCATCTGTTTATTTCAAAGTTTTAGGAATAGAGCCTGGACTTCTTTCCCCAAACACTTCAGTAATACAGACCAAGAAAACTGGACACTGCAAGAATATGGAACCTTTTTGTTCCATTTTATACCACTTGCATAATTTGCCCAAATTACATAAGTTACCAAAAAATAGGCATTCCCTTATATTCTAAAATGTGACCACACAGATTGAGTTTTCACCTTAAATAAAGCATATGTTAAAATACTTATTTATGCCACAGTGGGGGGGGGTCTCTCATTTTAAGTGACTATTTTTCATTACACAACTGCTGAAAACAAGGTGTAAAACCAAAGCTCAGATGAGCACGAAAGCAGGATCAGGAAAGAAAAGGCTTTACCATTCCCTCACTAGACAGTCACACCATCTCTAAAGTGGGGGGCTTTTTTTTTTTTTTTTTTTTTAAAAATGGTCAACACTGTTCTATGGAAGAGAGCAGCATAATTTGTATCTATGTCAATAATTTTGTATCATTGCATATTTCCTGTTGCTATAGGAGTATTACTGATCTGTTTCATGATGGACCTACTTCAAAATGCAAAAGACAGAGTTTTAAAACAGAGACTGTTTCTGTTGAGGTCTAATATTTTATGAAGGACCAGAAGCTACTCTAGTTAAGCTCATAGAAAGGCAGCTAAGCAAGCATCACTCGGCATGCTGTTTCTTCCTAGCGTTTCAGTTCTGAGGATTGTGCTCGGTTCTCTGGACAACATGGAGTCATGAAAGGGAGAAGCAAGTAAACATCAAGGATTTTTCAATTTCAGATTTAACCACTTCTATTTCAGACATACTACCTACACGCTCTCAGGGAACACAGACTTGGTGTCTCACTGGATACTCTCTGCAATAGTGATATGAAGTAGCCCAAGTTAAAAATACCATTCAAAAATAACCCAATAATTAGAGTTCTTCAAGAAATAGGAACAGCCAAGATGGAAAATATTTTTCTTTTTTTGAAATCAGATCAAATGCTAATCTAAACACCAATTCCACTGGGCAACGTGACAAATAGAGTAGCTTAAAAGTTCAGACTGCAAATCGAGCACATTTCATGGACAAAACCCACATACGTATCTCTGTTGTCAAGGAGTTGATACAGATGCCTAGCTAGTCCCCAATTCAGAATCAGCATGTTGCAGATGTGAAATATTAATACAGTATTTTAGCAAAAAGATTTCCCCTTTCATCCAGTAACTACTGAATGGTAATTAGCTCCCTTTACGTTTAAAACCAAGGAGAGGATCATCACCTACCTCAGTTTACCAAGAACGCAAAGCAAGCAACCATTTTGGCCTCCTCCAAGGAGGCTGGACTGGCATTTGTAATCAGGTGGGAAACATCATTTACAAATATTTTGTTACTGTCTGTCAATTCAGGATGACTTTGTTTTCTACTGAAAGAAAAGAAAATATACTTCCAGCAAAACTGCAGTAACATGAGACTAAACAGCAAAACGTTTTCTGAAAGAGCTCTGTATTTTGCTGAAATACCAATATTTTGGGAAAACAAGATGTGTTAGTCCTGTATACAATAAGCATAGCATGATTTATATAGGGGATGCAACACAACTCTGAATACTAGTATCCACCTGTTGTTATTAATACCAATTTTTTTCTGTTTGTTTTTACTTTCACAGGAAATTAAGAGTTCAAGGAAAGCTTTAAAAGGGGAGTTTTCTGGGAAGGAAATCATATTTTTGTGGGGGTTTTTTTTTTGGTGAAGAAAACCATCTGAATTGCCTAATGTTTCTACGGTAGAGTAACTTGCGTTCTTGCAGCGCAGGAGGAATTCTTYCCTGCATTACAAATTTGGAAGAAGTGTTAAAAAGTAAGAGTCGGAAAATGGTTCTCTCAAAGAGGCGTGGATGTATCAGGATGTAGCTACTGTACAGAGTTTCTACTTGGATAATTCTGGACAGGAGAAAGCAGCCCTGTTCGTGACCTCCTGAAGAGGCTACCATCCTTCAAGCCTCAGCATAATGAATAGTTTCCCTCACGCGGCGCTGAAGTTACCACCTCCAACTACGACGCTGCACAGAAGAGTTTGTAAGAGTTACAAAGAAAGTCATTCCTGCTAAAGGCATTAAACCAAACAAAAGAGGCTCTTCATTCACAGACTTTACACGAGGACAAAAATAGAGGGAAGCTGAAGCTTTTCTACACCCCAGCCTGGTGTGCTTATGTACCATGATAAATCTTGGTTGGAATGCTCATTGAGTATCGTGCCAGGAGCCAGGAAACACACACCACCAAGAAGGACCATCTGAGTAAACACCGCCGAGAAAAACACAGCTCCATGGAGTAAATCGTAAGAGTGACTCGTGAGAAAGACATTCCTTTACTGGATATCCTCAAGCACAAAATTTACTCATACCTTTAAATACGGTAGGATCAATATTAATTTATTTTCCTTTTTGTGCCTCAGAGAATAAAGTTCAATTAATATATGAACCCACAAGAGAAAAGGTCGTGACACCGCTTAATGCATAGGTCATCTTGCAGAAGTTCTCACAACCCTAATTACAATGGTAATTGAATTATGTTGTCTTAAAAGCTATAAAAGTGCTAATTACCTGAGCTCAATGTACAAACACACTACCAATGCAAAGTACAATTTCAGTCTCAAGAGTTAATTTATATTATCCTACCGTGCACAGTTTGAACTAGTAAGATGGGAAAACGTGGTTAAACCTGCCAAATAGTCTCTTATTAGTGTACTGCTTGGTAAGAAGACTTCTGAGAATGACAAATATTTAAACATGAAATTAAGCGTGTAATGAAATATTCCATCCAGTCAACTAGAAAGCGATAGCTCTACCAGCTACGTCAGGTTGTTAGCTACCTACCAGTTGTAACATTCACCTTTCTAAACATTCCAGTTCAAAACCCAAGAAAAGTAGGTTGCAGTATTTGTAATATACACAACGTGACGTTGARCACTTGGAAAACCTTGGAAAAAAGCTGGCCCTTGCTCTTTTGTCTGCGTTTTATGCTTTGCCATTAGGACTTCTTTGAACCTCCAAAATAGCTACCACTAAAACTTGTGCGTTTGGTTAAGGGTTTTATAGTTCACTTAAGGGCTCCTAGGTAGTTAGCTGGCTTAGGAATTACTTCTTATCTTTCAGATATAGAATGATTTACTTGAACTCTGGTGTGACTTCAGCTCTGTACTTACCTGGTATCTGCAAACAAAGATTGTCTCTGTACATGAAAAGGTGAAGGAATCCTTAGAAAGAGCCTTCTTGCTTAAGCAAAACAACTCACACATCAGACATGCTTGATTATATTCTTTTCAATTACTATGCAGAATAACCTATTAACTTAATTGAATTAGTACAAGAAGTAGTACAATTATTGATACAAGGAAAAGAAAGTAAAATGTGTCTGTGAGCTTGAATTTTAGTTTAATGTGCATGTTTCAGATGTCTTCGGTAATGTTGAAGTTGAATTTTCATTGCAGTTTCTTCACTGATGATCTGGATAATTTTGTTTGTTTGGTTTTTTTAGATTGTTGAAGATCAGAACTGTATACAAATCTCATCATTCCTGACCATGATTAGTGTAACCTGGAGCATCTTCCTAGTTTGGACTAAAATAGGGCTGTTACTTGACATGGCACCTTATTCTGTTAGTGCCAAACCATGCCCTGCAGTATGTCGCTGTGATATGGGTTTCATATATTGTAATGATCGCGATTTGACGTCTATTCCTACAGGAATCCCAGAGGATGCTACTACCCTCTTCCTTCAGAACAATCAAATAAATAATGCTGGGATTCCTTCAGAACTGAAGAACTTGCTTAGGGTGGAAAGAATATATTTATACCACAACAGCCTAGATGAATTCCCCACTAACCTCCCTAAGTACGTTAAGGAGCTGCATTTGCAGGAGAATAATATAAGGACCATTACTTATGATTCACTTTCACAAATTCCGTATCTGGAAGAACTGCATTTGGATGATAATTCCGTTTCCGCTGTTAGCATCGAGGATGGAGCTTTCCGGGACAACGTTTATCTCAGACTTCTTTTTCTCTCTCGAAATCACCTTAGCACCATTCCCTGGGGTTTGCCTAAAACAATAGAAGAGCTACGCTTGGATGACAATCGTATTTCCACRATTTCAGAGCTGTCCCTTCAAGACCTTACAAATCTAAAACGCCTTGTTTTAGACGGAAATCTTCTAAATAATCATGGATTAGGAGACAAAGTCTTCATGAATCTAGTCAATCTTACAGAACTATCATTGGTCCGCAATTCGCTCACAGCCGCACCGGTAAATTTGCCGGGAACAAACCTAAGAAAGCTTTATCTTCAAGAAAACCACATTAACCGTGTGCCACCCAATGCTTTCTCTTACTTAAGGCAGTTGTATCGACTAGATATGTCCAATAACAATCTTAGCAATTTACCTCAGGGTGTCTTTGATGATCTGGACAACATAACTCAACTGTTTCTTCGCAACAACCCTTGGCACTGCGGGTGCAAAATGAAATGGGTACGCGACTGGTTACAGTCATTGCCTTTAAAAGTTAACGTACGCGGACTGATGTGTCAGGCACCAGAAAAAGTACGTGGAATGGCTATTAAAGACCTCAACGCGGAACTATTTGATTGTAAGGACGATGGCATGATAAGCACCATCCAAATCACTACTGTGGTACCAAACACATTATACCCGGCCCAGGGACACCGGCCAGTTTCTGTGACCAAACAACCAGACATCAAGACTCCCAACCTAAATAAAAACTACAGAACCACAGCGAGCCCGGTACGCAAAATCATTACAATATTTGTGAAATCCGTAAGCACGGAGACTATTCACATCTCCTGGAAAGTTGCACTACCAATGACTGCTTTAAGACTGAGCTGGCTCAAGATGGGTCACAGCCCTGCCTTTGGATCTATAACTGAAACGATAGTTACGGGCGACAGAAATGACTATTTGCTCACGGCTCTCGAACCAGAATCACCRTACCGTGTATGTATGGTTCCCATGGAAACCAGCAACATCTATCTCTCTGACGAAACGCCCGAATGCATCGAGACCGAGACGGCACCTCTTAAGATGTACAACCCTACCACGACCCTCAACCGGGAGCAGGAGAAAGAACCTTACAAAAACTCCAGCTTGCCCTTGGCCGCCATCATCGGCGGCGCAGTGGCGCTGGTGGCCATAGCGCTGCTGGCCCTGATCTGCTGGTACGTCCACAGAAACGGGTCCCTGTTCTCCCGGAACTGCACCTACAGCAAGGGACGCCGGAGAAAAGACGACTACGCCGAAGCGGGAACCAAGAAGGATAACTCCATCCTAGAAATCAGGGAGACTTCTTTCCAGATGATACCAATAACCAACGACCAAGTGTCCAAGGAGGAATTTGTAATACACACTATTTTCCCACCTAACGGCATGAATCTGTACAAGAACAGCCACAGTGAAAGCAGTAGTAACAGGAGCTACAGAGACAGTGGTATTCCAGATTCAGATCATTCACACTCATGATACTGAAGGACACGAAAGACTGGTTTGGGTTCTGTTGGTTTTTTTGGTTTGGTTTTGTTTTTTAAAGAAAACGAGAAAAGACTGACTTAACGGTTGCTGTTCTACTGCAAAACACTGGATTAAAAGACTGACAAAGCAATGTACTGTACATTTGCCATATAATTTATATTTAAGAACTTTTTATTAAAAGTTTCAAATTTCAGGCTACTGCTGCGATTAATGTAGTGGGGATACCTGACCACAATTCTATATTTTAGTATTTTTTAGTAATTTGTACTGTATTTTCCTTGCTAATATTGAAGTTACAGACCATTTAACTTTTGTGTTCTACTGAGTAAGATGACTTGTTGACTGTGAAAGTGAATTTTCTTGCCGTGTTGAGCAGTCAGAACATTCATCTGAGATCCTTGTAAGTGTAAGCACAGGCCATTTTTCACTTTGGTATCAATAAAATAATGTTGAACTTGGCAAATCAGGAAGATCAAGAAGCRGTTGCAAAAACTCAATAACTTCCAATGTTGGGTCTATTAAATCTGTAAACCACAACAATATTCAATAAACAAAAATGCGTGTAGTAATGGGCAATATCAGCTGTCTGGATATATCCATTCAACAATGGTGAAATCCAATTTAAAAGAAAACAATCAGATCGATAACATGCATGAGACTGAAGCTGTTGACACATATTTAAAAAAAAAAAATTGATCCCTGGAAGAAAGCAGCATGAAATTCCTAACAAGGAATTTAAAAGTATCTGCTAGGCTTTACAAACCAAGGGGGTAGATATGGTTTAGGGATAGATTTCTGGTTACCAAAGCCAGCGGTCTGCTTATTACAGAGAGAACAGTGGTGGACGGTCACAGGCATTTGAGAGGCAAGGGCAGGAGGACAGAGACAACACTTAAACTGCTTTGAACAGAAAAAGGGTTGAAAGTGCAGTTTCATAAGGAAAAAGGGCAGGACAAAAAACCCAGGCAATATAAGCAAGGTCTCAAAAACTTTAGTCATGAAGGTAAACAAACAATTGGAGAATACAGCTATTTTAAAGCRTATACTCAAACAGTATACAGGTTTGTGTTCGATACACTGCCATTACAGTCAGGAATACTGCCCATTACTGCCACAGTTTTCCAGAAATTCCTTGATAAATCTGTAAGGTAACATGTTTCTTTCTGCCTTCCTACTGAACTATGAGCTATTTCATGTTTAAACCCCAAGCCACTCTTTGTTGCCATAATCATTTGTTTCTTCAACTAAAAACCAAAGTGCTTTGTATGCCCTTTGGCCAGTCTTGTATGTGCCTTGATCCAACGCTACATGTATCAAGCTTTTAAAAACTAAAAAAAAAAAAAAAAAAAAAAAAAAAAAAAAAAAAAAAAAAAAAAAAAAAAAAAAAAAAAAAAAAGAGGAAAAAAAAAGAGGAAAAAAATAAAATACCCACTTTTTCATACATAACTTAACTATGAAAAATATTGGTCTTATTGATGAATAAAGTTGGAAAAATTAGTTCAAAATAATGCTGCACATCTGCAACGCACTGATAGGGAACCCACTCAGAAGCTACTACCATTCAGGTCATGAGCTTCACCTTTTTCTTTGTTCAACTTGACAGTATCACACTTCCAGGGTTTCTTTATTATTAATTACTTGGAGAACAAGTTTTCACAACTTCGAAGTGTGTCAACAATGAAAGGGAGGGAAGGCATGGAGTTACAACCTTCTGAGATAGGATTTTTTTTTTCCCCAGCAGAAACAGCAAATAAAAAGAAAAATACTTAATATTTTGGACAATATCTCAGACAAGAAGGAATGTATACCAAATKAAATTCAATTTTAAGAGAATTTTAGCAGTGCTTGGCCTGTCTGTTTCCCTAAGAGTGGTAAAGGATGGAAGATGACAAGAAAAAACAGTGACAAACACCGAGACTGATGGTTTCAGCAGTCAGCCTGCAAACAATTCTCCTGCCAGGGATCCATCTAACTGCGCAGACCCAAAACTTCCAGTAACACGCAGCTCTTTTCATCCTCATTTTCCAGACGTGCCCAGGGAAGTTCCTCTCCAAACCCCCTGTGCCATGGTACTGTTTCCGCAACCTCACGTTCAAAAATGCCTCCTGCAGTTCCTGAGCAGTGGAGGAGTCCCAGATGGAGGAGCAGCACTGTGCTTCCCTACCGACCTTACACGAATCGCGTCTTCTCCTTCACACGGAGCATTGATTGGATCCACAATGCCAAAAGTAACAAAGGGGCATGTTATGCTAGACAACTATGTGATTAGCTCAGTGTAATGCACTAAACAAGACTATTTTGCTCTATTTTCCCATCAGGTACAAATCTAGGGAAGGGCGAGAAAGCCAAGACTAAGCATGTGGAGCCTCATTACGTTCTTGTGCAAAAGGCTTCCCAAGCGGTAAGTGGGAAAGGAAAACCAACACAGATGGAGAAGATGGACCTGGTTTTCATCTAAGCTAGCATATAGGGACCCCTTATATCAGAGACACATTTAATGGCTGGGTCACTGGCAATAGATTACTAGTTCTTTGCCATCAGCTCTCCGATAACGAAATTAAATAGGTTTTTCTGGATTTTCAAGCTRTTTACGTGAAAACCTCTCTCCTAGTTGACTCCAAATTTGTGTTGTGAAAAGGGTAAAATAACACTCAATGAGTACTCTCTCCTATGCCTCTTCTGAGGCACCTCAACCGGAGGTAGCCTGGTAATGGTACATACCGTCTACTGCGCATCTCGGGTGATGCCACGCAAAGGTCGCATGGGCTATGAAGTTGCCATTTGAGGAGGAGATAATTGCATGCGAATCTTAAGTACGAGGACTTTTCATGTGAAATTTACGTACTGTGAGGCAGTAGTATGCAAATTCAACAAGTTGGCCCAGTTGTTCCTGGTTCACCTCCACCAGAAAGAGAAATAAAACCTGGACAAGCGATTCTGTCCGCCACAGAGAACCAGGCCAGGTTTGCAGGGAGAGCTGGTGTCCTCCTGCCACAACTGATGTCAATGGAAAATATGGCACATCCATGCAGACAAGATCCTCCTTAGGTTCTACAGCAACTTTTATGCAACATGCATAATATTAAGATGAATTTGGCAAGTGAAAGATTGATTTCAAACTAAACTCTGTATTTTTTTCTTTGGATATTTATACAAATTTCTATTCCRCTCCATGTCATGCCCATCTCTTCAAGACTCTTCTACTTATCATAGCGCTGCAGTTACAGCACGCAATGCTCTCTAGCACCATGCATAAATCCGTTCTATTAGACAGTTACATACGTAGGCAAATCGGATTACTACATTGAGCAGTTTACTCAACACATTTATCAAAATAATATTAATCCACATTAAATTTATCTGAAATAAGTTCCTAATTCCATGTTATTTCAAGCATACTGTTCAATATTTAATTGTGGAGCAAGGAGTGGAATTTTTTTCAGTGTTGCCTAAACCTATGTGCAGAGTTAATTTAATCAGCATCCTCCATATTAAAATACTATGCCAAGTATCTTTTACATTGTTTATTATCATCCTTTTTTTTTTTTTTAAATTTATATTGTTATCCTGAATTGCTCACAGTTCTGTTTTAACCTGAAAGCTGATGCCAAACAAAACAAAAAAAACCAACACACCAAACCCTGGTACTTTGGAAACCGTATTAATTTTGTCTCATCTCGGTACCTTCCAGAACTAAATTTGCTTCATTTATAAGCTATTATTTCCTAGCTTTGTACAACAGCCTGAAATGCAACAACTGTTGGGGTTTTTTGTTGTGTTTGGGTGGTTTTTGGTGGTTTTTTGTTTTGGG
>JAYKAV010003488.1:4994370-5035215 GCA_035582835.1 Phoebastria nigripes | reverse complement strand
ATAGTAAGTTTGTGAAGTGCTTTTTTTTTTTTTTTTTTTTTACAAAGAACAAAGTTATTCCATAACTGGGGAGTTTCTTCTTCCAAACTAGTCAGGAGTGGTTTAGCCAGAAAGGAAAAGCCCATTGACTGAATTCAGACATGAAAATTTTACACTTGAAAGCGTATTCTTGCTTTGCAAATGAATTTAATTTTGGGGGTGGCAGAGTAGGTGTCCCGCCCTCGTGATGAAATTAGAGCCTTTTCAAACTCTCTGAAGGTACAACCATGACAGAGGTATCAGATTCTGGATACTGTTGCTTTAAAAGTTTTTTGGTTTTTTTTTTTTTTAAATATGCATGTTTGATTTAATTTTAATAGTTATTTCATCAAATAATTCCCTACTCCTCTCAAAAAAATATAGATAAAAACATAGGAAGTACATGGATCTCAGTAAAACGGTGACAGAGAATCTAGCTCAAAACAAGCATCACCTGCATTTTACCAGCACTGGACATGAAGCAAGATACTCTTTTTTTTTTATGGTAGTCTTTCAGTGATGGCTGGGAAACATGCCTGCCCTAGGGGGAAACCAAAACACTTCAACAAAATGGGTGTTAAAAGAAATAACCATCCTCTGGATTATCGGTGGTCTAAGGCTAAGGCGCACAACACACATTTTGGAAACGGAGCAAATGTCCATCATGCATGGGCATTGTAAATGTCTTGCATCCGAAACCTGCAGGCCAGGATTGCAGAAGTGTATTACCCAACTTCAACTGCTTTTCAGAGCCTCTTTGCATTTTCTTAGGATGAAAATGTTGTGGAGTCATAGTATAAAACCCCTCAAGACTACTAACAACATGAGCTGAAAACGCTTTTTGAAATCTGAATCTGGACCTTCTAAGCTTAGCAAAAGCACTCATAAATAAGTTATAAAAATAGAAGCATCTTAATAGGGCTAATTAAATAATCTGACTTGTTCAAGCTGGTTGATAGTACTCATATAGGCTGATACTCTGTCCTGAACAGCCCTCTTAAGAAATAAAAAAAAAAAAAAAAAAAAAAAGGGAGCAGATCATAGCCAAGTGCTAGCGCACGCTCCTGTCCCCTTGCTGAGCTTAAGGAATATCTATCTATAGATGCAGCCGTGGAAGGTTTAATTGTTCAAAACCAAGGGACTGCGTGATGTTCTTTAATCATTAACTGTGGGAACATCATTTACAAAAGGATTAAATTATGCACATATTATGCATAATTTAACTTTTTAATTTATGCAAAATATTTAAAAAATTATTTATATCAGAAATGCACATCCGATTTATGTAATACTGATTTCCTCCAGTGGTCTTAGTCCCTGATAAATGCCTAATAGGCAACTGGCTTTCTACATGAAAACAGATGTTTTCTGGGGGTATGGGGAGTGGTTTGGTTTAGTTTAGGGTGGGGTGGGTTTTTTTGTTGGTTGGGGKTTTTTTTTGTTTTTGTTGTTGTTTTTTTTTTTTTTTTAAATTAAGAGGCATAAATAATTTCACTCCAAATCTTTCAGTTTTCAGTGGATACAAAAGTGAATTGGTCAACAATTTTAAGTTAACGCCTATCCCAAATCAACGCACATTTAAGGGAGGTGCTGGTGGGGTAAAAGAGCTCCCCACAAACTTTCCTTTCCCACCTCTCCTCACAATAATGCTTTCCAGGATTTTAAGTTGAAGTCTTGCTTTTATTGCAAGAATTGCACTAGGGTAATGACATCAGGTTTTCACCACTGTAAGATCCTATTCAAGATGTGGGACTTCTTCGTTTTGAGAAGCACACAAGCAGCTGTAGTTACATACACAGTTACGGACTAGAAGCAAAAATCTTTCAGGCTGGGAAACACACCACACGCCACGTCAAATCTAAGCCTTTGTCCAACTCTGACCGTGCTATATTAACATCGTTTCCTAAATGACTACAACAAGCATTAGCAGCTCAACCAGAGAGTAAGAGAAAGTGTCCTTACCCTACGCATCATCTTAGGCTATCACTCTGTATGTGTAAAGTGGAGTTAATTTGGCTTCCTTAAACTTAAGTGTTGTTTTACCATGGATTCAACGGTAAAGTAAATAAATAAAATTTTTTTAAAGAGGTAAACCCTTCTGCCCAGGAATGCTGATGTTCTGATAAAGCAGAGGATTTAAGAAGTCATGTTATAACTCTTACTCCAGAAGTACATGCAAAACCCAAGCCTGTATAAACCCTACATACTTTTTGATTGCATGTATTATATGCTCATCCCCTATTTAAACTACATTAATCAGAAACAAAAGTTATTTGTATTGCACTCCTCTAATAGGAAATAAACTAGAAACTCAGTCCATTTTCATTTTCTACAGAGTTTGAACACCACCACAAGAATGTGGACAACTACAGAATCTGGGTTTTTTTGTTTGTTTACCTGGTTTCAATAATCTTCACACGAGATGTTGAAGACGCTTATTTTTGAAGCCTGATAGAATACTTTACTGCCCATAAGGAACATGAGCTCATTAACAGATAGAAAGCCATATACAGGGAAAGTGCTAACCCAGCGAGTAAACATAATTTCAGGGCATTAATTGCTAATGCAGAACCTCTGTGCCTAATGTCTTTAAAGCAATTATTTTACTCTAAGAACTCCTTAATGGCATGTTACCTACTTCATCCACTAAAAACCTTTTCATTTCTCCCTGATACGGAAATAACATACAGCATACTAAAATAAAAAATAAGAAAAAACCTCACAGTATTCCCAGATCTTGCAAGTTGTTTTGGTCGCTGAAATTCGGCACTTAGCAGCTAAATGAAGTGAAAAGTCAGGTACAGGAGAATACCGCTGGGGGAGCTAAATTGCTGACCTCATGCAATTTCCTTAGAGAAATGAGAAGAGGCAGTGATGGCAGCAATGGAACAGCATGTAGGACATAAGCAGCTCATCCACGGCTGTCTCAGACCCCTCAGCTCTCCCAGTTACGTATCTTGCTGCTTTTGACTACAAGAAAATTTTTGTCCGTACCTTGAAGGGTCAAGAAGGCTACGCACTAGCAGGACCATAACTACCTCTAAGCTCTTCTTTCTATTCTTTTTCTTGACACACACCCCCCCCCCCTTTTTTTTTTTTTTTTTTTTTTTTTTAATTTCATTATAATTCTATAACCCTCTTTTTAAAAAAAACTAATAAATAAAGCTCATTGAGAGAGTTTGTTCAGTAAACATGACTGATTTGCACGTAAAAACCTCTTCATTGCTAATTGTACTTGTTGATACACAGTGGAACGGTGCTAAACTCTCCTTAAAGAGTTTGCAATTAAATCAAAGGTAGGCACATCACAAAACATTTACTCTGGAAATCTCCACTATTACCTGAGCTTAAAAATACAAGACTTTAAGGGGAAAAGAAGAAAAAGAAAAAAAAAAAAAAATCATATATTCCTAAGAAGCTGCTCTCAAACGCTGCTTTCCTCTGGCCTATATTTACATGGACAAAGTCCAAATAAACAAGGTCAGTTGAAGAGAATTTTGGGGGAGATACACAACACCACAAAATAACATTTCTACTACTGAAAATTGACTTATACTGAAAATAAGAATAACTACTTGGTTTGTCACAGCTTATCCATGTCAGTTAAGTGCTCTGGTCTTTTTCATTATCTGCTGCCCTGGGGACCCAACGGATGACGGGGCTGCACTGATCGGTGCTTTCCTTGGGTGCCCACAGAGGCATTAACAAGAGCCAAATGCACCCAAACAACAGTAACGGGGACTGTTTTTGTCAAAAAAAAATTATCCCAAATTTTTGATTTTGTCCACAAAATTTTGTCCCAAACTCTGAAATCTATTACTATCCTATGCTATGCTTTAAAAAACAAACAAACAAACAAACAAACACCAAAAGAACAAATGACATAGCTAGCATTGGGTATGAATTCAAATAGACCAAACCTTTAAAATTTATTTTACAGGTAATACTGAGCATTATGTCAAATCATCCATGCTTGAAAGCTATCATGAGCACATTTTAATTAAGGCCTCCTCCCCCACCCCTGATATTTTTCAATACATATTTTGCATGAAAGTAAATGGAAGTTTGTGCAGCACAGTTCATCAACATCTTCCCATTTTCCCTGTGTTATCAACTGACTTTTTAAATATTTGCATCATTTTAGTCATTAAATATTAAGAGCATAAGAAGTAGTTTGTCAATTTAGTTTTTAGGCTATTGGAGATGGGAGAAAAGGGAAAGGAAGGAGAGACATTGCACTAAGATGCTAATTAGGAAAGTAAGTGTGCTACTATATGCTGCAGGCAGTTTCATTTCTTTTATGATAGGAGAAAAAAAAAAAAAAAAAAAAACAAACACACCACACCCAAAACCAACTTTCACAAACCCAGCTATATTGACAAAAGGACCCATTGAGCTGCTCATGCAAGAAATGCATCTTGTTCCCAAAGCAACCACAACACATTGGGAAGGGAGAAGGGAGTCTCTTTCTTTGGTATTGATTTGAAGGTGATATCCTSCATCCCATGAAGGAGCACCCTGCTGATACAGTAAGTATAGGCTTGATTGTCTTAATGTCCACTTCAAACTCGATACTAGTGTTGCTGCAAAACTAGAGGGCATGAAGCCCAGCGTATAGTTCCAGAGACTTAAAAAAAAACAACAACAACAAAAAAACACAAAACAAAAAAAACCCACCACACCATACAACCCCAAACAAATCAAAAAACAATCAACCTTGCAAAATCCTCAAAAAGCACCTATCAAAGTGATTTCAATCCAGTGATCCGGTACAAAGTCAAAGGATGTAAGCTCTTCTAATCCCACGCTTTCAGCTCCTCCGGGCTCCGGCCACCGTTGCCAGGGCCCGGCTGACACCTCCTCCAAAGGACAGGAGCCCTGCAGCTCAGCGGTGCCTCACCACACAGCTCTTCAGCCATTTGCGACCTGACAGCTGTTGGCTTTGGGTTTACATGCTGCAAAAACAACTCAGGAGGCAAATAGCATGAACAGTACCCCGTTCCAGTCCAGGAGGTTTTATTACAATGAGTTTAGCTCTGGGCAAGCTGCCGTAATCAGCACATTTTTGACAGGTACTTTATTTTTCCTCCGCAGAATACCTAACACTACTGAAAACACTCACTGCCACATTAAATACTGCTGTTTTGTTAAAAATAAAAAATAGAAATTACCTATTGTTGTTCTCCTCCTGCTAATAAAGACTAACTTTATCCTTCAGTATAATCCCTCCAAATCAATTAAAACGCATTCAGCAGGTTGAAAGGATACTAGTCAAGTATTAACAAAAGCCTGGTTTGGATTATGCAAAACTTCTGCAGCAATTGGCTGACGCAGAGATTTCAGTGGCAAAATACTTTCAAGAGAAGCAAAATAAATCTAGCTCTTAAAAATATTTCTTACTCTGTTTTGCTCACTAGTTCTAGCAAGATATTAGGTCAAATCCCCACGTCACTGACCTCTTTCTAAGGTTTGCAAGTCAAACTGTGAATAAAATGTGTAGTCTCTCAGAGTCATTCATACAAATCTCTACAGYGCTGCCATAAACTGGTGCTTAAACGCAATAAATAGGAAAATGTCTTAAAACAGCAGCAGCTCACGTCTGGGTATGCTCAGGTCCATCACCATCAACTGATGAACTCATCTAGGACACGCTCGAGCCTTCCCCAGAATGAAGCGGCATTCCTGAAGATAGGGAAATAACCATGCTAGGCACCAGCAGGTGTTGGAGAGCTGCCAAGGCATTTGTTCACATCTCACAACCTGCTAAAATGCCAGTACGGAGGGGGAAAAGATTTCTTCCCCTGCCCAGAAGAAGCTCCAGCAGGTGCTGTTACCTGTGCTAGGTCTGGCCAATGAACAGCCACACTTACTGCTTCCTTTGCAAAAAATAAAAATTAGGATGAACTTTTATCTGACAAACAAGCCAGGGATCACGTTTTCTACTGCTTTTGCATTTGTAGGAAGCTGCCTCTGACATCTCACCCTGGGGCTTGATCAGACAAGGAAGAAAAAGTAGAGAATTTTAAAGACACTGGCAAGCATCTGGTCTTTCAAAATGTCATTGCTAATCTTCACATCATCCAGCCTGCTCAGTAATCAAGATAGAAGAACTATGCAAGTGCAAATTAGTGTCACTTATCTCCTGAAAACAAGAAAGAGGATATGGAATAAGTATGCCCAAAAGCAACATCGAATTTACTCTCCATGATCAGATGAGGGATTACTGAAGTTTGCTTCACCTCACACAAAAAAACCCAAACAAACACGAAGATACCTCCATAACATTTACCATTTGGCTGAGCAGGTTAGTGCTATATTAAAAGGACCACAGGCTCAATGGCAGTGAGAACAGGAAGGCAAGGAGTGGTTCTCAGCTCCTCCAATGACTTTCAGACACTGCCAAGATAGAAAACCCAACTCCTRCAAGACTTAATTTTTAAATTTTTTTTCTTTTGGGTCTATTAACAGAAAAATTAAGAGGAGCACCAAGGTTATTTTAGGGCATTATGCATCCCAATGACCTAATATGAGTAAACGATATAAATTTATGGCGCGTCACCCATTCAGGTGCAGGATAGACATCTGAAGACCAGCCCTGTTTGTTGTTAAATTGACAGTTTTGCAGGAGTAATCACTGTACCTGCCTAGAAAAAAAAACATGTGCTATATGGTGAAAGGCAACAGTGACAATTGCAGGTGTTTCATATGAGAATACAACTAGCAGGAAATTAAAAGGAAAAAAAAAGGAAAAACACTCCTGCCCACCGTAGTGACCAACTTCCACATTCCAACTCGATACCCTGGAAGTATTTACTTTCTGTGTCCAGAAAAATCTTTAAATACAAGCTTTTTAAGGTCTTTTTGTAATATTGTTTCTTCACTGATGATTTTTAAAGTAATCAGCTTGAAAGAGACCTTACAACTTGACAGTAATTCTTAGCTCAACTGTAGCAGCAATAGAAGGAATCAGCACAATATGCCAGAGGAACTTAAAATGTACTAACCGGATATGAAAACAGCTGTAAAATACTGAAATCCATGCAAGCACATATCAGATCGTCTGTTTAACACTGCAAAATTTGTGATATTTACTTTTCCATTCAAGAATGCTCTTCAGATGACACTTACCCTGAACTCTCAAAAGCATGTATTATGCACAGCCATCGTGCAAATGAGAAAATTAGGGCTCTAAATCCATCTGTTCTCCATTTTCTTCGAACGTATAACAATAATTTATTTTTCCCCTTTAAATTAAATTTCATCAGTCATTGTCCTTTAAAATACAGATACAAACATATGGTCAGATATTTTTCTGTATACAGCATCATCACTCTTAGGGTAAAATTAATAGCTCTTCCAAGCAATTTTTGCTAAGTAGCCAAAATCCAAAAGTAAAGACTGAGCAAATTACAATACTAATACTAATTTATTAAGCTACTTTCAAATGTGTTCCGCTTCCCCTCTTCTTTGTTTGCAGCATGATAGGACCATTTGATAAAGCAAAATTGCAGATGTTCAACCCTTTGTTTACTAAGACAACTGTGGCTGAAAAAGAAATGGAAGTGTCAGCGCCAGGGCTACCTCGTCTTACCAGGAGTAATGCTGTGCTGGAGTGGTTGCTGCTGGAGGAAATTAAATAGTAGAAACTCTGAAGGATGACATTACTGGGGTGCTCTGCAATCCAGACACTCAAGAAGGCAGGAACAAGAGCCTCGGAGAGCCGCTACCACCTCCTCTCAATGAACCACTTGTGTACCTTTTCCCACTACTTTGCTTTCTGGGCTATGCAATATGTTGTCTTATACCTGCCATCCATACGGAGACTTGGACACGTTACACCGAGTCAAACATACTGGCCACTCTTGGTATACGCCAGGCCTGCCACGTTTATATCTCTATCAGCACTAATTCTGCTGCCTTCTGAAGCGGTGATAAAACTCACATTGCTCTGCTGGCAAGCAAAGGTTCATCACAGATGAGCACTTCTGAACATACTGCGGGTTCCCAAGACAAATAAAACTTTCCAACTTGTACTTGCAAGTTGTCCTGTAAAATTCTCTCATTATGGGTACACCTATCTCACAGCAACTTCATTTTTTAAGTTTTCCTAAAGCAGGTGCTTTTGAAGGCAAGTGCCACAACGTTTGGTCTTTGGGATTGCATTTTAAATGACAAAATCTAAAAGGCTCTGATTAATCAAAGCGGGGTGGGTTTTTTTTGTTTGGGTTCCCCCCCCCCCATCATCAGAAGGTCAACTGTTTCACACATCTACTGTTGGAAAGAAAAGAACAAATCCAGGCAATATTTTCTATTCCCCACTCCTACTCTAAGAAACGTGTGTGACATTTATAACCACAGTATAAAAGCTCATTAATACTATACGCTGACCTATATAAAAAGGGTTATTGGCTTAACGCAACAGGAGACACTCTTGTGGAAAACAGGCAAGGAAAGGAGAAAACGGCTCAAGATAAGCCATCTCTCCACAAACGCTGGCTCAAAGGATGAGATCATTAAATGACAGTATTAAAAAGTGGCCAACATTTTTCACCTCCTCTCTGCTCATTTAAAAACTAGTTTAAAACTGCAGAATAAGAGCCCAGCGAACACCCCAGTACATTTTAAAAGGTAATTCCCTCTCAAAGGGCCGATAGCAGGCAGAGAGTGGGAGAAGGGTTTATTTAGTTGAGCTAATCTGACAGACTGGCACCTACTCAGAGGTGTCGGAAGAAGTCTGGCACGTCCACGCAACCACCAAGAGCAGCAGTAAATCCTCAAGGAAGACAGGGCTGCCTAAGCGTTACGTTTGCTTTTTAAATACTCCTCCTCTAGAAGCTTTGTTCTTTCTTTTCAAAGAAATCGTTTAAAGCAAGCTGCCCCATCAACGTGCTCTGAAGAGAGCTACTTCCAATGCTTGACTTTGGGGTTTGCCAAGTCTAGTTAATGCTCAAGGCACCATGCCCAAGGGGAAGCACCAAACAGGGGGTGAGAAATAACCTGTCTGCCAGCCTAAAGTGGATTCCATATTTACACCCAATGCCTCCTCCTAAAACCATCCTTTAGCTTAAACAACGGTGCTTTTTTTTTTTTTTTTTTTTTTTTTTACTTCCATACATATATGGAGAGCAATCCTATCTCCTCTCAGGTTTTGTTTTTCTAGGCTGAAGCCAAGCTCTTCCAGGCTATCGTAAAAAGACTGGCCAATCCTTCCACCATCATCCTAATTACCTTTCCTCGACCTGTGGCAGTTTAAACTCGTCTTCCTAAACACAAGCAGGACACCTTCGTTCTTTGCTGCTCCCAAATGATGAGGCTGAGCTTATAGAAAAAATTAATATCATCCGTCCTTAAGCACATGACATTCTCCTGAAACCGATTAACGGCAGAGGAAAGCAGTTCTCCTCACAGAATAATCCAGCCCTCCCCCGGCCGTGCCAACATCTCTCGGCTTTGGAGTTGGCAAATTTATCTAGCATGCTTCTAATTCTTCTGTAAAGGCTGCTAATGAAAATATTAAATAAGGCGTGATTTGATCCTTGAGGAACTCCAGCAGTAACTTCGTATGTTCAGCAGATGGAAAAAAATAGACTCGCGGTGATACAAGGTTATCAGGAATGACAGTGCGAAAGACTTCAGTCTTTAAAGGTACTTTAACCACCTTAAGAATCCTTGTTGCAGGATACAGAATTACCATGATGCAATCAAATTATGCCCAATTATCTCAAGTATTTTGAGCATTTGTGCCAGCCACCCACCCTGAAGAAAAACAGAAACTGAAATAAAACTGTTTGACACACACAGATGCAGCAGGACCAGCAACTACTTTTATTCAAACTAAACCGGGAAGAAGGCCATCATCATCTTCTGGTTCTCCCAAGAGGTCCCTATCATCCACATGAGGATGCTTTTTTAGCATCACAAAACAGCTTGCAAAGCACAGATCCCCTAGGATACCGCAATTAACTCATTTCCTATACTGAAATCTCTTATTCAGTGAATGGCATTTTAATTAATTCTTTAAATATTTATTCCTCCAATAGGTTAAACCTTAATTAAAATTAAAAGTGCCTGATAGCATCTTCTTATCTGGTTACAGATGCATTTTTTAAAAAATTTGCGGTGATGATATAGCAACCACATTAAAAGGGATACACATTTAATTTTACATTTTTTTCAGTTCAGCGTAACACTAAGAAAATTAATTCAATCTGCATTTGCACTCACAGAATCTGTCTCCTGTTTCTCTAATAACTATTTTTGCTTTGTTTCAAACACAAATTTTACTAAACTTTTTTGGACTTTGCCCTGGGCGTGTGTCTCGCCACCAGAGATTTGCTGATGCTTAATCTCGTATTTCATTAGTTATTGCTTAATTAGAACCCTATTTGAAAGATGTTGAATAAAAATGGACCGTTTCATTATCATGAGACATGAAAGAGGCAAAAAGTTCTTTGTAATCCAAGCTGCTCCTCAGCAAGTTTTTATCGAGTTTATCACGTAGACATCATCTATGACTTTACCTTCTATCTATATTTCAGCTCTTCATCTCCCGATGCAGCTCTTCAGTCAGCACATCTGCCACTACTCCTACATTCATCTTCACACAACTTTCCTGGCATGGGGGAACACCACAACCCCGCTGTTGGGAGACAGGTTCATGCAGTCCATGAAAACCACCACCAGACACTTCCCAGGCCCCACCTCATGCTTTATCTTACATTTTACCCAAAAGACCAGCACAGAAGCCACAGGAAAAGCTCCGGCAATATCTTTTAGTCAAGTAGAGTACACACAGGAGTCCTTTTTAAACCTACCAGAGTTTCTTACAGCTCTAAAGCAAGCAGGGCTTCTCCAGCACTACCCTTAAATATTGACAAAAAAAAAAAAGGTTTATCTTGATTCACTCTCCTTAACTGCAGCCTTTTCTCTTTATAGCCACCTAATTAAAGAAACCAATACGTTTACAATGCAGGCACAGAATAACCAAGTTTACCTATTACGTGCGCAACTAAATACGGAATCATTTCAGCGCTTCCCCACCATCCTTGTTCAGGAACCATTTATGCACAAATGCCAAATTACATTCCGTTTTCAGGCTTGGGCATCTGAGTATAATTTCGGCTTCCAGATAAATAACAAAATGTGCTCAAAACCAACAATTTACTTGAGAAGCATTCACAAATTTCAGTTGTGTCTGAAACCACTGTCTGAAAGGCTTATTCATGAATTGTAAATTAAAGTGTTACTGCTCTATATTATGCAAATAGCCAAATTCTAGCATTGTAACAGAAGCAATGATCTTGTTATCCTGTCAGTCCTGCAAGCAGACAGACACCTTTTTAGCGCATGATTTTCTAAAGTGCTCATGTGTTGCCTTAACTGTACTAGTTTTGATACTAATGAAGGATTTACCACTGACTTAAATGAGATTCACCCAACAACGAGCACTTCCAAAAAGCCGACCATTTATCTGTAACTTGGTATGCAAACAGTATTGTCATACTTAATAAAAATTCCTGTAAGAGCATTTATATGAACAAACACAAGATATCCAACGAAATTGAGCAATAGAAAAATAAGATACCAGATATCAGGACCTTCATTAAAAAAGCATCACACGATGCGTCTCAAAACGCAACAAATAGCCTCGTTCGGGTGTTCAACAGTTAGCTTTGGTTAGATAAATTATATAGCTAAACAGTTGTATGTGAAAAATAAGAGCACATGCAACTGTCTTCAGTTGAGATCATATACATCCTGACAGCTATCCCTTATGGAAAAATTACGCATATGGTGCATGTGGGTGGACTGAGACCACGAAGGGATAAGCGTTACCTCGTTGCATCTCCGTAACGCAGGCCAGGGTGGAGGGTTCAAAGGAGGCTGGGTGCTTGTCATATACATCAGCATATCGGTATCAGCAACTCAAGTCACATGGAGCCCATTAAATCCTATGAAGTTACCTCATCCCTGCACCATTCAAGAAGGCGTCTTCAGACAGACGCTGCCTCCCACCCGCTCGCGTTCAGGTAACCGCCTTGCAGACGGCGGGCGACGTGAGGACGGGCTGTGCCGGGGCATGCCGACCGGCACACCACACCACCCGGCGTGCTGGGGCACGAGAGATCCCCACCTCCCACAGAGCAGATAGTGCCGAATGGAGAGTCTGATACTTGCCTCCATTTAAGATGCAGCCCTAAAAATACAGTACAGATGTGCCTTCTGCAACAGGCAACGGGATTACAGACATACCATGTCACTAGGGACAAGGGCGCAGTCCTAATTGCTCTGCTGTGACCGCACGGAGTTTCCTGGCCTGTCTGGAGAGCAAGGCATAAATAAATCCAAGAAGAGTTTTGCAAGCAAACAGGATTCTGAAAGCAGGAACACATCTGAGCACCCAGTCCATCCTATTTCATCCCGGAGCAGTTAGCATTACATTTGGTTATATTCAATCCTCTTGTTTTCCCCCTTTAATTTTTTTACATTTTACAAAGAAGTAGTCAGTTTCAATATATTTCTTCTTTAATCTTCTCCACTGCATTATGCTACTTTCTTTATAACTTGCGTTACAGAGCAGCTTCCAGCATCCGCGCGCTCTTGTTCAGAACAGAGGTTTCAAACATATCTGTCATGTTGAATCAAAATAGGAAAGAGCTAAGCTTTGGTGTCTTGGCGATACTAAAACATTGACAGCATTTGCATGCTACAGCTGGAAACAACATACTGATGAAGCATCAAGTGGCATTTCTATCAGCAGACAGAGGGAGCAGAAATAAGGCTCGGACACAAGGCAAGGAACTGGTATGGAACTTGATAAGCCACTTCTGTTTCCTCTTGTTTTTCACAGCTATATTCATCTATATAACTTGTTTTGGGGTTTGCTTTAAAAGCGGCTAACAGCATTTGCACGGCTTACAGGCTTATGCACATAATGCATGGACAAAGCAATCGCCACCATCATTAGTATCATGGTGACGTTAGAGGTACCATCAGAAACAATGTTGAAAAAAGGATATTTGCATGTATTTTGTTTTCTGAAATATCAACACATGCAGAGCTCTGGCCTGCAATCTAAATGACACAAAATGCTTCGTTTTAAAATGCATTGATACTGCTCAAGTGAAAAGTTTTCTGCTGATGGGTTTTATGTGCACCTAAGCTGAGCCAAGTGAGCTCAAGACAATCTAGCAATTCCATCATTTACCATGTTACAGTAAAATACGGCTTTTTGCTTGTTCCTAATTATATTCTTAGACTGCACAACAGACTTATCTATTCCCAGTACCCTCTAATTGACAATGCTGTTATAATATTTAGTAATACATTTCCAAAGCTTAAAAAAACAAAACCCACAGAAAAGGAACAGCAAACGCACAGCGAGAAGATACCATCCATGCTTCCACAAACACTTGAGCTGAGTGTACTTACACACCAGCATAAATCAAACAGGCACAATCCAATTTAAATACGAGTCCTGCAAGGCTTTTTCATTAGTGCATTGTTTATGCTTTTGTCATCTTTTGACTAATTTTATTACATAATGCTGAGAGATTTACTATATTACATTACAGCTCAGCTAATCATAACAGAATTAAAAAAGTTAATTTTCCTTCTCTGTTTTAGAAGCTTGAGAGTATATTACATCTTGCTGGTTTTCCATCAGTGCATTTTTCTCAAAATTCCTCTTTTGTTCCCTCTTCCCATTTTACATTATGAAATACATCTCCTATGTACTACCGCTATTTTAAAAAGCATACCTAAGAACGCTTCCATTCTTGTGTACACTGCCTCTCAAAAAAATCATATATAGTTTTAAATTTTTTAGCTGCTTCTCTCTTTTGCCCCAACCTATTTTTTCGGGTCTCTGGTCAAGCAGTAATAGCTCAGCAGTTCAGCACTGACCTCACAGAAAAAAGATATAGGGCCGCTGCCTTCATATTTCCCATACTCGAACCAGCACAAATAATTCCACTTAAATTGGTGAGATACATTTATGGCCCATTTTTGAAGATGGGAACATAATTCTGGTGAGCTATTACTAGCTTTTTGTCTTTTCTTATCGTCTTCCTTAAATAGCTGCTACTGAACACTGTCAGAGGCAGGATGATGCTCTGCCCCGAGACCGCTGCGCTTGGGAATGAATCACCACGCGCCTCATCGCAAAGAGAGGTGCGGCACAAGGAATAAACCTGCTGTTGAACATTACATACACATTTATCTCCATTTCACTGTTTAACTGTTTTTTTTAGTTTTAGTCATGAGCGTTTCATTCAGATTTCTTAGTTCCTCAGCAGCAATACACAAAAGGGCCCAGCTAGGGTCCAGAAAATTGTCCAGAGCAAAGCAAAGGCTCCCGTGCCCATATCACCAGAGTCTTGCTTAGAAATTCAAGTCTAGTGTCCCATATATTAATGTAAAAAGAGGTTTTGGCCCAAAAGACTGCATAACGTGCATCACGTGCAGAAGAACAGAATAAAACAGAACGACGGGAAGACAACCATCGTTGTACAACGTATTGCTCATACAGCTTGATGCACACAAAAAAGCACATTAAAAAAACCTAGAAGCCAAGTTACTGATAAAAACACCTTCCGCAACGCACGGCAGATGACATACCTTGTATTAAGGATTTTCTAGCTTTTTTATTTGCAACTCATTTGGAAAGGACCGCTCATGGCAGGGCTCTTGGTTCCGGACTAATTACTTGCAGATTGTGTCGGATTATCCCACATACAGAAACAAGTGGCATGCTGAATTTGGTCAGATCAAGGCATTTCTACCAGCTGCTTCACAACCGCTTAGAGAAACTCATCTGGATGCAATTACGACTTTACTGCAAAGTTGTTGTTGTTTTTTTTAAACACTGGACCACAGAAATCATGTTCCTCATTCAATTCCCATTGAAGTAAATAGGGTGGTTTCCATAGACTTTGGTGACTTCTAGATAAGGTCCCATAAAAAGATGAAAAATAAGAACTCTTTGTCTACCCAGGAAAGATGTTAATCTCTTATCCTTAAAGGCTGCACATCAAAAGGCTCTGAAGATGCACAGGATTGCTGTGCACAAAGTCCAATATACGGCCATATCGGCAGGTATATTTATGAAAAACAGTATTTTCACCAGCATCGTTTTCAAGGTGGCGTATTACAATGTTCCAGTCATAGTTTAAAACGAAAAATATTTAGATAAAACACATCTCCAAGACTAAGGACTTGGATTCAAAAAGACTAAGCTCTTCTCAGTGAGGTAGCAAGTTGTCAATTTAAAGAGATTAGCCTTTAAGTTAGAAAAAAATACAAACCCACTAATTTCATTCATGGATTTTCTTTTCTTTTACTTTCCCTACAACTAAGATATAGCAAACCATTACCTGAGTAGGCTTTACTTTTATACCTTCAATTTGTCACAAAGCAGAGTAAGACATATTCATACATATTTTATATCCAGTTGATGTAGTTAAAGGCAAAACTGTTCAAACGTCCCTAGGGACAGGGGAATCCGTTAAGCCCTTTACCCAAGGTGAGAGTTAGAGCCGCCACGCAGAAGGTTTTCAGCACGGTCCTCTTCGGGAGATACTAATCCCAAGAGGCACTTTGAAAGAAAATACTCATTTGCCTGAAAGACCTCTACAGAAACCTCACTTCCGAATTCAGATGCAAGTTGTGCCATCTGTGGTAAAGGTGTCTTTGCAACAGTCAACCCCAGTAAGCTTTTTAACAGAGAGCATGGCTTTTAAGTCACGTGCGTAACGACCACAGATGCATGTTAAAAAATACATTTCTTCTTTGCTCGAGCATCTACAACCAAGAAAGTCATTAAGGACAGTGAGAAAGTTGTAGTTTTACAGTAGTTGCTAGCTATGGGTGTCAATAGTCTACAGACTTCACAGCTTTGCTTTTGCCCAGAAACATTTGAAGCTTCTTCTGTTTTTCTATATAGCCATGATTATAGGAAAGCAGCTGCCTTAATGAACCATATAAAGTGTACTGAAAAAAGAGGCTGGGGATGAGACTTTGTTCTGCCCACTAGGAGGTTTCTCTGCTGCTATTTTAGCTCCTTCTCACACACTCCATCTCCGAAGTAAACACACATTTCACCTTTTCAAGATACTTACAACGAAATATATAACAACGCTATATTCTGCCTTTTGTTAGAACTGTGTTGGCAATGTTGATTTTAACTTTATTATGTTATAAAAACAAAGACTGAGTAGGTTCAGACAAATACTCTTAGCAAAGCAGTTTTTCTTCAAAGTTTAAAAATCAACAAGTGGGAGAAGATTGCCTTAGCAGCCTTTTAATAAAACTAGAATCCAGCCCACTTCTTTCATCACCGATGGACCGATTCCCAACGTATTATTATGCTGAAATACAAACTGCCAGCATTCTTCTCTGGCATGCCAGCAATGATGTGGCTGTTTCATTCTGGATATGACAACTGATGTTTTGCATCAACTGGCTGAAAAAGGAAAGTGAAAAACAGTACGAAAAAAAAAAAAAAAAGCTCAGGGAAACATTTCAAGAGCACAGGTGTAGTTGAGAAAGTAATGAACTCCACAACTGACATTAAGTGCATATTAGAAGGCACCATATATAAAATAGCACATAGGAATTTGTAAAACCTGTCTACTTACATATTTTTAAGTTTCTTAATTCTCACGCAATTCTGTAACGTGAAATAGCAAATTAAATAAAGGATGAGGGCAAACTAAAATTGCGATACTGAACAATCCTATAAATAATTGTTCACTTTCACGTGGCTTGTTCAAATCAGGCCATAGTTAGCAGTACCTGAAAGTTATCAGACTACAGGAAATCAGATGATGGTTTCATTCCTTGGTAACAATTAGCATCTTCCTTCTCACTCTAAAAACTTGGAGGTTGGTATCTGCAAACCTCTCTTCTCTAGCTGTTCTCCCAACTCTGTGAGAAATAAAAAGTACTTTTTGCATACTGTAAAATTTAGTGAGAGCCTAGAAACGGACATGTAACAGTAGAGGAAAGACCAGTTGGACTTGCATGGACTGCAGTGCAGGCTAGGATGAGAGCGGGGAAAGAAAAGATGGGTTTTATTTATGAGTTCATATAACCTGCTGTAAGATTAACCTAAAACAAAGCTCCGCTCTACACCACCAGCAATTTTTCAACCATGTTCAATAATCATTTATAGGATATGCCTTTATTTAGGGAACCCAAAAGCCTATTGCTTATCATGTCATATTCTGTAAATACTTGTACCGAGATTAGAATGTATTAAAGTGGATTTTTTTCTGATAGTTGGTAAGACTAAATATGTATTTACAGCACTAAGTAATTTACTATCAGTATTTCCTAAAAAAATGTCTGGGTTTTTTTTCAGTGAGCAAAAGACAGCATCACACAAATACAGTAACGTTGCATGTGCAAATACCACAGGCAAATTTGTCAGAAAGCAAATGTTTTAAAATGTAACAAGTGAATAAAATGTCATTAAAACAACGGATTTTAAGACGTGGAAATGAGAAAATGTGAAATTGTTCAATAACCAAGGAAAGCATCAGTGTAAAGAAAGCCTTAATGCATGCAGCCACAACAGGGTTTTATTTGCTTGTTTCTCTGCTGCTAGCATTGTAATAACGTTGATGAAGTTCAATATTATATCATTTTTTCACCTGTGTATCATATCTGAAAAAACACAAGAAACTGCAGAGGATGAAACCGAGTTCCACAGAAACCAAGGGAAGTTTACCTTTGATTTAATGAAAACAGTCTTTCACTCCGAGTTGAAGTGATTTGTCCCAAGTGGTACAAGTTAGAAGCAGAGCTGCTGGTTGTAATCCAAGTCCCTCGACTCCTCTTCTCCTAACTTACTCTACCAGATCACTTACCTGCCTGTTTTTGTACAGAACGAGCCACGTGTTACTGTACAGATTAGCTCTCCTCTAGTGTCAGTCATCTGTCCTCCTCTGAATTTAGTCCAGTACTCCACGTAACTAAGAAATGACCGCAGCTTTCATATTTCGGGTGAGGAGCAGGAAATCAATACACACTGCGAAGAGTGCAGACAATCCTTTGGCCTGACTATGTTCAACTCAAACTGAGAATCCTTTCAGAGATTTCTCAAGTATTCAAGTCTTCAGTTTTCTCCCAAGCATCACCGTAACCCATCAGAGCACCGCTAAAGCTTCAGCAGAATAAGAATCAACTCATCCTAAATGCCCCGTAGGAAATGCGTTGACAGTATCATGCAAATACCGTCCTTTTCCCACCCAAATCTGCACCCAACAGTTTTCACTGCACTTGTTTACAGAGCACAGATGTTCTGCTAAGACTCAAGTCATTTTAGTTTTTAGTGGTTATCTGAAACAGACCAAATTCTGCTCGTGTTTTTCTCCAGATAAGCAGCTCCAGTCACCGCACAAAATTACTGATGGTAGAGAGCAAGCAGAACTTGCCCCAGTTTCCTTAACTGGCTAGATTGAAAATCTGTCCAATTAACTGTCTTTAAAAAAAAATAAGCCTACTAATGCACGGAAAATTATAGCTCTATTGCACGTAGCACTGAAAACCTCCCAGCCAAAGACTGCAAAAGATCCTTTAGAGAACAGTACTGGGGGTTTGGTTTTTGCCATTGACTTTTGGTCACTGTGGGGAGGCCCTTTACTCATAGGGTTAGGGTTTTGGGGGTTTTTTTGTTTGTTTGCCCCCCTCCCCCCCCCCCTTTTTTTTTTTTCTTTTAAAGAACAGTTGTGAATATTAATACCTGTATACCTTCAAGATAAAAAAAAACTGCTGGGAAAATTCACACCAAAGGACAAAACTTACTGTTCAAGAATGTAACTTACTGTTAAGCATCAATTTATCTGCTAATTTAACTGGAGCGTGAGCTTTGCAACACAGAAATAAAGTATTGAGATTAGCCAGTGCAAAACCACAGTAACTATCATCTCAAACGAGTCCCTTCCCTGCATGGGATGGGGTCCGGTGTCCAAACATCCTTACTGATGTGTCTTAGGTACAGAAGATCTTGTTTTCTGTCAGCAAGCAGAAGCTACATAACAATTATCCTCCCTTCCCTGTAGCATCTGCATTATCCAAATTCTCTGATGTCAGGGGACTGCTTTCTACTAGATTCACAAAGGGTGTTTGGTTTTTGCCTCTTAAAAAAAGACAAACTGGTAAATTAATAAGAAAAATCTTAAGTAGAGAATGCAAGAAGCCCTGTGTGTGTATTCTTGAAGATCGATCGAGCTCCACAAAACCAACTAGAAGAGACTGTCAAGGAGATAATAAAAGCTGGCAAGCTTCTTCACTTCACTTCAGCTGCCCCTTGGTGATGTGAAAGACTTTTCGTCTTTTCTCAAGACAGTGCCAGTTCCGCTTCAATGCTTTTGAGTGCCAGCCTTATTAAAGTCTACGTTGTTACCAGCTCCTGTAGCCGGTGCAAAATTAATATTCAAACTTCGACTGAGAAGATTGTCACAGTTGCTCCACCGGAGTTTGCATACAAGGAAAACAAGTGTTACAGAACAGGAAAATTGCATTAACTGTGTTCTCARATTGCCACTCTGAGCATTGCATACTAATGTATTAATATTTGTTTTTAAAATAAGCATCTGCTACTGGAAGACTGGGAGAGAGCATAAAAGCAGATGCTACCCAAAGGGACACGATTCTTCAGGAAAAGGAAGGCTGCAGGTCACCGGCATCTGTCCATCCACCATAAGGTAACAAGGACCATTAAAACCGAACCTAGTTAGGGCAAGACCAAAAGAAAGACCTTTCACAAGTGACTGGAAAGAAACAAAGCTTGGAAATTGTTTCAGAGCCAAAATTGTGGGCAAGTATTTAAAATACAGATTGAAGCCAACTCTAGATTTCATAGCGGCCAACAGATTCTGAGCGTACAGGGAGAAAAGAGAGATTTTCCTTCTTACCATCAACCAAAAGATGTTTGGCCACCTGAGGTCAGGCAGCGGCCGATACTGGAATTTGAGATGGACGAGTTAATCGATATTTTAAGCGCCTCCCATTCTCTCTCCTCCATCCCACATAACCTCCCTGGGCTTACTGTGCCTCTAACGCAGTAGCTAAAGCAGCAAACACGTGCACAGAGGGTGCATGACTGTAAGCTGATAAAAAGCTGCTAAGCTAACCGATGGCAAATCTGACCTCGCTAAACAGCTTGACAAGAATTTAGGAAGGTAAGTATTTTTACTTCAAGGGGTAGGATTCTCATAGATACCCCATTAAACTTTAGGAATAGAAAACCACGACAGGGTGCAGACTGAACACAGAGAGCACGAGAGGGATGTGCATCTGTAACATCAATGACAGAATTATTCAGGGGGAAGAGGTACATACAAAATATAAACCAGCTTCTTTATTTTTTTAATAACATGCCGAATGCTCCCAAGTTCTCTGAGTAAAAAGCACTTCAAGATCATCATACTTCACTCCTCCTAAGTTTCCCTTAACTGCATTATTAGTTTTTGTGCCAAGACACATCCCAGTATCGCTTCCATACTTGACACCACCTCCATCAAGAAACTTAAAGTTCAGAGCCAATATAAGAAGGTAAAAGCAATCTTATTTCCACATGCAAAGATTCTATTCTATGTTATATTTCTTTTAGAAGCCTCTTTTTTAAAACAAGTGAAATTACATAAGCAATACAATAGTTCACACAGAGCAGTGTGAAATTCCGGAACACCACCTTTCCTATCTTCAGGACAGCATTATAATTCAGTTGTGGTCCAACTGAAAATTACCTGATCCAGTTCTATTAAAACACTAAGTCTTAATACTTATATTTTTTAAATAAGTAATTTATGACTAAGTGGAATAAGAGAATGAAAGGACCCAAGCATGGCTAATTTGAATGATTCACATATACTTATGCGTATTATTCAAAATACTAATAATTCAAAATACTTACTAAAAATAGGTAAAAAAATTATATTCCAGAATCCTAGGCTAAATACTGAAATTTGCTCAGTTTCCCCTTGTAAGAAATGCCATTCAGTTGCTCTTTCAATTTTATTTAATAGTAATAATTAATATTTAGCAAGCCCAAAAGCCATTTATCACTTAAAGCAGCAGGACTGAGAATTTACCTGACATCCTGAAAAGAATTATTCTAACATACTAAATTCTTTTCTTAATAAAGCATTAAAGAGGTTTTTTTTAAACGACAAGCCCCCAGGTCAGTAAACCACTAATGCAGATAGCACTATTCTCACCTAATGCCATTGGAGAGATGGAGAACAGCAATGAAAGTTATCATTCTGTGGCCGCACTCCAGAGAATTTACAGTAGCACAAGTTATTTTTACATTATTCTGAATCAATTCTATTTTTCTTAGGGACAATTTTGTACAAAAATCCAGCAGCAGAAAAGCCAGACCCGTAATTACACCCTCCAAGGGAATGAATGCTTTGTAACGCAGAGGCAGATGGCTTCGTTTCATATGCTGCACTCCCCCTTTCTGAAAAGTTCTGCTGTGATCTTACTGTATGGGCTTTTTAACTTGCTTCTTTGCATCTGTCATCATATTTTGTGAGCTGTGTGGCTGCTGAATAGAAAAAAATGTTTAGTTTTTAAGATGGGAGCAGATTTTGCCCATTTATCATAGTAATTCTCTCAAATGGGATACGGCTATTTTCTCATTAAGAAAAATCTAAAGTGTAACATGATTTTATTGCTCTGCAGTCAACAAAAGCAAAACAGAGCATTTTTTAAAAATGGAATAATGCCTCTGGATCAATAAAGGTCACAGCTACACAGGTAAACTACCTCCAAAATGTGCTAGGTGGCCTTTTGTCTCTCAATAAACCTGTCTATGTTCACAGCTAATTGGAATAACCTGGTCTCAGCCAAATAAAACAACCTTTTACCACTGTGTAAGAGCTGCAGGAACCAAGCTGAACATCAGATTAGTATTTCTCATAATGGTCTTGTTACGCACCTCACCTTTATTTGCTTTAAAATAATCACATACAGTTTACTTTGCACAGGCACTCCATTTATGTCATTGGTCTCCATGTGCCCATGAGCCATTAAAGACTCTTACTAGATACAAAAATTTACATTAAAAAAAACCAGAAATTAAATACCAGAAAGAGTTTTGCTATCAGTTTCAAGGCAGAGCAGTTCCTTTTAGAGAAACCGTAACAGTTTTTTGTCTCTGCAAACCTCTTTCCTCCCCTTGCACCCACTTGTCGAGCCATGGCAATCCTGCAGGCTCCCTCGGCAAAGCGCCACCGCACCGTTTGCAAGCGATTTCGTACTGGGGAGGATGCACCCTTTGGCTACCAGAACCGCACCTCACTGCAATTTCTTTTCGGGGCCCAAATTCTGCTTCTCCCCTTGACCCAGAAAATTGATTTCCCTCCCCAGCAGCTTATGCTGACATGGCACCCAGACGCTTTGAGTTTGCTGGGATGGATACGATAGAAACATTTAGACAATTTCTCCTTCTTTCCCCTTGTCTGCCCCCAAAGGGCAGAAAAACCAGCACGTTCTGGCTTTGCAGCACTATTAGCACAAAGTGCCTCCTGGAGCCACCGGCAGCGATGTACCTGGGAGCAAATATCAAATTTGTATTCTGTGTGCGCATACATGGGCACAAACCTCTTGCTGGCAAGGAGGAGGAAAGGTTTCACACCGACCACGCCACAGAAAATGCCTGTTTGCTTTGAACAAAAGTTTGCATTAACAACTGAAAGGCTGTCTTCTCCCTTTATCCACATTTACGTGCATGTTTTTATGATGTTAGGCCACACAGAGTATTTTGAAATATTGTTAGATCCCATAATCTCCACCCCCATCGCAGCTCAATATAAGCTCCACGAATAGTTTCAACTTTGACAAAGATAAATATTGACAAAGATAAACATTTCGGAGCCAAGAGAGGTGTAGAAAACCCACTAGGTGTAACACCAGGCAAGAACTAGCATGGTGCAACAGGAGTAACCCACACGAGCTGCGGCAGGATGGCGCCTTCTCGAACCAAGTATAGCAAACGGGAGAGCCTGACAATCCGACGCAGTTTGTAAATAGAGATGTTACTCAGATATATTAAGTGAATAATATAAAAAACATCATTGCGTATCATGCAATGGAAATATTGCCTTAGCAACAGGAAAGGCAAAAAGCTTATTTATTGCAAAGAAAGAGGAAAACTTCAGATTTTACAGCAAGTCCCGCAGCAACTAGGTATTGCAGAGTAGCAATGCAGAGTAGCATTGCTAGCTTATGCAGAGTACACTGCAATATTCAGATTTTGTAGTCAGTATTTCAGCTAGTATGACAAAAAGCAATTGAAGGGTTGCTAAATCACATGTGTGTCTTTCTCTCTCTACGTATATATCTATCTATATAAAAATTTTGTGCATACTATAAGCTTCCAGTACTGCTGAAGTCCCACTTTGACAATTTTATTTTTAATCTCTTTCCACCTTACTCTCTCAAATCCAATAGAGGACATGTCAACTATCAGGCTTAATTTCTGTTCTCATTAGCTCCTACATTATGCAGATGTCAGGTCAGGAAGAACTGTATCAGATAACCAAAAATTAGTAATAATTAACCAATAGCAGTGCAGATTGCCCAGAGAGACCTATTCCTTCCAAGTGGTAAATTATTTTTTAATTATCCCATTGAGATGGAGACTTCTAATTGCAAATACTCTAAGCAAGCAAAAAAATATACACTGGGGAAATCCCAGATTATTAGCAACTGTGCAACTTCCTACATAGGTTTTGCAAGTAATAATAGATCTTTTTCAATTAAAAAAAGAAATTCCTAGAACACTTCTTCATCGATGCAGATAAGCTTGAAATTGAAGTGCACGAGGAGGATAATGGAATTGACAATTCAATTTTTAATGTCCAAATTAACAATTTTTTTTAAAGTCAACAAAATAAATTGAAGCCAGACCTATTTAGAAGGTGCAGATATAAGAAAATGAAACGGGTTTTGAGCAGCAGACATATTTTATTAGCTTAACAGTAGATGACGTCAATATACACCTACTTATTTTGCTCTTGAGAGGCACTTCATTTGTTCCAACACAATTTTACAGATCCAGAATCACTCCTGAGCCCTTTACCCTGCCTTTCTGTTACAGGGAGAAAAGAACAGACATTATTTAGCAACTGGGAACTTGAAGCTTTTTCCAATATCCACGACCGTCAGATTAACAGCTCCTCATACACTGAAAGAAAGGAACTAAAAAAGTCCCAAAATCACCACCAGATCTCCACTGTAATCAACATTTTGGAAACCACTTATTTGTGACCACTGTTGAGCACGGCAGCTTTAAATATCCACATAGTTTTGCTTTCAGTGGTCAGCAAAGCATAGTATAGCCGTCTACTGTTGTCCCCTAACCTCGCCCACAGGACAAAACAGAGGGGAAGAGCAGCTCTGACACTTGTTTTTTCTGGTTCAACCCCAGAACCGGTGCTCAGCATCCCTCATCCCATACCCTAAGGGTCCTTTAGCTTGGTCTTGCAGGGAAAGGTATGAGTTCCCCACCTCTCCTAAACCAACCCAGCCGCCTCTTCAGGGGACAGGCTGTAGCTGTCCCTCAAATTGAGCAAAATTAGAAGTATATATTAATATTCTGAGCATCACCTTTAAGACGTTGCATCTAATCAGATGATTACTAATCCCCCCCAAGAACAACATTCTCAGGTGGCCGAAGACAGCAGTACCATTATACCCTTAGCACATCAATTTCTGAGGCCAGAACACCCTGCAACAAGTATTTAATAAAAACATCGGCTATAAAATCCTAATGGCTAATTTGTCACTTCAACATTTCATAACAAGCATTATCAACCTCTCCCAGGATCACAAGCAGCGAGGTTAGTACTAATGTGGTTCAGCCACAGACATTTCTACTAATATGGCTCATGCACACATTTTCTACCTAATCAGCCATCTGTCACCGACTGGAGACTTTCCTCAAAGTTTGAAGGGTAGAGGAGAATATTATGCACTAAAGTTGGAAAAATCAAAAATCCTATTTCATCGCTGCATTTTTTTAAACCAATGTCTTCGCTGCTGAAAGTTGGAAACAGTACCTAGGTGCAGAAGGCGCACAGATTTCAGCTCTGTGGGTGCAAAATATAGTTTATAGGCCAAGTGAAAACTATAGTCAGCATCCAGTGAAATGAACTGCTGGCCTTGCGAACAACCATACTGCAGGAAGAAAAAAGTCAAGTATGTCTCCCGAGACAGAGTCTTTGGGTGAGGCACGGCATACAATACATACGTAAAGATCGATAGCCTTTCTTTTGGGCTCCCAGACAGTTTGGGAGGAGGACAGTTTCTGAAAGAATGCCAATAAGACATAGAAAGCTTTCTGAATATTCAGCCTACTTTCTTATCMCCTTCATTCATATTATTTTAAATTTCACATACAAACCCAGACTGAAATGGCTGAAAGTAAAAACTCCATACCTCAAAGAGGAATCGGGATTCTTCTCTAAATCTGTAGACAACATTATCAAGGCTCAGCTAGTTTTGAGGTTGCAAATAGGCAGGGCAGTATGACTGCTACATCCGTTCGGCAACTCTTTCACCCAAAAGTTAAGTTATTAGAATAAAAAAAAAGCTCAAAAATACAAAGTTTTCAATTCAGAGAAATAATGAGCAATTACCCTTTGCAGTATTTTCTAAAAACCACTTCAATATGCAGATTCTTACCTTTCCTAATTCCCTCAGTGCTACCCTGGCTTTTCAAACCTTTGTCCAGAAGAGAAACAAGGTCATTGCAAAGAAGTCACCGTACGGCAAAAACCCGCCCGTACACAACAGGCCTGTTTTAGCCCAACACTGCAAGCGTGACATTTAGATCCAGGCCATCTTACTAACTTACCCCCACTCTCGCTGGAGTGCTTATTTTCTCATTAGGCTGTTAGAGGAGAAAAAACTATCAAGAGGCATGAGCCACGTCTATGATCTGACCTAAAACCACACAAGCTGAAACATCTGTAATTAATCGGCTATTCAGTGTATTGTCTGACACATGAGCAGAAGACAACACGTTAATTGGAGAGGTCTTTTCAACTCCAATTTGTCCAGCTCCCATGGTTAGAAAAGACCCCTGAAGTCAGAGCAATTTTTTTGATTGTCATTTTTGTTATTCCAGTTCAAAAGTAGCCCCTAGAAAGCCTATAAAATGAAGAGAAAATGTTATTTTATCTGCATCAGATTTTTTCCCCTTTTATATAAGCTTTAATGTAGCTCATAATTAGGCACTGCTATTTCAGGGAAAATTAATGAAATAAGAACAGGCCTCCAGATGAAGATTTTTAAAGCCTGTGTCAGTGACACAAAGTTTTTTGTCACGTTCACATTTAATTGAGAGAAGAGTGGCAGAAACTGGCTAGAAACACAGATGACCTCTTATTCTGCTTCAATGCATCTGATATTTTGTCATCAGATATACTGATATATTGAAGATATCAGTGTGCTTTTTCTGCCCTTCCCCAAATACAACTCAGAGAGGGGGAAAAAATGCCTACAGATTGGGGGTTTTGTTGTTGTTGTTGTTATTTCTTTTAAAGGAAAAATGTTATCTGTTGCCCTTTTAAAAATGTATCATTTTACTTGAAAACACAAACATTTCTCTCCAAGTGCACAGAAGGTATAAAACATGTATTTAAAATGCCAAAGTCAGTGAGCCCATTTCAGAATAGGAAAGGCTGTATTTATATTTACAAAGAATACAATGTATTCGCCACGTAAAAAACAAAGAGTTCTTCCCTCCAAAATTTCAAAAAATAAATAGAAATTTAATCAGAGAAAGACATTTCTTTTTCCCAGCATTTTAAGATTCAAATATTCACTAAAACCCTTTTGATAGTTTAAAATTATATTCATTTAATAAATTCTTTACTCAGCACTACAGTTATCCTTTGAATACACCAGTTATAGGATTAAGCACTTCTCAGACTGCTTTGGACAAAAAGACATATTACAGTATTGTCGCTCCAGTAAACACAACAAAATACATATTCTTTCTGAATACGGACACTGTTGATCTGTAATTGCAAAGCTGCCTATAAGGCTGCCATTTCACTGAGAAATTTGCTAAACACACAATTATTTTAACAAGACTAAAATACTCCAATGCAAATATATACAGCAGCCTGCATTTGACAGAGCAGGGATCAAGTCCCTCAGAGAAGTCTTGTAATTTCCGGTTAGATTTGTGCCATTTGTATCGCTGCTGTGACACCAGATGCCTTTTCCATTTGGAATTGTACTTCGACAGAGTTATTTACAAAAATAATAATATTTTTCACCAATTAGTTTTCCTGCTTTCCAGTGCTGCTGCCCTACTTTTACACTGTTACTGCAATTTACCACTGAAGTAGAAAACTGAGTCAAGGAGAAGAAATAGATTTCGTTCTCCTTCCCTTCTGTCTCAACGTATTAGGTTTTCTCAGTTTTCAGTCCCTTTAAAATGGCTGCGTTTCCCGATCAACTCATGTTAAACGCGCACCGAAAACAAACCGCCTTTCAAAAGCTTAAGAGCTGACCAAAGAAAGATCTATCAGAAGAAAAATAAAGCAAAGCCCCAAAAGGAATACAATTAGAGATGTCTACTACTATTTATCCTTTTCTCAGCTGATCAGTAAAAACTGGTATAAAGCAAGAACTGTGTTTCTGGATACTACAATATCTTCATTTATAATTCGAAGAGGTGGCCGTGGGATATAGAAGATCCTCACGTGTATATCAAAGTATTTAAAAAGATGGACTGCAGACAGAAGTACGGAGCATGCGGCCATTTCTCAAGGCCAAAGACGACATCAGGGAACTCCCAAAGGCATGAGATCTAGGGCCTGTATTCTTCACCGCTCACAGGTGACCTGGGGAGGAGGTAAAACGGGGACGTGATGAAGTTCACTGACTGTTTTCAGCATACACTACTAGAAATCTTCCACCTGCAAAGATGAAGGTCTTACAGGTGAGACCGGCACAGAGGAGACTGCTAGGGACTGCTTTTCCCCATCTTTTCCAAAGCAACCATTAGCCAAAATCCAATGAAACTAGCAAGGAGCAAGTTCAAAAGAAACCACTGGGTATATAGTTAAGCTATAGTACAGTTTGAACATGTTCAAAAAAGTGACTGGATAAATTCACAGCAGAAAAAGGACAAGTACTAAAACCAGAGAGACCACCTGTACTCAAGCAGTCTGAGCTACCCGTCAGAGGAGGCTGAAAGAGTACTCTAGGAAAAATATATTACTGCACGCTCACTCTGCTCAGTATCCCACTGCAGTCAATCATAGATGGACCAGTATAACCCTTCTCACGTCCTTATTAAAAACTAGAAGACTGAAACAAGTGAACACCATGTCTTGAGGTAAGGGCTTGCCACCACAAAGTCAGTGAGCAATTGAAAATTGAAATCAAGGCTGGGAGAATGAATCCATTTGCCAGGACACAACAGTCAAGGAAGGATTTGTATGTGAACATCTTAATTTCTTTTCCACCTTCCCATATCATTTGACTGCTGTCTGAACAGTCAATTATTCTAGTTTATAGTATAATAAAACCTGCGGGTTTTTTTCCTGTTTCAAAGCCTTCCAGCATTCATCGGAGTCTGTGCAGACCCACCTGGAAGCTCTGCCCGGCAGCAGGACCCTAAAACCTACTTCTAAAACCAACATACCTACAGCTTCTTTAGTCAAAAAAACCCAACCAACCAACCAAAACCCCACAACCCAACAAAAAACCCACAAACAACAAAACTAACAAAAATCAAACATTAATGGTAAGTTTTAAATGCATCTCAACTTCCCCTTTAATAGGTTTTCCAGAAGAAGAAAATTAATGTTAGTTATACAATTTCTGCCGAGTGCAACCTAGCCTGTCCCTCGGTATCGCTGTCTCCAAAAATCTGAAGGGTTGATTTTCATGAATGAAAATTTATGATGGAACACCGCAAGGAAAGCAAGAGAGGAAGAGGGAGAGAAGCAACTTGAAAACTTGATTACTCAGTGATGAGTACCTAAAATTTATCTACATCTGTGAGTAGTTTCTATCCTATCCTAAAACAAGGGATAAAAAAGGTAGCAGATTTCTTCTTGTCAAGTTTTTGTTTTACTTTTATGCAAGTCATCTAGAACCTACTTCATATCCCATTCATGTAAAACAAGTCTTTATGGAAAAGCGTATCGCATTTTCCTATGTCGAGCACGTTTGGAAAAAGCTTCACCTGACAGGCCAAGTGAGGTACAGGGCAAGGTTCTCCATTTGGGGAATCAGCGACACCTTCATAACAAGTCATGAAGCTGAGCTGGTTTTCCACAGTTACAGAGGTTCCTGGAGGGGCTGGACASAGTTTCTGCTCTTCCCCACTTCTCTTGGGAAGAAATCGGAGAAAGGAGCTTGCATGCAAAGCCAATCTAACATCGCTCCTCTGTAAGATTAGAGAGAAGTGGAGCGGAGCAGCAGGGAACCAGAGCAAAACAGAGTATTTGGAGCTAGAAAATCAAAAGCACTGTCGATATACACGAGAGACTGTAAGCATGTTCAAGCCTGATGAACAGTGAAAGGAGCACAGGTGACAGTAAGAGGTTTAGCAAACACGTATATTGGGAAAGTTTTAGAATGTGAAGTCTAAATCGCCAGATTATAAGGAACAGAGAATGAAAAGTCTGATTAAAATAACTTAGAAGGCAGGAAAATGGAAGAAGTCACTGACAAAGAAAAAGACCGCGAAGGGGGAATAAGTAGGCAGCAAGACAAGAGTGGAAGTAGAGAGACAAATACAAGATGGTTTCAGACAGAAGAGCAGTACAAAAAAACAAGGAGTGGATACAGAAAGTTAAAAGTATGCTTGTTAATCTGCTCAGATCCAACATCATTGTAAAAAGTAACGCACTAAAATGGTAGCCTCCTAAGACCACAGTCACAGCCCCAGAACTCTGCTAGGAAGTTGAGAAGATACTTGGATGACGCACAAGCTTCACTCAAAACAGCTGAGATCCCTGTCCCAGTGACCTGCCAACTCTCTTCGTGCAGCCTACCCAGTTACAGTCATTGGCCACCTGGTTATTGGGATATAATAAAGTTTAACAAAATAAGAAATTTTTAAAAATAAGTAGTTTTTACAAGAGGACAAAAAAAAAAAAAGCAATTCTCAAAAAAAACCCTAGTGGTAAGAATTGATCTAAAACTGTCCAAAAGAAAGGCAYGTTTCAGACTGAAACAAAACTAATCATTTAAACCCCAACTGTGCAACTCGCTGTGAATCAGAGACGCACCTGCACAGGTTGTCTACCTTCAGCACACTGCGGGGAAACTGGCTGTAAAAGCTTCCTAGCTTTTCCTGTGCACATAATAATGCAGCGTCTGATATCTGAGGGACATAATTCTTGTGTGGCAAAGTTGGGGTGGGAAAAACGGTAGAGATGCCCGATGGTTTTATGTCAAACCCAACCACTTCTGTGAATTTGAGGGGGTTGTTTTTTTTAAGAACTCTAGTACCACAGAAGATTTTTTGAGAATAACTCAAGAAACACACACACACACACACACACAGAGTGGCTTAGCCTCACTCTCACATTATGTTTTCATCATCTGAAATCTCTTGAGAATTTTCATTAAAGGCATTTTTTAATTCTTTACAAATCCCTGAAGTATAGCTCTACAAGGACATTTATTCTCTTAGGTGAAAAGGTTTAGTCTGACTGCTGCTTATCTCCCAGCAAACACTGACTGTAAATGCTGCCAAAGTCCTGTACATTACACAGCAAGCTATGATTTAAAAACTATACAGCTGAAAACATACACTCAAGCAGCCGCATTAGGACCAGGAAGGATGGGACTCTCCAGACTGGAAAGGAAAAGGTGGAGGTGAAACACAATCCAGGTTTCTAAAGCAGCACAGGGAGCGGAGAGGCTGAAAACATAACACAAAACTAAAGGGATTTAAAACTAGGAAAAAATCCCATTTAAAACAGGTAAAATAGTTTTGCACCCAGCAGACAGAGGACCCCTGGAGCTTGCCGCCACCGGGGCGGCGGAGCCAGTCTGCAACATCAGGTCAGAGATGGTCTCRGCTACCTTTGGGCAATCTTCTCTCTTAAGTAGCCAAAAAAAGAGCAACTGAGGAATTCAAGTTAAAGACTTTCCCATGATGGTGTGGGGAAAGAAAAAGGCAGAGGTGTGGTTTGCACCTCCCCCTTGCACATCCAGGTCACCTATCACCAGCTAACACCCAGGCACGGAGTCCTGCGAGAGCCACACGTCCCACCGTATGTCCAGAGAAACGCTGACTTGAGGGAGGAATAGACCTGTCTTYACTACAACACGCTACCGCTGCTACAGTCGAGGCTCCCGGATAAACGTATTTGCACTGATCAATTAGGAATACCCGGATTTAAGCTTTAATTTCCTGTGCAGCGATAGAATTAGGTTACTTTGATTTGATTCAGACTAAGATTTCTACCAGCTTTCTAGCTTCTTACATTTGTATTTCCTAGACATTGCACGGTTAACAAAGAAGCCGGGTTAACAGATGGGAAGGAATAAAATTGATGATCTGGGATCCATTTCTGCTAAGTTGACAAGCCCATTTCTACAAACTAGGTATTATATACATCATACAGGCAACAAATTAAGGATTTTAGTCCCTGGACTACCTAACAGACAGAGCTACCCAGAGAAATTAGACATACTGTTATCATTGAATGCCTCAGGGACAAAAAAAAAGGAGGTAAATTCATAAGCCTATTCATAACCACCTATTTTACAGCATTACAGGTGCAAGACCTCAGATTTTTTACAGTCTCAGTCAGTACTTCTCATAGGTAATAAATCAGCTTCAACAGTTTGGTAAAGGAGTTAATTCATAAAGCCAAGAGTTCCCCTAACACATGAACATGCTGCAGCTGTTTTATAGTCAGGGTTTTGTGTAATATTGTCAATTTTCCTTGGCTTTGTTTCTTCCACTTTTTCCCTCAGAAGAATAAAAGTAACTCTGAAGTGTGGGGGGGGAATCATTCCTTAACTACCTTGAGAAATATGTTGGCGTGACTACAAAAGCCAAGCAAGCTTGAGGAATACAAGGTCTTGATATATACAAATTGACTCAGTTATTGAAAAAACCCCACAGATTCTCCTCAGGAACATCTGAGGAGAGAAGAGTCAATGAAATTTGATGGTATCGGAGAAAACAATCTGGTGTACTAAGCATCAGAAATTTTCCTAAATGAATACAGAAAACATCTGATAAACTTTGCCCTCAGAAAGAGAAATGGAAATTTTTATGCATGAGCAGGAATGAGACCCAGGGCCACAGCCAGTGCCGTATCCCCCGTTCCCTTAGGAATTACAGCRCATTAGAGAGAAATGAGAAATTTTGATTAATGACAAAATGTACGAGTAAGAGAGCCTCGAAACCACGAGGATACATCATGAACTTTACAGCATAAAGCTTTTAAAAATCTCATCTTCCTTCACACACACACACACACAAAATATCAAGTATTCAGCAGATTTTTAAATAACACACATTTTGTCACACATTTTCAACTGTGATGACTTTTTCTCCAGAAATCATTTGCGCAAACAGCAACCGTGTTCTTAAATGTAGAACTAAGAACTATTAGTAATGACCTTATTTTGCTTTTAAAAAGTAAAATATGAAATCCATATTATTTTTGCATTTTCTAGAACCCTAGCTACTGGCAGTCTTTGGGAGTCCCATGCTCTAAAGTTACTCCAAGGTAAGAAGTGGAAGATATTGGCCAAGAGAGCTCAGGAGCTAAGAACAGCTGTTTTTCATCATGCTCTCTAAAATGGTTGTATCAAGAGATACAAGCCAGGCCTAAGAAACACCCTTCTTTATGTTATGCAGTTTGGAAGCAAGTACACCACACAAGAGCAGTAGCAATTAATAATCAGTCCAAACTGAAACAAGCCTTCACATTCAGAAGTTCAGCTGCAAGCAGGGTCAAAAAGAGCAGAAAAAGAGTATTTGAATAGCACAGTGATCCATGAAACCAAAATCAAGGCAGTAAAGCAGCCCTGCCGAGAAGGGCTTGGCGGTACTGGTGGATGAAAAGCTGGACATGAGCCGGCGCTCGCAGCCCAGAAGGCCARCCGTATCCTGGGCTGCATCAAAAGMAGCATGGCCAGCAGGTCGAGGGAGGGGATTCTGCCCCTCTGCTCTGGTGAGACCCCACCTGGGGTACTGCGTCCAGCTCTGGAGCCCTCAGCACAGGAAAGACGTGGACCTGTTGGAGCGGGTCCAGAGGAGGGCCACGAAAATGATCAGGGGGAATGGAACGCCTCTCCTATGCAGAAAGGCTGAGAGAGTTGGGGTTGTTCAGCCTGGAGAAGAGAAGGCYTCGGGGAGACCTTATTGCAGCCTATCAGTATTTAAAGGGGGCTTATAAGAAAGATGGGGACAAACTTTTTAGCAGGGCCTGTTGCAACAGGACAAGGGGGAATGGCTTTAAACTAAAAGGGGATAGATTTAGACTAGATATAAAGGAAGAAATTTTTTTTACGCTGAGGGTGGTGAAACCCTGGCACAGGTTGCCCGGAGACGTGGTAGATGCCCCATCCCTGGAAACATTCAAGGTCAGGTTGGACGGGGCTCTGAGCAACCTGATCTAGTTGAAGATGGCCCTGCTCATTGCAGAGGGGTTGGACTAGATGACCTTTAAAGGTCCCTTCCAACCCAAACTATTCTATGATTCTAAGTAACATCTGTGCCCGAGTGAGCTATAATACTTTATAAAACAGTAGCAAATGGTTACACTTCTGATTAGGAGAAAAGTATTAGATCATAAAACAGGCAAAACTGTTGCCAGTATAAACTTTTTTCCTAAGGAAAGGGACTTTTGTGGCCATTCCTCCCTGTACTAACTTTCAAGCTTGTTAAGCAACTTCAGAAGCACAGAGATTAAAGGTATTTAGTTGTATGTTTGGCAACGTTATCAGTGAGTCGGTGTGAATTAGAGTCCTGGAGTCCTAGAGGTTAACATCTTGCCTGAAAAAAGCACCAGCCTTACGAAGCAGTGCACACGCACCAGCATCAGCCAGGACACAGAGACCTCTTGCCCAGCCAGTAGCCAGAGAAAAAAGAAAAGAAGGAATGGTGTAAAGGTGGCATTTGGGGACACAGGGAGGGAAAAATGCACTCTGACATCTGGGTATAAGAACATATTTATCTTAATGCACATCTACATGGACACTCCAGAGGTAAATTCCTGGACACTTCAGACCATTAAGAATTGGAAAACTGGTTTCACTCTTCCAACAAATCATGGACTAAACTTGTCAGGCCAAGACACAGTTCTACTGAGTTTATTGAAGACAGACATTAGGTTTATTCCTCTTGGTTGCTGTCTGTTGAAGGGGATGAAAAGCAGTCAGTAAAAAAATCTGGTGACTCTCTTGTGCTATATAAAGCACGAAATACACAGGTTTCCTCTTGTTTTGTGACACAATGAAACTGGGAAAAATAACTATTCTTCATGCTTGAGGGATTTTTCCCTCAAGTGAATAGTAAAACAGAAGCTTTAAACAGGTTCAAACAATTTAGCCAAGATGATTATTGACATTTTTTTCATCTAATCAAGATCCAGTTTTTACAAAGTTTTGACTAACTTTTCATATAGAGTACCATGAGAACTAATCCATTTCAAGTGTGGCCATCCAAAGCTCAATCCAAGCTTAGTGTCTACAGGAGCAAGAGAAAAAAACCCAATCAATCTTCTACTATTTCTTCTCCTTCCTTTCTCTCAGAAAAGAAGCGTTTTACATTACCCATTACACCTTGATTTTAACATCCTTTTACATACTGGGAACTGTACTTCTATTGTTGACTGACCAACTTTAAATGTTTATAGAACAAGCTGACTTTATATATACAAACCCCAAAACATTCGAAAATTAAAAGCATACACACAAATCAACATCTCTCATGTTTAAGAGTCCAGGATATATCAAACGAGCATAAACTCCAGGTGCTACTACCTAGGATGCCGTAAGACAGATAAAATAGTAATTCCAATAAAATTGCTGAGAAAGTTAAAATATCACATGTTTCTAAGATGGTTTTTATGAGTTTAAACATTATAAGATAACTGATTTTACTTCTACTTCTGAGCGGTCCCTAGGGTTAGTATTCCCTGTGTAAAGACACAAAAGCAGTGCCACAGGAGCCGTGTCACACGTGACCACTGCGCATTACTTGCAGGTAAGGAACTTACTTCAGAGAATTTATTAATTTAGAACAGTACCTAACACCACATTAAAAATAAGCTGTTGTACACACGGTTTTGACAACGCTTGTTATATAAGTGTTATCAAAATACCTCACTTAATTGAGATCGTCAGCGTGYGCTCTCGCAGAGGGGAAGCGCTGCAACAAGCTGCTGGTAATTTTGATACCCTACGGATACAGCGGGCAACAGTTCTGACTAGTCAACCGATCGTTATTTACCCAATTAATAAACTCTAAAACAAATTTTCACTGTCTGTAATTCATTATGCAGTCTAAGAAAATTTTTACATTTGTATCAAAGGAAGTTATTTGCATTTATTTAAAAAAAATACTATCAGGTTTGTAAAAAAATGCTGATACAAATCTATCATTATTGCTAATTAGACGTGCAACATAAGTTACATGAGGTAGAAAAGGCTACTGCGCTTCAAATGATGCAAGGCCTTGTAGTAATTGGGCTTAACAAGAAAACAGCAATTACAGATTTATAGTACTGCCTTAAACATAAATACTGTCATCATATAAACAATTCTCTTCAAATTTGCTATTCTAATTAGTACTCGTGCACTTTGTGCAAAAACAAACATTCCAGTGACCTTCTGTTTAAAACACTTTAAATTTATAAATTTTTATTGCAAAAGTGATAATATCAAACAGTTAACTGAGATGCATACCCATCATGCCATTTCTGGTTATTATAACCTTTGGGTTATACATTTTTATGTATATACACACACATATATATATATATATGAATAATTAATTCTAAGAGAAACACTCCATAAGCTGTCATTTGTATGTCACTGACTTAACTTACTTTTCCTCTAGTTTCCTTCTATTCCTAGAGTTTCATTCTATTCTATTCATCTGTTTTATACGACTATTTCATGCTAAATTCAGCATTTAAGCATTTGTACTGCAAGTGTAACATCACCTATTGCACAAGGCATCAAATTGTTTTTTTCTAAATCAATTTCTTTCAGAAACTAACTTTCCCTCATGTATTTTTCAATTCTAGTAAGGTAATAACTTCRTTATTGTCAAAGTATTCTTTAATGACTGACGCTTTACATGAAATTGTATGCTGTTAGGCTGCACTTGAAAAGCTGCATCAAGGACTGTTTCGTAAGGGAGAAGAGTTACAACCCGATACTGCACATCCTGGCTTGTTTGCTCCAGCCTTGTAATTTCTTTTCTTGTTTTGCAATAGAGCATCCTAAATGTCAATATAACTTTTTGAAGCAGCTTGTTGCTTTTAATGATCACGACCATTTTGAAACTAAGCTGAATGGTGCCTTCAGGGCACCGTTATTAAGGGAGGAGAAATTCACTGATCCAGCCACCAGCCCACATTGCCTCTCGGGCTCTATTTTTATAGACCATTAGAAATCTGCCACGTTTTTCACATTCCCTAGATGTGGCACTCCAGGGCTTTGCAAGCGCCTACCCTATGTGGGATTATTCTGTCAAATCTTATGAATACCTTGCTGAGCCTTCAGGGATTCTGATAAAATTCAGTTCCAACTTCAGTACCCTGCCCGCCCGCCCCCATAAAGACACCCACTACATTCAACCTTTCTTGTACCTGTCTGTGAAAACTCCAAGAAACTTTGAGTTAAAGCAACACGTTTCTTAACAGACAACAGCAAGTCATGTATACCTCTAACAGTATTTGGCATCAGCACTTGTGAAGTGTGTCCCTAAAGCTCAAACAAGTTGGGCAAGGAATTTTTAATACTACATAGTCTTATCCCCTTCAAAGACAAATACTGCATCCACCTATGCATGGGCATTAAATGGATTCCCTGCGGGTCCCCAACAGAACCTGAACGCTTTTAAGGTATTTCACGGGGATTAACATCACCGTACCACGTAGAACATCCCTGCCTGAAAACGTCCTCACCCAAGTTTGRGAGAGTTACCTCTCCTTTTTATTAGTATTGTAACTTCTTCATTGCTAYGAAGCATCCTTTCTCTCCCCTACTGTTTTTGTTCAGTAGGATTTGCTGGAGCTTCTCTTTGGCACCAAGCTCTGGCATCAAGCAGTACCAGCTGCTTTTATGCAAAAACAATGACTACTTTTATATTTCTATTAACATACAAACCAAACATTTCCATAACAAATATGATTTAGTCACCAATACTTTAAGTTTCTTCAGTCTCCCTTGTTATTTCTTTAAAGAAAAAGAAAAAACACCCACTAATATTCCTTAATCAAAGATGAAACATTAGATAATCTGGGATGCTCCTCTTCCTTCCTCTGCGCTCTATCACTGACAGGACCATTTATCCAATTCCTACAAACCAACAGACTATGATGCACTACAACCACCAAACAGGTTTTTCTAATGCAAATTCTGTCTGAAGAAGGCTCAGCAAAGAGGATTATTACCCCAACTCCTTGGCTGGTGGCGGCACCGTTAGGGACATCAGTAAGAGTTCTCCGAAAAGTATTTTCTTTTGCCAAAAAACACACAATACTTTCAAGTTTTATAAGTACCACAATCGCCACTGAAAAGCTCTAGCAGCTCCTGATGACGGCTTCTGCTCATGCTCACCTAGAGAAAAGCTGTCCGCTCAGAAAATTGTTGACTAACTTTTATGCTTACTTGGCAACACAACAAGATACGTGAGAACTTGGTTTCATTATAGCTCTAGGAAACAAGATATCCAAACAAACCTAAATTCAATCTGTGAAAATTACCATGACTAAGTAAAATGCCATTAAAAGCACCAAAATACAAAACAAGAGGCTAACAAATTCCTGTTTCACATCCAATAGCAAATCCCATGTAAATTAGTGGTGGGCACAGACACGTGGCAAAGTGCTTCCACAATAACCCTGAAGCCCTAATTGCTGGTGTTCTTCAAGGTCTGTCTTTTGCTTTGTAACACCGTGTTTGGTAGCTGTTGAAAACAAGCAAGAGTAAGTTAGGGAGAAGGAGCAGGGGAAAAAAAAAAAAAAATATTCAAATGGTTTTTGAATACTTGGAACAAATGCCTACTCGTGTATGAATTTTTTTAAAGCTTATACAAACTTTCTTTATCAGATTTTATTACAAGACCGAAAACTTGGCCATGACAAGGTATGGAAAAGGTTACAAATATCAGGCCTGCCAATGCACATATATACATTGGAAGAAGCCAGCAGGACTAAGACCACGGGGATCCGGGGGAAAAAAATTTAAACAACAAGGGGAAGCAGAGTCAGGGAAGCCTGTCCACCTTCTCCATCATCTTGGACTTGGCACCACCACCACCTCCACTCTGAAACCCTGAACAAGTGAAAGAGCACTGCCAACCAGCACTCAATAGTTATGTTCCAGAAAAGAGCTAAACTGGCAGAAGAAAAGTACTCCCTGCAACAAGCTTCTCATTTCTTCGGATAATCTTCTCCAGTTCCAGGGTTTGGAGTTTTTCAGTTCTTTAAACAAGTATTGCTTACACTTAATACAATATACAGTGAGCACATGGTAGGAGAGAAAAATAAAAACCACACCACAAACCTCATGTTCTTTCGCAACACTGCAGAAAGGCTTAAGTTACATGGAGAATTTATTCCTCTTATTTGAGTTTGCAAGTGCATACAATTGTTTAACAGAGGTAACTGAAAACTTACAGATGTGGTTTTTTTTTTTCTGCCTGATAACTGGCAGCCCCAATTTAATCCTAACTATTGTAATGAAGAATTACAGGTGGATTTTAGCTCTTAATAATCTGGAAATAGCAATTAAGTCAGGGCTGCCAATTACCAGCATGTATACATCTGGATAAACCACTATATGCACAGCAAGAGAACTGAATTKGCTACCAGTGTGCATATATAAGCACAGTCTATATGAAGATTCATTTCAAATCATCCTGAAAATGCATTCRTTTTCTGACCTGCTTCCTGGGACACGAGAAGCCACAGCGGGTCAAAACTTCTCTGCCTCATAGCAGGGTTTTTAACATGAAACCATTCATCGCCCACAGGCATTTTTACCAGGATGCCACTGCATGAAGGTGCAACAGAGCAAAGCTGACAGCAAGTATTACAGGTTCAACGAAGAAAAACTAAGATGATCAAGGTTACGCATTACGCATAGCACTCGCAGCAAAGGGAAGCAGCATGGTGCAGCGCTAGAAACCAGAAGCGCAGCCTGAGCCTGCAACAGGCGCAGGGTCGGGGACCTGTCTGGCCAAGGGAGACGAACCTGGAGTACGGTACTGCGGCTGCCCGGCACGAGGAAGCAAGGACCGATCCCCGACAGACACCAATGGCAAATTTGGAGGCAGATCCAACAAGCCTTCCAGCCAGACTGCCACAAGTTTTGATTCTGAGCTGCCAGTGAAACCCAACGTAGAAGATTTTACGGTTGTAAGAGTTTTAAGAATTTTCCTAATAATAGGAATAACAGCAAGAATAACAAAATTCAAACAGACTGAAGCTGAAGGATGGAAGTAAATCTATAGAAGGAAAACAAGGTCCTATTTTCTCAGTGTTTTAACCTTTCTAGAAAAAAAAATTTTCCATTTTAACGACGTCAATTAGTTTCTTATATAGAAACAAAAAAAGGTAAACATTAATTATATTGCTTTAAGTGCTTTCCTATTCTGAACATTTACTTACCCAGATCTGGGGTTATAAAAGAAGAGATACAGAAGTTTTTTTGTTGCCTTTTGAGAAGTCATTGCAACCCAATCTTTCATTCTCTACTGCATTAGAAACACATGTTAGTGCTCTACTGCTTTTTCCCCTTTTAAAAAAGTTTACGTGCAAAAAATTGTCTCTTGCATTATTTCATTTGCATGGTAACACTAAGCATGAAGCATTTTAACGGAAGGAAAAATTTTTTACGCAACCATTCGCAGCACCAGTATATATGAATTAAGTTAACTCAACGGCAGAAAGATGTATTAAAAGCGCCCACCAGCACTGATTACTATTGAGGGTTTCTAAGTGAGACTATTGTCCATTTCAAAAGTGTCTCGAATATCAACTTTCATTTAAGAGGGAAGCTAAGTTAAAATATCAGAACATATTCCTGGCCACGAAAAAAGAAACGAATATGCCTACAAAGAGACATGTCGTAAATTCAAGTTACTGGAAGCTAAATGAAGAACTRAAGTATTTTTAACTACCTGTACTGTTTATAACCCAGTACCTTTAAAATTCAATGTGTGACGTTACATTACAGAAATAAAATTCATTTAAACGCAAATCTTGCAAAAAAGTGAAGTCAGTTACTTAAAAAGTGTATAGCGCAATGCTCATTACCAAGTGAAAAACACAGCAAACACAGGCACTCACCTGTCAGCACTGAGCATCCTCAGCTGCTGCTTTACAGYTTTAAAGAATCAGCAACAGGAATGATTGCAATGGAAGTATGATAAATTACAGTGAAGACTTGCCCATAAGCTAAATTAAAGGAGCTGTTACTGCTCCCATTAGTTGTGTATATGCACTGCTTTGCTCATGTGTGCGCATCTGCTGTACCTGACCTCAGGACTTATCACTTTTGGAGCTGCATGAACTCCTACAGTGTCCTCGGGGCAAAAATGACAGCACAGAGGCATCTGGTTCTCCAACCATC
>JAYKAV010003488.1:4949029-4994348 GCA_035582835.1 Phoebastria nigripes | reverse complement strand
ACACACACAAATTCGGGGGGAAAAAAAAACAACTATCAACATAGGTCAGAGAAGAGATTAAGTGTACTTATCTTTCGAAGTGTTAGATAATGAGTTTCTAAGTAAGGTTGCATGTCACTAATTTCACATTGATTCAAACGCAGGCTTTTAGCAAAAAAAAAAAAATCATACTAGCATATTTGTTAGCGCACATCGTTCAGCCATGCTTCAAAATGAGAGACTGACATTTATTTTTGCTGTCACAGACGTGTAGTTTACAATTCCATAGTTAATAGCTGAAAATGTTTTCACTTAGCAATAAACCCAACATTTACTACAGTCATAGAATCGAGATTGCACCCGGCTTTTGATCACTGCGTCAAGGAGGAGTTTCAGCACTTCTGCAAGATGAGAAGGTCAATGTCTGCTTCCCAGCATTACCATACTTACTCCACAAGCTCAGAAAGAATAAAATTCAGAGCTGCATAGCCTGTAAGTTTTGCACACCAGAAGCCAAAGAGCATACACACACAAGAAGGGTCACATGCAATTATAGTAGATTGGTGCTATGTATGCATACTGCCTAGCAAGTTAAGGCAAAAATGCAAGTTAGACTGCAATTACAGACAAGCATTCAGCATAAGATATGGGTGTTGCAAACGCTGGCATTCTCTTGACAGCAAACAGGTCCTAATTTTGACCTGCAACTTGACAAAACCACCAAAACCAAGCAGATGGCAGACTGTAAATTAACATCCGGAATTCAGTCCCGAGAAAACAGATGCATTGAAGGCATTTTGGTAACATTATGGCAACAGCAGCATTAGTTCTAGCGATGTGAAATACCAGGTACCTATTTGCAGAGTATCCGTCATTTATATTCTGCCAACTCTTCAAGAAAGGGCGGGGGGGGGGAACACCAAACAAATTATACTGCTGGTAAAATTAAGCCTTCTTCAGCTGATTAAAAAGACAAGTGTAATGGCCAACTTGCCCTTCAGCTTAACAGTTTTATCTCATTCAAGAAGGAATGTAGTGGGTTCAAAAATTTAAACCTAAATCACTTCATACRAAAAAGGAAGCAATTTTTGCTTTGTTTTACACTTCAACCTGCTATTAATTGGTCAACATTCAAAAGGAACCCACTACTGGTCAAATTATGGTTCTAAATCCACTTATTTGGTGGCTTTTCTTCCTGCATGATATATTCTAGGATATATTTTAAATAGCCTTGGCTGCTCCACAAACTCTTTTATTTAAAAGGAAATAAAGAAAGATGTTATTCTAGAGGGTATCGGGTTTTTTTACTTCCTGCTTAAAGGAGGCTAACAGAAAAGATGACAAAATCATTAAGCTTAATCTAAGCTACAGAAAAAAGACTTTTACGTTAGCAATCACAAGAGCTAAGTTGGCTCACACAGAGCTAACAGCAAAGCTACTCTGCAACAGCACATGACTTGCTGAACTACAACATTGTGTAATCACATGGGTATATTAAATCTGAGAACTACAAGCCCAGAGCATCTTGTAGAAGGGGGGGAAAAAAAAAAAATCAATTTTGTTATTACTTGGTTAGTTATGGCATGGTATAATTAGCCTAGCTCATTAAACCTAAGACTACACAGCATCTTGTATAAACTTTATTGGTAATACTGCATATAATCTGCATCTTGCTGAAAGGAGTAATAACTGCATCAATTTTCTTTTTAAAAGGATAAGCTTCATATTGCTTAATGCTAAAAGAAATTAAGATTTCTACAGAAATTAAAGTTTTAGTCATTATTCCCTGAAACAGAAGTCATACCAAAAATGGGCTTTTACAGCTTTGGCTGGAGTAACCCCATCCTGAGGAATCAGGTAAACTTCATCAACCTCTTTCCTTCCCTAAACCTCCACACCAACATTCACCCTTTATCTGCCCCCTTCAGTTCTTCCAGTCTCCCCCTTAGCCATTTCGCCTCATCATACACACCACCACSCCGCCACTGTTTGTTTGTGGGGGTTTTTTCCCCTATTCACTTCTATCTTCTCAATAAAAGTATCTTCTCCTTACCGAGAGAAAAAGTAGTAAAAAATTACTCTCTGCTGTCATCACGCTATTCTCCCTCTATTTCCAAATTTCTCTAGTGGTTCCTTCTCTCGCTATTTAAAACATGCTCTTGAGARAGGAGCTGCCTGCTACCTGCAGCTCTGTGTGGAGTGTATTTCTAAGCACTTCCCCCAGTACTTGCTCCCACCCCCATTTTTCTTTTTTAAATAAACTTTTCCTCTGACAGTGAAAAAAAATGAGTGTAGAAAGAATGGTAAGTAACTGCCTTAAGTCCCATGCCACTTATATCTAAGAGAGAAAGGCTGGGTTTACAGCCACTACACCAAGATACTCCGAATGGAAGAAGCCTTCCCTTCGCTATTGAAGATTTACTAATTACTGGCCGTAAATATTTTTTCCAGGAGTTGCAGCAGAGAAGGTCCTGGTTATTGAGGAACACCAGTCTCAGATTTCCAGGGTGGGGAGTTCAACCAGTGATTTAAGGTGTCCCTGAAAGAACTGTGAAGTAACTAGTATGACTTCTGAAAAACAAATAAAACACAAGCAGCATTCAGAAGAGTGGTTAGAGTTGCAAATGGGAATTGTTAGTTTATTAAAAATAAATTGCATCTTAGACATTAACAGTCTGTGTGTCCTATCATGCATAAAATTTCAATCCTGTTTTATTTGTCTCACAGTTATATGAATTGTTTACAATATTCACTGATTACAGTTATATTAGAAAACAATAAAACAAGGAGTATGAAAAACAAGTCCATTATTTAAACCTAACGTTTAATTTTGCTTTGCATCGATATTCAGCAATACCAATTGGGAGCAAATAGGTTTTGTGCATGCTATTTAAATAGTAAGAACAAAGAAACTTGATCAACAACAGGAAAGGCATACAGAAACGAAAGAATGAAGCGACTACATTAAAAGTCATAAAGCATTTTTAAAAGCATCATTAGATTTAGAAATGTATCAAAAAATTACCTCTTCTGGAAAAATCTATAAAATTACACAATTGAAATTACAAAGCATGAGATCGCCTGTAACGGGGGAGAAGAAAGGAAACTGAAACTTCCCTTTACAGTTCAAAAAAACCAACCCTTATGGAAGCGCACAGCTGCGTCCGAGTGAAAGAGATAGGCAGCTCAACATCTTGTATCAGTAACATATGGCTTAAGGCAGGTACAAAGAGATTTACTTCCCATGTGATCCATTAAAATCTCCAGATATGTTTAAAGCTCATGCTGTGGAATTACAGTAATGGAACCGTCCTGGGACCTCAGAGCTCCGGACCACAAGTGTCTTTTGTTAAGAAAGCCGCCAAGGCTTGAATTACCATTTAATATCAGTTTTCTACAAAAATATAGACAGCCTATCTAAAACATATGGACAAATATGCTTTTTAACATAAAGCTTTTCGAAAAATGATTTTTTCTTTTTGTATTAACCCTTTAAACATATCTCGAAGTGCTCTGCTTGTCACACTGGGACAAGACTTCAGGAGACCATTTCCTACTACTTTTTGCATTTGGGCACTACCATTTACAAGTCCTAATACCTATTCTCCTAGAACGTGAAAYATATACAAATAAAACCACTTTGCCATGCAAACTAAAGAAACAGCTGCTAGATCATCTAAGACTGATACTCAATATTGCAAGGGGGTTTTTTGGGGTTTTTTTGTGTGTGGGGTTTTTGTTTTGTTTGTTTGTTTTTTAAGTATTTGCATATGGATAGAAAAAGCCGATAACTTGTCCTATAATTCTATAGCGTACTATAAAAGCAAAAGCTTGCTGAGGCCTTGATATAAAGACTCTGCTTTTCAATCTTTCATCTGAATAGAGTCAACACAACGAATGAAAAATTCTCCCAAAGTGACTGTTAAAGATGCAGGCCAAGCATCTTACAATCACCTCAGCTGCCCCGCTTGCTGTCTGCTCTCATCCAGGCTACTAGACAAGCAGCTCACATGTCTCTAACACAGGAACCTTAAAAGCATATTAAAATAAACGCTTTCAGCAGAAGAAAACTCAACAGCTCTTGTTTTCATTTGCATCCTATTTGCAGTATTTCAGATGAGCTCTCCTGTTTTATAGGCTAAGTCTTACTGTAACACAGGAGCAAGCTTAGCTGTATTTAGGCCAAGCTGACCGATTCGAAAGTTGACCTCTGTGTACGTCACTTGTAACAACCACTGCACTTTTATCCAAGTCCACAAAAACACTGCCAGTATAAACTGCAAGTACCACTTGCCTAGTGACAGTTGTGGGGGTTTTTTTGTCTTGTTTTAAAAAACAACACATTACTTAAAACAAAGTTGGCGGGGTTTTATTTTTACATATGTGYGTGTGTGTGTGTGTACGTGTGTGTGTATATATATACACACACACACACGTAAAAATATGTATAACCTGTCCAAACCTCAGGATTGCCTGTGTTGACATGGAAGGTAATGACTAAGGGAGCATTGCTTTACTTCCATGCAAGCTTGCACTAAATGCTCTCCCCAGATGTTACCTTCCTCATAAGTCTCTAAAGAGACTTTCATTAAAACTAAACATCTGGAAAAAATTAAATCGGAGACAAGTAGTTAAGATGCTACATTAATTAAATTATCAGTTGATTATAAACCTATCCCATAAATTCCTTCAGCRCTGCCCTGTTTCAAGACTCATTTAAGAACCTGGCGACTCACGAGAAGTCTGGCAAGTTACCTGGAAAGGGATACTATTCATGCTTACAATACACGAAATTTCACTTGCCGTTATGCTCTGTGAAGACCTGGCTAGCGAACATCTCATCTGTTGAATCAAGMAAGAGCTCAATTCTGTAACAGGTTAATTGATGAATGAATCCGAAGTCTTGCATTTGAATTTCCTTCCTTAGAACAGCAGCACTTCGTTGCAAATTATGTTCCATGAAGTAGTTTTGACTCCATTACTATTAAGCACTCCAAAATTATAAATGTGTGTGTTGAATAACTTGCTATTCAAGGCAGAAAATGCAAATGCCCTCAGCCTTCCTGGCTGCTTCAGAGGCAGAAGCTGTACGAGGTTGGGCCATGCCTTGGCTCGGAGCTGGTGCAGGCAGCGCGTTGCATTTTCTTTCACATTACTGAGCTCAGCTCCTATGACTATTTTGCTCAGGAGAAAGCTCCAATGTCTTCCCTGATCCAGTTGACGTTTTTGCTCTCTCAAATTTATTCCAAATTTCCAAACCATAACTTCTCCTTGCAGGCACGCTCGTCAGAAATGAGTGGATCTGCACCCCAGCTTCGTTACACCCACAGCGTACCTTCACCCTCCYCCTCTCATTTCGGGGACGCCTCTCCAGGCTGTCACACGGATGACTGCATATTTTAGGAATAAAAGTACCATGGTGACTTCCAAACACTTGGAATTCAAAACACAGGTAGCTGAAAAGAATTTGGTTACTTGTATGAAGTAGTTAAAATACAAAGAGGTAAGTAAAACCTGACAGAGGGAAATTTACCACCGCCAAAGCAACAGGAAACTTCATCCTGAGGCTTCCTAGTGATGCAGACCACCGAGCCTCGGCTAACAGCCTGCTAACACGCACCTGAAAGCCAGTTTTGCTGTTATCAGCTAACCAAATGTTAGTTAACAAAAGCTTTCCAGGAGCCCAGTAGGAGAGTTCAAGGAGAATCGAGGAGCACCTTTAGCTTCATTTTAATCAAGCTAAATTGTTTAAGCACAAAGCAGCTACAAGAAAAACTAATGTCATTAAAAAAAGACCAAGTTCTACCACTATTCCCATCCCTCTTCATTACACTGCAATCTCAAACCTAAATTCAGTCGTAAGGGAATTTTCTCCTTTGTATTTACATTCCAATGCAATGTCAGCCATATATAAATCTATCATGTCATCATTTCTGCACTGGGGAAAAGAGACTAAGAAGAAAACTCTAGATCTATGAATGAAGACGAAAACCTGGTCTGTATACAGCTGTCAAACAAGCTCAACAACATGCTGCTATATCAAGGTATTTATGTTTGAAATGTCAACAGATACTTTCTTAGTATATTAAGATAAAATAAACTACTGCATTTCCTTCCTAAACCCAAGAAGGAAAATTTCTAGGGTCGACCAAGACAGGCGCCTCGGACTCTTGGGCTTTCAATGGAACGTAACCTCACCCCTACTTAAAAAAAAGGAATAACCTTTTTTCCCCTCCATTTGCCAGGATTTTAATATCTTTAGAGAAGTGAAAACAAATACATTGAGGAAAAAGCAAGTGTTCTTGTTTACAGTAAGCGATAAGGCTTTTCAGTAGACTCAGAAAAGAAAAATAAAGATGCCCATATGGCCAAAAGTGCAGAGAACACCAGAACACCACATTCAGCATAGCTCAGATCCCACACGTCTGGATTCAGATCACGTACAATGCTTAAAAAGGCAGGGGTGGGGGGGGGGGGGAAAAAGTTACATGGAATTAAAAGCAATTAAGTAGAGACCGATACAAAGATAAGGTTTAAGAAGTAGTCATTGTATCAGAAGTTTTAAATAATTCTTCAATTAAATAATGGGTTTAATGAATAAAAATGCCATTTGTTTTCTTGCCTGTCAACTTCATTAGCAATCCAAGGGAAATTATTTATGCATATTCAAATTTCTTACTTGTACGTCTGGCATAACTGAATACACTCTTGAATTTGTTGATAAATTTTTCATTCTCAAGGAAAACAATTTATTCAAAATATCTGGCAATGATATTCTAATGACTAGTTGAGCATTACTACTGTGAAGCAAGTAAAAATAAGAGTTTCCATTAGAGAGAACAGGAAATATTTATGTAACTTTTAATAGTGTCAGAACAAAAGCACTACCTGATGCTACCTTTCTGTTAACATACGCTGTAGACAGTATCTTGATATTCTATCGAACTTCTGCATTACCGTTCTAAGAGAATGATCTTGCCTTGCTACAGAAATTTTGAAAAGGAAATTGTCTAACACGTATTGCTTTGAAGATGGTTTTAAATTATTCAGACATTTCCGTTGATTTCTTGCAAAAGCACCAAGAAGTCTGAATTTGAAAAGATAAGATTTGACTAAGAAGCCCAAGCATGTGTCTTCACAAAGCCTGTTCTCATTTGGAAATATTAAATTCCTTATTAAGTCATACAAACTTTAAGAAAAAATGTCTTCAAAATTATCATTCCACCAAAATATCTCTGTTTTGATGAAACTGCATTGCTTGGACAGAAAACAAATTTTGGGCAGTCCCTCTCCAGAGTAAGTAACCAGACTCAGCTCCCCGCTTCCCCTAAGAAGAGGCAGAAACACGAGGGACGCTGGGGTTTAAACCATATTTTTCCTTCCTCTTGGTGCAGCAGCCTGGACTGGAAAGGAAGCAGAGAGCAGCTCTAGCACAAAGAAAACTGCTATGAACTACAGCGGATGCTTCCGCTACTACATTTCTCCTTGTCTCTGTCTCATTAACTTCTCCCCTACAAAGGATTTGTGCTTCCAAAACCCTGGCTACCTGTCTCGCTTCCAGAGAAATCCCATTAATTATGACATGCAACACCACCAAGGAGTCATTCCAAGGAATTCTGCTGAGCTCAAGTTACCACTACCAAACAAAGAAAGTTATAAAGGCCTTCAGGAAAACCTACAGTACTACTTTAAGAGATTTTGGTTTAATTTTTTTTTTTTTTTTTTTTTTAAATGAAGTGATTGAAAGGAGGAAAGAAAGGTGAGAAAGTTAATGCTCACGTGCATACAAATGAATTCACACATGGATAGATAACAACCTTTTCCTTTACTCTTCCCCTTCTTTCACCCCATGCTGAAAGTTATATACATAAAAATGAGTGCAGCATCTGTCCTGAAGATTGGTAGAGGACTGATCAAAAAACACAACGCAGCACAATGAGGATACCCAAAGGAGTCTACAAGGCTAGAAAGAAGAGGGCTTGGGGTACAAGGGGCGGGGTGAGCAAACGCATTTTCTCATAGAGTAAGTAAATAACTTATGGAGGTAAGAAGTAGATAATACTGATTAAACCATTTCTATTAAAAAAAAATCAGGTTAGACTTGCATTATCTCAAGTGTCCTTGACTATATATATATATATACTGTTAATGGCTCCAATACCATTAAACTGTTTATTCTATAGCTTCAACTGAAGAATTAGCAACAAAACCCGTTTCTCCTACTCGCAAGTACATGTACAGCAGTTATGTTTGCATGTTCGTGGCTGGGGAGGCAGGGAACAGTTATTATACCATATGTGCTGTCATAGCAATCAATTAATCCACCAGATACCGCTGCTGAAAGCAGGCCCTCCGTTGGACCAATCTTAGAAAGAACAGAAATATGATCATCATCTTTGAGCTGGTAACACTACTGTGCCATGTCCAACACCAAAATAAACCCCAAAACAACACACACTAGCAGCTGAAACTGAATGTATTTCATTGCCTTCTCATGTCAAAATTAGAAAAAATTCAATGTACGAACATGTAAGAATATAGGTACTATAACCAGGTGGGCATAAAGGCAGTCAATAAAGCCTCAGTCTAAAGCCTTCTTAGGGCTCACTCTGCCAACCCTGTAAATCTAAATTTCACCAGTTAACAGAAAGCAAGTGATGGGCATGATGTTAAAACAAGATCCATACTACAAGAAATACAAGAACCACTTTCTCAGCTACACTCACTCCAAAGCCTCCAAAATAACGCTTCTTCCCTTCGCAAAGCAACAAATATGATTTGAGCCTTAGCCCTATTTACTGAAATTTATATGGCGAACCTACTTTCATTTTAGTTTTTTTAAATACCAACAAGCGAGAGGCGACGACTCCTCTCCATTCTTCAGCCCATGCAACAGTTGGCAAAACACCAGCCTGAAGAACGAAATCCACGTGAATGGGGGGAGGGAGGATGAGATCAAATCTAAAACCCATGAAGCTAATGATTTTTTTTTTTTTTTTTTAATATAGTCTCTAAAACTGTATTTTAGCTCTTGCCATCATTAAAACAATGCTAGTAGGAATTGTAGTACAGTCTGCCATGTCAGTACATTAGCTGTTAAGGTTATGTATTTAAAGAGTTATTGGTTTAATTCAACCACTTGCTTGCCATCTGCTACTTACTTGTGCTTTATGCATTTTAATTATTCTGGAGACTTTCAAGATCTCTACTTTTTAATAACCTTCTGTCACATTCTCAGTTATCAAAACACTCAGAAAGCTTAGGTTTTGGGCAAACGTTACATAAGACACAGAGAACAAAGATAACGCACAAGGTTACCGTCCATTTTCAAGACAAAGACACTACTGGTTATAGCCAAGAAAACATTGCTCAGGTGGTTGAAACCATTCCCTGTCTCCTCCCATCCAATCTTTTTTTTTTTTTTGATCAGTGATAAAGATATTACCATACTTCTGCCCTTATGTTCAGTTTTTTCCAGAAGCATCCAAGACTAGTTTCTTCTGACTTGTGCTTTCTTAATCTGTTCTTAAAAATGACAAAAGTTTATATAATGGAAAGATTAAACCAAAAATAAAGTTACATAACTATAAAGATGCAGACAGAACAGCTGAAGGGTGTAATATTAATAGCCAAAATCAGAGACCTCAGCTTAGTTTTCCAGTAGTAACTGTTCAGGTTATAAAAATATATTCTAACCTTTAGGAAGAACAACCACCGATGTAGATGACTTCATACTGTTATAGAAAGTATGTTAGCTTCTAGTGATACTGAGTTTTCTGAGGTGGTATGGTAAAGCAAAATCCATATACAACATACACACAGAGGTAAGCAGATGCACTTGCAAGAACACCGTTTTTCTACAGAGAGTCCACGTGGAAGAGGAGCTTCGGCAAATACCAGTTCAGGCGAGAGACAGCTATTTGTGAAATCCAACTCAAGACAAATGGCAAGCCTACATCGCTTCCAATACTTTCCAACGCTATATTGGTGGAGTTTTATAAAGCAATCATTCATCATTTTATATACGCATAATAAAGAAGATGATTATTGAATTGTGGAGGAAAGCCACAAGCAAAAAGGTGGACAACAGTCTAGTCATTATAAGAAGTATAGATTGTACATTCATATATAGCGTGACTACGCAAGATAAACTTTTTTAAAAGCACTTTGTCTCTAACTTCATCCATAATGCATCCAAAGACCTTTTTCAAGAGAAGCGAGGGTTACATACAGATGCATCTCCTTCTCAACTCTTAAAGTAATGCAGGAAATGGAGGTACTCGCTGCAGACTCCCCACAGTTAAATTAGTTTCACGTAGCTTCATGTTTTAAAATCAAATGCTGCACTTACAATAACCACGCAAAATACAGAGATCTCCAAACACAAAAGGAGGGATCAAGAATTTTATCAAAAGTAACTACAAATCGGTTTAAGTCCTAAATTCTCAGAGATTATCACACACACAACACACAATGCATTCACAGAAGCAGAGAGAGAGGAACCAGCTGACAACTAGGAGAGCACAAACATAAAGATTTAAAACTAGGTTTAATTCCATGCTGTATCAAGGAATACTTAAAGTCTCAAAGAAATCAGTCTCTGCATTTCCCATATATTTCCCAAAACAGCAATACTCCTCCCCCTCTACCCCTTCACACAGGGAGGCTGTGACCCTACTCCGTGAGTACCAGAGAGACAGTCAGAAAGCTGCCTGGGCACTTTGCTGTGAATTATGCAAGCGTGTGTGCTAACCGGTCCTTGTCATGGGAGCAGCTTCCCGTCAGTATGGGAAAAGCGTACCTGGAAAGGAAGATCCAAATGTTTTAAAAAATTAAAAAAAAAAAAAAATGCTTCTGTATGCTAGCAGCATTTTGTCCAAGGTTGTGACTGGCAATATTGTAAAACGTGTAAGTTATGACAGTACCTTCACATATTAATCAAAGAAAAATTGGGGAGGTGACTTTTTCAGTCATTCAAGGAATGAAGAAGTATTTTAAACTCATTAAACTACCTTTCCTGTAAGCACAGCCGTATGTAGGTACACGGAAGTTATTTCCCACACTGCTTCAAAGAGACCTTTGCAACATTTTTTGCAGGTCACCAGATAAAACTTCTCCCATACAACAGAACAACAAGACACCTTCAGAAAAATCTTAACTCTATTTTCTCATGGTAGCCAGTGCTCCAGCACAAAGTAACCAAGCAGGAAGTTCTCAGTGCTTTTATCTTTCAAGTAGCTTTACTACAGAGAGACATGGCTCTGCAGCACGTAGAGGAGAGGGATGGAGATGTGTGTGTGACTACAGACCGCTCTTCATGGAAACAAGTAAAGGGGATCCGTGTTTCAGCTCAGGCAAGACAGCAAACAAAATAACACGAGACAACTTTTGTTCCTAAAGGAGTCCAGAAGGTAGCACAGGCACATCACATCCACCATCAGCAACTTGGACAATTGAGAAAGAGGAGGGAGGTTTCCGATGCACAATGAAAGCGTCTACCCCTAACCTTCATTAAAAGTCAATGGGATTTCATCTCCTGATTCTCATTACGGCTTTTGAAAATCTCCCCTTTTGTCCTCCCACTGCAGACCACAGATGAAAGCAAAGGCATTTCTGTTCGACACAGGCAGCAGCCACTTCAGCTAAGGCTGACCGGGAAAAGCGTGAGTTTCACTTCTGCCTCGACCTGGGGTTTTTCTATTTGTGCAGTTATTGATCAGCCGATGGGTAATAACTGAATTATAGCAGAGCCAGCAGTTACGATCAATCTCTTCTCAGATACAAACGTGACCTCTCTCACCAGCTGCAACCTGGAAGCTTTGAGGGTTTTTCATCGTAAAGCAGTAGATACTTACTTGTTCAAGCGCTGGTATGAAACATGAAGAGCATATTTACTGTTTACCAGTAGTAAACAAAAACACTCCACTTTATTTCTCAGTGTGAAATACTCAGTACTTACACTGAAGTACTCGGTGATAAAAACCATCGTGTATGTGTACATAATATCACTCAAAAGTTATCTTTTGACATACAAGTACTGAAAGTCCAAGAATTTTACTGATGAAACAAGACATGTAATTTAAACACTACAGTTACTGTTTTGGCACCGTTTGAAGGCCTGTCTCCTTTATAATGATAATTTAATCCTAAAATTCCAACAAACAAACAAAAAAATTACAAAACCCCAGCATGCAGTTTCTGCTTCAAAAGTCCTTTATTTCCTACCTGGCATTGGTAGCCCTCAAAAACCCTGAATAAACCCCAAAGCAAACAAGAAAGCTATTACAAGCTTTAGTGCCTTCATAAACAGATATTCACATTCATTTTAATTGTTCCATGATAAACAATAAATAAAGACTTTCTGTTTTAGAAAAGGAGATTTAGTAGCTTTTTTCACCCAATTTCCTTGTTAAAAACAGGATTAAATAACTGGTAGGCAGTAGAAACCAATCCCCATAAGCATACTGAAAAACAAGTCATCCAGGACAGCGTAACAAACTAATCCACAACTTCTTTGATTTGTTTGCTTGTTCAAGGGTTTGGGGATTTAGTGATTAACATAAGGTTTCTAGATATCGTTAGCAACTCCAACTCAGACCAGCAAGTGCAGTTTGTCACGGCATAGTTTTGAAAGCATATTTGGGGAAGAAAAAAAAAAAAAAAATCTTGCCATCCACTGTGAGCTTCACAAGAAAATACTCTAGTCTTAACTGTGCTATGTACACAGTAACAACATAATACTTTCTCCTACATACTCCATACTTGAATAAAATGCTGTGGTAAAAAAGCATCTGTGTGTATGTGGATGCACATCTCTATTTTAATGGTTATTGCTTATTAACGCACCCAACAGCAAATCCCCAACAGATAGCACATTCAGCTCACTCAATCATAGCCACTTGGATATTCCTGTTTCCAGGAATACAGCACACCGCTTCACATCACTGCCTTGGTTGGCTTTAATTACTAGAGTGCACATATATATATTTTATATAAATATACGTGCCATTCCATGACATCCCAATAGCTACATGTTGCTGAAATAATTGAACTGTCAATCATTACAAGGCAACCTGTGAACATAAAAGGAAAAAAAATATTTAGAGAAGGTGGACTTAGCTCATGACATTTATTCCTACAAGGGAAGAATGGCTCCAGACGTCAGTGCTATCAGAAATAAGCGCAGAAGCTTTTTCTCCATATTTTATGCAAATTTAAACTTACTCCTGATGACGGGGGCAGACAAGAGAAATGAACCTGTCCTGAGAAGCCCGAGCAGTTTAGTTGAAGAGAGAGAGATACCCACTCCAAAATACTATTAAGAGGAAGAAATGCCTTACTGCCTAAGACCAACGGTCTGTCTAGCCCAGGATTTTCTCCCTGATGGGAGCAACAGGGGACGGTGTTCAGGGAGAACGTGTCAGCCTGGCAACTGCCTGCGGTCCCTTCCTCTTGCATTCCCCCTGCATCCGTAACTGCTCCATTAAGGATGTTAGAGCGTACATTTATGTCCAGTCCTTTTACTATCCCTTTATGACCCGTTGACTATGAATCTGTCTAATCACTTTTACAATAAGAAGATTTAGAGGTTGAGAAGTTTAACACTGAAGCTACCTCCGTTCTTCTGAAAGGCTAAGGGCAGCCAGCCCTCCCTCCCACAGGGCGTGCGACGGCCAAAACAGAGCAGTTTGGTAAAAAGTTGGCCCAGGAATTTTACAGCAATAGCAGCGAAGAATTTAAAATACGTTTCGCATTAAAAAAGTTGGTATTTAGAGGCTGCCGCTCAATGCTAGAGCCCAAGTTCCCCACACCCATAAACACGGGACAGCACACTATGGTCAAACAGTGCCTTTCTACCGCAAAGGCAAGGGGAGCACCAGACAGGCATGGAGGAACTGCCAGGGCCGAGCAGTGGGTAACTCTCTCAGTAGGGTAACACGTAAAGACAGCACCCAGTCTAATATGCTTATAACATAACTTTTTTTTATTGTTAATAAATACTTTTAAGATTCTTTTACCGAAAAATGAAGTACAGCAATTGCACTTCCTTGCTTTTCTCAACGCACTCAGTGCAAGTATATTTTTCCCTTTTTAATAAAAAGGTTTTGTTAGTTTTTAACATTACACATTGACCACTCTGGAGTCATCTCCACGGAAGTTTCATAAACTGACATTCTGGTCAGACAGGTTGCCTTCCTCACAGTTTGAGGCAAGAAATTGCTAAACGCCAACTTAGCGAGCACCTGCTATAACTAAGAGTTATCCCGATCCCACGGGGTTCGTTAGCGTCGCTTTAGATTGCCATTCCAGTCTGGTTAAATAAGTCTCCTCTGTAGTTGGTGTTGAAAGCTTGTTGCGAACGGTTACAGATATATAGGCTCGCTCTACAACAACAAAAATTCACAGGAAAGGAAACAGTATTATTTCATAATTGTGCTTAAACATTATTACTAAAATTATACATAGACGCTATAAAGTCAAAGCAAGTCTTACACAACCTGTTTGATCTCATATGTGTACAATTTTCATATATGAAAAATATCTTGGCATTGTTAATAGCCATAAAAGCACCTCTTTGCAATCTGCAATATCCACTAAGCTTTTTTTACTTCCTAAGACTAACACGCAAAGTCAATTTAACCCAACACCTCTCATGAAATACCAGGGTTGAGACATCCAAAAGCACAGAAAGTCAACTGACATCCAACCCCAATTCATGCTTTCAAGCTTGTCTCCTCAATACTCCTCATTATACTCATGCACAACGGATATCACATAGTAAAATATATATACACACACACACACACACACACAGAGTATACCTAGAAGTACCACTTCAAAGCTGTTCGGGGCGGGGGCGGCGGGGTAGGAATACAAAACCCCAAATAAATTTTCAAGGGAAAATTATTAATTATCCCAGTTGGAATTTAGCCAGTCAAGCCTGACATCTAAATTTCATGGTAAGTCTACAGTAGAGCTAGGTGAAACTTTAGAGGTAAAGGTTTATTTATTAGAAGTGGTATGTAAAAGTGAAATACATCCAGCATTTCAGCAAGTAGCTCTGGCTGATATCAGCCTCTTTACTCCACGTCTTCTCAGATCTTTTTCCTCCCCATGTACAAACAGATCCAGCTAAACTTAATAATAAAACTTTAAATGATTTTCTAAAAATTATCAACTTTTTTTTTTCTTTTGGGAGGAAAAACAGTTGGACTAATAAGTAATGCAAACAAATTTATTTCTAGACAGTTCTTCTAGACAGTTCTTCGGGCAAAAACATAACTTTCACCCAGATATTTGCCCAGCGCCATTCCCGAGCCCTACTATGATAAAAAAAAAAAACAAACCAAAACCAGAAACAAACAAACAAAAAAAACTAGTGCCTAAATTTTACACCTCATCCATAAGAAAAGCATGAAAGAATGACCTGCTTGGCTATGTTTTTTCAACACGTGTGCATGTGCACGTGTGCAGGTGTGCATAAGTGAAGTGGCTTCCAAAGGTTCGTGCTGTTTTGTGTCGCAGAAAGCCAGAATTGGGTATGTAAATGCAGCAAGTTGGACACTGGAAAACACACTTTCAAACTTTCCACCTCCAAACTACAAAATGCAAGATTGCAAAATTCAGTTTTAACATTCTGAGATCAAACCCTGAGTATATACACCTACCTCCCCATCAATGCGCATGTGATAGGAAAAAAAAAAAAAAAAAGAAAAAAAAAATTCCCAACTCCATTCTTTCTAACCATTTCAGATTTTTAGGAACATATGGATAATGTACCCTCGTTATATATAGCATTATCCCCTACACAGATTCTCGCGACAACCTACTACTGACAGTAAGTACTACGGGCTCTCCATTCTTTAAAGTGCCATAAACATATTTTGAATGATTACATATCAGTATTTGCATGAGGGAGGAATACGTTTAGCATGATAAAAAAATATATCCAGAGTTCCAGGATGGTTACACCACTTAAAACTGGCAAACTCATAACTATCTTCATGACCAACAGTTCACTCAACAGAATTTCTGAGGTCATTTGTATTTGGCATACGACATTTGAAAAATTAAGAATAATTTAGAAAATTTCATATTCTCTCAGACTTTACATTCTACGAATCCGTTTTTGTTCTCCTGAATCTTGTACTGCTGCGTTAAATGTATAGAATGACCCAAAGCAGCTTTTCCGAAACAGAAAGTCTTAAAGCAGCCTCCTGATGAAGTTTCTTCATAAGAATTCCTCCCCACAAATTAAATACAGTAACAAAGGAGAAGGTGGGCATAGACAAAAAGACTAATAGGTAGAGCTGGTGAGACAGGTAACTCCATATTATGGCCAGAATATACCACTTGACACGCTAAAATAGACATACGCAAAGGTAAACATACATACAAGAACTAGAAGGTTCTTGGAGCTCTTTTTATTATGAAGACAGCTGCAAACACCTAGCTGTTAGCGTTACCAATTGAGAAAAAGATTCATTTATTTCAAGTAGCAGCTAAGCAACCTTTGACCGCTGTAAGACCTGACAACTTTAATTAGTTTTAGCTTAAAATGGAACCAAACTTGGCTTTGGCGTCTCTCCAAATAATTTTATCCCAGACTGCTCTCTGTTGCTAGTGGAGCATTGCAGTATAATTACTTTAATCTCTTCATAGGCATGTTCCATTTGCTGGCTTTCCAAGGAAATTTACAACCTTAACGTATAGCTCAAAAATATTAATAAAAAAAATTATTTCTCACATTAGTGAGGCAAAAATTAACCAGAAGCATTCATCCCTCACTGGCCTGAAAAGAGAATTTTTACTTTTCGAAAATTGGTGTGCCAAACTTATGTTCACCACATTCGATTAAAGACACCAGACAAAACAGCTCCGTGCATTGTACGAACAGTGAAGCTGCTAGACCTGTTTGTAGGGTTGGGTTTGGTTCCCCCCCACTCCCCGCCCCTGAGTTTAGCTTGTATCATTCTAGACAAGAAAATGACCATCTGGCACAAATTCCAGACATATTAGCAGCCGTAACTATTTCCAGATTAAATCGTGTTATCACATTGCCATAAAACACTAACACCACTTAAAGATTCTGCCGGTCTGATTTGACCACCTCATCCACATGCTCAGAAACAGAAAATAGCCGGACAGCCTATTTTTGCATAAAGTCAAAATTATCAGAAGGGGCAGGAAAGGGGATCCTTCAGCAGAGTATTTTTTCCTAGCTGTCCTAATCCCCGCTCATATTTCCCACAGTTTTCTGTTAAATTTCACAAGATGGCCTGCCCGCTTCACAGAATGAGTTACGAGATTAATACTGGAGCATGCAACAGCAACGCAGCTGTGAGTAAAACGGAAGAGGTTGCCCTGACAGTAGCCTGATGCTAGTAACCGCTGGTAATCCTGTTGTGTACGTAAGGGTGCTCAGATAGACTTTGCCCTTGTATTAGATTGCCCTCCAGTAGAGCATTAAGCAACAAATAGAAGTTTATCATTTGTTTCATTCTTTGCAGAATGTATAGGTATAGAAATGTATACATAACAGTGCTTTTTCTTAGCAGGCTTTAGGTTTCAGAAAGTTACGACTTTAAAAACACACATTTATTTACACAGAAGACAGGTTAATCTCACACTTCAGATGGAAGGCAATTGTCCTTCGTTTCTGTATGAAGCCTCACAGCTTTAGCCCTGTCCCTATGAAAACTGCTCCCTGCACAGCTGAGCTTTTATTCTCACAGCAGAAACTCACAGTATGCCCGCAGAGGAGAATTGTCAACCGTGATCTTCATCCAAGAAGAGAAGGCATTATGGATTTCCCACTATATTTCAGAAAGCAATTTTCATCAGAGGATGAACTTAATTAAAATAAGACAGGACAGCAGAAGTAATAAAAAAAAAAAAAAAATCTTTTAATTACATTTCTACAGTTTTGGATTTGTCCTCAAGCTAGACATCCAGACTGCCTCAGCCTTCACCAAAAATATGAAAAGAATTCAACTGTATAAAGTTTTCCTGACCAAGCAGAAAAGCCTTGCATGTCAAAAAAAATTACTACTTTCAATTTGTGCATCTCTATCAAAGAATAACTTGCAGGAACATGGAAAACAGACCACATCTAAAAAGGCAGAACTAGGACTTTTTGATAAAGAAAATGAATAAATTTCCAAGCACTGTATACACCGTGTGCTTTCTTCCATACACAGCCCTATGCAGCAGGTCTGCATTTTCTTCCCCACATTCACCACCACAAAGCTCAAAAGCCCAACCCATAAACATTACTACACAGTGCCTATAAACAGTTTAATTAAATGCTGTTGATACCAACTCTTTATAAGCCATCAGCGTGGCAACCTCGTATGGGCTCCTTATTCGGCAAAATAAAGGCAGCCGTAGGGACATTGTAATGCTTAACGACACGATGCTCTCCTGGGGCACCCAGGTACCAGCCTAACAAGCCACCAGGTCATTCATTGGCAGGGAAGTAGGGTGTAACACAAAGAAAATAGCAGGGGAATTTGCTCAAGTTGCCCAGGCGACAGCAAAGCAACATGATGAAAAATTCACGGTCACCCAGCGGCAGGGAAAGCACCGGGGCGAGCTCGCAGCCAGCCCAGGCCGCGCAGGGCTGGGCTTGCAGCACACTCTAGCGACCCGAAGTCTCCGCAATAAAAACTAAATAAATTCAGTGCTGCGCTCACCAAAAAAACCTAAAGAGCAATGATTTGAACTCTGCGTCCATTTATAAAACATTTGATGCTTGTTAGGAGGCAAAGGGTAGACCAGCGTTGGTCTGGGTTCGCTGACCTTTCGCTCTCAATATAACGTGAAGGCAACTGTGGTTATTACACAGCTTGCCATTTCTTTGGATCAGATTTAAACGTTGGTAGTTAATCATTGACAAGCTATAGCTTTGCACTTTGTCTTACTGGCCGAGCACGATGCGCAGCAGACAACTGTGTTGCATCTGCGTGCAGAAGCGACAGCAGCACATGCAGCACACGAGCTCCAGCAGGACTGCACCAGGACACCCCCCCAAAAACCTCCAGATTCAAGAGATCTTTGCACACTGTGGCATCTTCTCGCACAGTTTCTAGGTTACAAGTACAGCCCGCACTGTAAAACATACCTGAAAATCAGCAGCTTTTTTTTTTTTTTTTTTTACAGATGGTTCAGTTTTATAGATGGAGAATAGTTACTGTAACAGTTTGCAATACCAAAAATAACTAAAAACACAGGCTACTTCTCTCCCTTCCCCCCCCCCATGTAAGCATTTCACAATTACCTTGCACACACTATTAACAAAAACTATTTACATAGAGTCGCAAGCTAAGTTGCTTCACTAAGGTTGGAAAGGTGAAAGAAATTTCACCGAATGGCTGACTTGCACATTTTCATGCGCTTGCCCAGGACAATCTTGGGTTGGGAGCTTCCAGGGGAGGAGTTAAAGCACAGACAGAGCCCTCTCATTCAGAGTAAAGTGTTAATTGCTTTTATTGCCAAGAAGCTTCCAAATTGCTGTATAATTAGAGCCCCAATCCACAACACCCTGGTCAAGTGACCCTCTCCCACTCTCTCCCACTCACATCTTTAGCACATCTGAACATTCCCTCATCTTCTCATAAATTAAAAGCATCCATTTCTTCATGTCCTACAGTCTTATTGATCAAACTTCACAATCTGTAGGCGTTGTCTTAATGATTAAGAGTTGGGTCCATGGAATTGCATGGTGAGCTTCAATAATTCAAACCCATCAAATCACTAACAATTTCTTCTGCATGTGCCCACCTGTATTTCAGTGCCAACTTCTTTCTCCCACTAATTTGCAGCACTCCAGTTTTATTTCTCCCCTTCCTCCCTTTTCCTCAGTGTTTGCTGTGCCTTTGTTTCTCCTTCTCTTGCTTCAAATGCGTTTTATTTAAAGAAGCTTTTCCAATCATTCTGCCGTGCCTATAGTTGTTGCTCTTGCTCTTAGTGCAAGCATGAATTATTGGTAAATCCAAAGCCACGTATGTATGCATGCGCACATTACACATGAACACACAATTTCTGATATTCTTCTCATAATGACTCTGCAGAACAGTTACCATTACACCAAGACACGTGGAGGTGCATTTGATACACCTGGTAGGAGCGTTTCAGTCAGGAATATATGTTTAAAAAAACCACAATCATCATTCTGAAGAGTTGAAGTTTCACACTGTTAAGAACATCATGACTACAGCAAGTACTTAAAATGGATCATTGTACTGACTAATGAACAAAGCCTGTTGAAACACCAAACTACATGATTATTGCTTAATTTCTAGATGTGGATACACCTCATTGCTTCTCTGTACAGACTAAACTTTGAAGCTGAAATAATGAACTACAGTGATTAGAGAGCAGCTTTCTAAGAGAACAAAACTTAGTGCCACTTTATTAAATACTGGGGAAAAAAACTTCAATGAGAAATAGCCCTTTAACGCATCATTTTTCAAGACTTGTATATGTCCTTAAATTATGCATGAACAATCCTTCCGAAGTGAACGTGACTATGCCTACACTAAAATTTAAGAACTTGTGCAGCTTTTTCCAGGTTCAAGGCTTAAACTCAAATCTATCCAGTGACACAACTGCCTTATTGAAAATCAGCATTTTCATAAAACTTGCAAGCTATTATATACGATGCAGRTATTAAGCTTCAAAAGAATAATGTGTTAGTACCAAAAAGAGTTACCCGTGCACTCTGAAAAGCAAACATTTTGGACAACGGAGAAGAAAGATGCTTTGGAAGTACCAGATTCAGATTTCCGATTCTTAAGATGAAATAGTTCACATAAATTGAGAATGGAAATCCTACGTCCATTAACACATCAGCTTCTCCCAGCAAGGTTTTCAAAAGAAAAAAAGTGAGCCACCAGTTGCATCAGTATAAAAAAAAAAAAAAAAAAAAAAAAAAAAAAAAAAAAAAAAAAAAAAAAAAAAAAAAAAAAAAAAAAAAAAAAGAAATCCATAAACAATCTCTTCAGACGACATCTTTCTTTCCATTCCCTTCTCTCATCAGCTATCTTCACACATGCATGCATGGTACATGGCAGGAAATTCAATTAAGATACTCTACAGAAAAATAAAAAAGCTTTTAAAAGATTATATAATTGAAAGAAACTTATGTAATATAAAAACAGTACTTCCATGTGTGCACCACTGAAGTTGTATTAATACATTTACCTCAATCTTGCTAAGAATTAGCCCACTGTGGGATACCTGGACCAGTTTGTACAAAAGTTGAATTAAAAGCCTAGGGCTATTCAGCAACTGATTTTATTTCCAGTTTATGTGTACATCTTCTTTCTTACCTAATTCATAGAGTCATTATATGTATTCACAAGAGGTATATTGCAAGGGAACAGAATTCAGGATCATAACTTAAAACTCTTCAGTCTCGCTAATTATATAGGATTTATCTTCAGTATTTGTACAATGCCAAGCAGACTGCTGATGGTGCACACTATTTACTTAGCTAGTCTGGAAGAAACACTTATAACTGCAGCTAAATTAAAAAAAAAAAATTCAAAATACAAAGAGTGCAAATATACACATGTATTACATGTTGCAGTATAGGCACTGAGAATGAAATACTATGCTAAAAGCGTATAAACATCAACTAGAAAGATCCTGTGCCTAAAAAACATAACAACCCCAAGCGAAAAAATGTAAGCCAATTCATAAACCGATTTCACCACAACCAGAAAGCACCCAAAATTCTACCTCTTAACGTTAAATCATCCTCTATTTCACCAGACTAACTCCAAATTCGCAGCACTGTATTCATGCCAGGATGGAAGAAAAAATTAGACCCAAGGTAGAAAAAAAAAAAATAAAAAAAAAAAAAAAATAAAAAAAAAAAAAAAAAAAAAAAATGTTAAAAAAAAAAAAAAAAAAAAAAAAAAAAGAAATCAAAGCCAAAGCAATATTTCTAGCAGGAGGAATGTTGCATTTGGCCAGGGAATTTAAAAAACAATCCCTTGATCCAGTTAGAGACCACATTGGACAAGAGAGAGACTACTTAGTTTGCACAGATCCAAAGTGCCTGTCCCATTTTCCTAAAGCCCTGGATCTTGAAGCCATGTCCTTCCCCCACTCCCACAAGCAGGTCCTTAGCTAGAGCTCCAGGCTCCCCAGCTCACGGCTGGATCCTTTCTTGCTGAGGAGTGATGCTTTACCATCTTCTGCACCAAACTCAATGCATGCCTGCCTTGATTCCTCCTCCCCTTAAAGAAAAAAAGGAAAATAAATTCATGAGTAAGAAGTCCAGCAAGGGTGGCAATGCCACTGATAATCTGATCCACGTTCCAAGCCAGGGACAGGTAAGGGTACACTTYGGTTTTCAATTCGATCAAAGCAGAAGAGTAAGCTTCTCACTCCATATCCTGGCTAAAAAAGGAACATGTCCTAGCTTAGCTCCATCACGCCTGCACCAGCAAATTGACTTAATTGTCAGCAGGGGATTATGAAATATGAAGTGACTCCAGCGGCGCTCAGGGGAGACTCCCGAGGCACAGTGTCTATAGAAAAGACACCAAGGAGCCATCCATCTCACTCTCACCCCCAGGCAAAGCAGAACGGCCTTGGATCTCTAAAGGAGGCCGACAAGAAATAAGAACAAAACTCGGCTTTCCTGGATGATTAGCACTGGCCCAAATAAGAAAAAGTGGTTTTAAATACATCAACACAGCTTCTCTGACTGCTGGTGCCCACAGCTGCTGAAACCAAAGGTTGAAGGTCATGACTTGAGACGCCAATTTGCAGTTATGAAGCTACATCTGATAACAGCTCATAGGGGCCTTTCTAAGGAGAAAAGGCAACACCGTGTATGCTTCCCCACTCACAACCTTCTCCCCGAGAAGGATGAGGGTGGAAAGGGAGGCTGCAGTCAACACAAGCTGCTCTGCTGGCTGCTAGCCACTAGAGGATGGGAGAGAAGAGGAAGGCAGCAGAGATATTGCTAAGCTATACTTTCTGGCTCAAATCCTGTTTTGAGTCTGATGATGCCAGCAGGAAGGAAGATGAGAAGCCAGATTTAACTCAACCCCTGGGACATGGGCACTAAGAAAGAAGTAGGGAATGAAAACGTTACGCTGTGTCTTTGGTAAGAGTATATAATAGAGAGAAATACTCCCACCTGAAAACACCCCTTGTGCTGTCTGTCAGGGGATTAACTTTGAATTTAAGAAACAGTTTTTATTTTAATCTAATCGCTTACTGGTGTCGGGCACTAGTCTGAACTAGAGTTGCAGCCTCTGAAGCTGTAAACTCCTGACCTAAAGAGCCTTTGGGCTCTAAGCCCTACCAACACATCAAGTTTGGGCCTCCTAAGCAGGTTCATTTTTGTCACCAAAGGAGGTCCAAGGTAGAGAAATCACTCTTTGTGGCGAAACAGCCATAATGCTGATCACTCAGCTCTCTGAAATGCTGGGTTTTGTCATCTAGTAAAAAAAAAAAAAAAAAAAAAAAAAAACCACACACACAAAAAAACCACACAATGAAACAAACAAACAAACAAAAAACACCACACAAAACTACAATTAGTTGGGTCAGGGCCAAGGTTAGAACTGCTGGTAGGCAAAACTCTGCTGTGACAAGACAAAAATCATCTTGCCTCCAGCATTTGGAGATGCCTTCATCCAAGGAATCAAAGGAAAACTAAGAAATGCTGTATTTGTCCTAGTCACCCTTCCCCCAGGGTAGATTCAGTTGTTTTATTTTTTAAGGTAATGGCCAACCTAAAATCAAAATTATCACAGAACCTCAGAAATAAGTAGTGGTGCATAAATTCTGGATCTCTGTTACTTTTCCCGATATAGTTTAGTGAACTCTGCAGGTAAAATCCGCCATTTTTCACTGACTGACTATCCTGGAAGTCATTATAAAATTTGATTTTAGTTTCAGAAAGAGTAATATCAGGACTCCGATTTGCAGAAATTCACAACTAGTAACCTGGACCACACTGCCCAAAGTAATCACTTCGAAGTGGACTGAAACCGACAGGATGAAAAAACAGAGTTTCTCTGGAATAGGCTACACACCACAAATTCTTAGAAGTATAAAGGAAATGGGTTGCCAGTTAATATTATCTAGCATATCAAGTCACTGGGAAGACTTACATTCCTCTATAACCTGGTTTGATAGAGTTGAAAGCAATACCATCTCTTTCTTAAATAAAAAGTTATTTCACATGACAGAAGAGTACAGTTCTCTTGAAAAGGCAATATGGTTCACACTTTAAATTTAAAAGCATTTCTAACATGGATTTGCAATGCAAAACATTCTAAATACAAATCAAATATAGCTGACAGAACCATCTTTTTGAGGCAGCCTACAACTAGGCATACCAGATATTAACTATTTCTATTTATTACTCTACAGGAACCAACTTTAAAGCATAAAACGAAGGTGCTACAGAGACATACTTAAGTGATTCATGTTGTACACCAGATTGAAGTTACCGCAGCGTAGACATGCTAGTGACAAAAGAGAAAAGGAGCAGTAATCCTAAAAAGTCTTCTGAATCAGTGTTTTGCCACAAATTTCAACTATTCAAACACAATAGGCAATAAAAGCCCCAGGCTTCAAGGCATCACTGATGAAAACATCTGAGGACAAGGGCCATTACAACGTAGCTCCTACAAGAGCCAAGTAATCTCTCCTTTATGAGTCTGCCTGCCCTCCAGCACAGCTCAGGGGAGAAGGAACAAAGCTCCGAATAGCTCCTCTGCTGCCAAGGGGCCAGTATTTGGGACAGGGTACCCCAAAGGAGGAAGGAACGGTACCACCCATGTCCCCTCTTGGCCATTCGAGCACGTTGTGCAAGTGAAAATCCAGGCAGGAGATACCAAAATCATGTTTGAACATTCTTGTCACCGCCGAGTGCAAATTTTACAGGAATCAGACATGTACGGGAGCACCGGTAGCTCATCGCCACGCTGTTCTGAAGAAAGCATAGGGCTTTGCAGCATCTTCAATACTATGATTAAAACAATTCCCACATACATTCAAACAAGACAGCATGTTTCAGAAACAACTCTGAACAACGGCATATAAACATACAAGTGTCTATTATTTGCACATGATGCAAACAACACTTGCCATTGTGCTTGGATTAACAAGCAAATACTGCTGTCGCAAGCCTCCACCGTGCTTTGATGTATATTTAGCTGCCGCTACTAATTTTTATGACTGTGACAGCAGGTCACACAAAGGGGTTTGGAGTCCAGATTTTTAAAGCCAAGCCATACCCTTAATACTAATTTTTAAGCAAGAGACATTCTGAATTCCTAAAGAAAGCAACTTCTGGTTTTGCAACAGAAATGTTTTTCTTTTGTCAGAAAAGTCAGTTTCTAACAGCCATAGGTTGAAACAAAACCTAAACTGCATTTCACAGTCCATAATTATTTATGTAACAAGTAATTGAAACTGTGTTTCAAGTGACTAACATTTCTGAAAAGCTTCCCCAAAATCTGCAGAAAGTGGCAAAACACTAGGCAAATCTGAAATCCTAACAAAGGGTGGAAGACACAGCATCAGTCTTGTACTCAGCTAAGAAAATTACGCAAAAGCAATACCTCCTGCCAAAGAAGAAGGAAGAGGAGACAGACGGGGTTAGCTAGACTGCTACACAACAGCATTTTTGAACATCAACTCTCATTACCATTTTGGTGAGTAGGTATCCCATTTTCTGCATCTAGTAAGTTAGATGAGATAAACCTAAAGTTTACTTGCTCCAATCAAAGTAGACCTTCCCCAATTCAATACTTAACTGCATATATTAATGGGATTGTGTTTTGCATAGAAATACTAATTCCCATGCTAACCTTACGGTATTACTTACACTGACTGAGATCATGTTGAGCTAATATCTGTACAAACCCAGAACAACCTAGTCCATCCCAATGTATTTATAGTTACAACATCAAGGTAGGAAAGAGCAAACATACAACCGGACAGAGAAGTATGAGGGGGCAATACTAACGCTACACTGATAATCTCAGCCTACCTACCAGCTGACCACCCACTGCCAAGATTTTGTAGGTACTGCAGAGAGAGGAGACTTTAAAGAAGTCTTCTCTTGTGTCCTAATGCTTTTCAGTTGCTAGAAGCTTGACTGGTTTGGGTTTGGTTTAGATGCAAAAAGCTTGAAAAAGCACCATGTTGCATGCCTATCTTGACTGAGAACATACTGTTGCAACTATTGGCTTAAAAAAACCGCAATCCTTTGGATAATCCCCCACAAGTCCTGATTAAAAGTGGATTTAATATTATGAAACAAAGCATAATTGTTCAAGAAGACCTTGAGTTGTTTCTTACACCACACTGCTCTGTCGTGCACTCAAGACGACAGTCGCACTGWCATCAGATGTGCGATGAGACAGGCTGAAAGCAAGGTCCTTCCTAAATATGCTCCCCTATGAAGTAAAACAGATGCTTACAGTTCTTCCAAACCACATCTGTCTCCTGTTCTATTTCAAACACGCACTAAACGCACATAATGAAATGGAGTAGACACTTAATAAGTACGAGCCGTATCGATGGCCTATCCAACAAGCAGTCCTAGAACACATGCATTTTGTTTCCTCTGCTTAAGTCATTACTGATTTTATGTCCAGAAAAATTAAGGTATACAGACAAAACGTGGCTTCACCATAACAGTGGCACTATTGCCACCTGCTGTCAGAAAGCTTTCATGGCATCCCACAACACCTCACACATCACAACTGCAAGTTAAAAGACTTTTACGAAATCCAACTTTGCAGGTGTTTTGCCAGTATGTTGCCGGTTTTCTCTAGAAAGGGCACACACAAAAAAGGTCGAGGGTAACCATGGCATGAAGGATCAATAATCACATTGGTCTGATGGTTAGTAAAGTCCACGTTACAGTCCTGGAATACAGGAAAGACGTTCTCCTAACAGGAGCAAGGATTTTAAGTTACCACCCCTTCAAACCACAAAGGATAAAATAAAGCAGTGTCAGAGGACAGAGAAGCTAAAAGAAAAGATGATGCAGTGAAAGGCCTGACATTTCACGGCCTGTTACTATTCCCCTTAATTACTGAACACTGCTAGAAACCTGGATCTCCAGCAGAGCCCACACAGCTCTGRCTGCCCTGCTTGCAACACGTACAGTCCCTCGTCTTCGGGAGATAAAATGTGCTAAGTTTGAGTGGCCAAGCACAAACATGAGAAGCGAAGAAATGAAGCGAAAGCACAAACAGTACAGTACAATGAGTTACTTCTAAACCTGACAAGCCACAAATGGTGCAAGTAGTGTCCTCTACTCCCACCCATTCTTTTTCTACTCCAGAAAGCATCAAAGTTATTTGAAATATTTTATTTGTATTCATGAAAGCCCCTAAGCAGTTTGGTTTTGGTTTTTTTATGAACAAAAATATCAGCAACACATAGTTTGTATGGACAATTATTGCCCCAGGGAGCCTAGAAATAATCAGAGACAATAAATGGATTCAACAATGGATGCACAAAGAAATAAGGAGAACATATTGGTCTAGGTAAAACAGACAGTGGCCTGAAAGCACCAACACTGATGAAGACCACATTGTTAAATAAATCCACGTACCATAGACCATCAGGTTAGATTAGGCTACTAAAATGTCTACCTTGCCCATTTTATGTTAGATTACCATAAGACTAACACACTATGCTGAATCCAATCAGAGGAGATAGTTGGCCGTCTAACTTTGTGCCAGGGTATTTCATAGAATCATAGAATGGTTTGGATTGGAAGGGACCTTCAAAGATCATCTAGCTCAACCCCCCTGCCATGGTCAGGGACATCTTTCACTAGACCAGGTTGCTCAAAGTCCCAGCCAACCTGACCTTGAACACTTCCAACAATGGGGGATCCACAACTTCTCTGGGCAACGTGTTTTAGATATTTAGATATTAGATACTTAGATACCCTGCACCCTCATCTCAGTCTACTCGGACTTCTATGCTAGTGTGGAATAACATGGAAATTCAAATAGCATTGCTCTGAACCTCAACTTGCTGTGCGTCTGGTGCCTCAGTCCACAATCCTGTTAGTTTAAGGAGCCTTCTGAGTGCATTGCTCCAATGGAAAGTACGTTTTCTTCTCTACTGCTTTTTTTATGGCTTCTCAGTAAGTCAGCAAACGCTTACATCCCGCTGCTTGTTAACATAAAGTGCCTGTTTGCACTATCTGCCCATATGGCAGGCTGATCAGCAAAGCTTTCCTTGTAGGCATGCAAGGTTTAGGTCTTCATTCCATCACCCGAGACTCTCAGCTCCCAGGCACAACACACGATTCGGCAGGATAACACCCAAGCCCATGTCTGAGGCACAGACCCACCCAGAAGCCATCTCTGTTAGCTAAGCGACACAGCTGTAAGCACACTGGTGGAATATATTGGCATACTGAAAACATTTCACCACAATTCATTTCCCCCTCCCAAAGCACCCCAGAACAAGGAAAAAAGCGCATTCCTGCCATGTGTCTGCAGCACTGCCAATCCTTCCTTTTTTTGTTCTTAAGTTTTGAGTTATACTAATTATACCTGGGATATTTTCAAAGTATATTGTGACTATCCCTGCTGCAGTACAATTATGAGTTAGTCTCCTCAATCTTACACCTTTGCCGCTTCCTTAGAGCAAATGGTGTTTGACTAAGACAGCAGCTAAAGTAATCCACCTAAATTAAACTGCACCTCTAGCTGTACTTGTCTTTGGTTTCATTCTCTTGATCACTGTCACTTTACACAGATTTTTAGGTTTCATCCAAATGAGTATTACACTAAAGGGAAGAACTGAAATCAGATTAGACCAAAAGCAGAGGGCAAGTTTAACCATGTCTACTACTCACCAGCCACGCTTAAAGTATTTTCCACAGAAAGCAGTAATAAACTCACTCATCACAGATGTCATGATTGAGAATGACCGATTCCCTCAACTATTAACATTGACTTTTCTGATTAATAAGTGCGGACTATATATAAATTAGTCCGGGGCTTTACACACAAGTGTAATTGCATCAACTGTAAATTAACTTGAGAAACCTTTGGTTAACATCACAGTCTGCTCACACTAAAGATGAAAACCAAATTAACAACAATTTGTTAGCGTTATTGGTTCTACTCCTAGAGGAAATTACAAYGGTGTAAGTTACATAGGCAGATGCCAGATGACTCCATGCAAGAGATTTCAATACAAGTTTTCAGTTTCCCTATCGGTACACTGGAGATAAAACATGCTTACAAAACATGCTACTAGACATCAAACTCACTAAGAAGCTCCCAGCATAAGCAACCATTTGTGTTTAGCTCAGTTGGAAAAAAAAAAAAACACCAACAAAAAACCCCACAAAAATCAATGTTAATAAACGCAAACATCCCATGCAAAAATCCTATAAGCAACTTCAGGGCAGATTTTACGTTTTGTTGATTCCACTTTCAATAGCAGGAACATTTGAGTTACGGATCTTATTTTTATAGTGAATGAAGACCTGAATAATAATTTCAGATAAGCTCCAGAGTAAGAACTACTGGTCACTGTAAAATAAAAAGGGGGAGAGTAAGTATGTACACAATACTAGTTCAGGCCCAGCGACCGACTCAAAAATACCTTCATAACATTCAGACAGGCCAATTCTGAAGTAATTTCTACTTCAGAAGCTACAAGATGAAAATTTTGTGTGATAAATTAAGTTGCCAAATGAAATGGATTAGCAATCAGTGAAATTGCCTGATGTCAGATCTGTTCCAGATTAGAATCCATCCTTCTCCCCCACCTGTTCATTAAGCACCAAGTTCAAGGCAACTGCAGTGACTGATTGCGCATTAACAAGCTGTTTATGTGGAAAGGCATAGTTCAGCCACTATCTATACCTACACACTCGTTTAAGCATAACTCACTGATAATATATTCAGTTCCCAGTTTCAATACATAGTACTTCCACCTCGATGTGTAATTTTGGACTTGAGAAAAACAGGATGCCTCAAAATTACACAATCAGATTATACTTCAAGGTCAAGGCCAAGAAGAGTCCAGAAGAAAACCTGTTGCTATCTCCAGTTAAGAAAACTGGAGAAAGATATTGCTGTTACACTAAAATACTTAAACGCAGTTGTGAAGTCAGAAGCCTGAGGGAAGAAAGGCATATTTCATTAGGGAAAGTAGAAACTTAATATAAAACCAGCTATTTCATCCTCTCAGTCGAGTCATGCAGAGGCTCCAGTCGAAACCAGTCCTGCAACAAGCAAAGCAAACATGGCGTATTCAAAACCGAACGTTTTCCAATTCCACACGCTTCCAGTACCAGGACAGGGAGGTACAGCAGGACAAGCGTTTCAAACTCTGACAAATTTGTTAAAAAGACTCAGATGTAATTCACTCCCTGAAAACACCCTTGCCTCTTAAAGCAACTAAGAGATCCTCCCCTCTGTGCACCTTCACTCGGCGGGCCCTGCAGAATATGCCAAGGAAGCTAAGAAACCTGTGCAGCGTGTGTCTGCCAAACCAGCATCCCCAGCTGAAGTGACTCACTGCAGGTATGTGGATGGTTTCCTGTAGAGGAAGCCTCTTCTTGAAGAGTATGAGGTTCAGTAACTAAATTCCAGCATCGGAGGTTAGTAAAAAAGGGACATAAAAAGTTGTTTGCTTATTTTGTTCACTAACTCTTTTCACTATTTATCAGAGTAAGATTTTACTTTCCATTTGTTTTCCCATACGGAAAAAATATTCCCTTTAAGAAGTGATAGTCTCTCCCCAAATTTGGGAGGATTAGAGATGATTCCAGCACTCAAGTACAGTTTAAAGGGAGCGACCTAGTTGCTATAACTGTAGCAACCATCTAATTGCTAATGTAGAAGCAACACTACAGACTTATTACCAGAAATATCTACTTGAATAGAACTGATCACCTTCCTTTTTCCTGTAGATTAAAGGTTTCTGTTCTCAGTACCATACTTTTGTACAGATATCCAAGAATTTTTCTCAAAGCTAAGAAGAAATAATATTTCTTCTAGTGTTCTGCAAGTCATCCTCTTCCCCCCAATCAAATAAAAATAAGGATAATCCTTCCCAGCCCCCCCCCCCCGCCCCCCGCATAATCGTTTCCCCTCGATCTTAGTAAAAACTTACTCACAAGCACATTAGTACATGCCGCCTTATCTTAGAACTGGGCCAGTAAGATTTATTAACAGGTAAGAAGTGAAAGAATACCTGAGGTCAGTAGCGATGAACTGCTGCTTAAGGTATATTAGTTACATAGGCATACATATCACACCCACTCTGAAAAATGCAACTCCTTTATCTACTTCAGATTTAAAAGTTACTGCATACGATATAAATAGCGACATATTTTTCCCTGTATTTATTAAAAATGCAGAGGAAATTTAGTATTTACTGCTTAGCTGATACTATGGATATTGCACAATTTGTTTTTCAAACCTTACTGAGCTTTTGCTGCTTATTTCTGTATTTGGGATTGGCTGCTCCATAAAAACAACATACTTGAAGAAGCCTAAAAGTGAGCAGAATAAGCTTCATTACTGGTGGACTCATCCTTTTTGTTTTTCCAATAGGCCCTGAAAACTTCAGTCAGGGCCAGTGTTACTACATCAGACCCACCTAAGCCATGAGGCCATCACGTCATACAGTCGAGACTTTAAATAAGCAGGTGCAGCAGGCAAGCAGACTCAGAGGGAAACAATCTTTTTTAAAGTCACAACTCAGGACATACACCACTTATTTTGGACTGCAGCTAAATTAACCACCAGCGGAAAGACTCGCTCCCTAAATCCTTATCATACCTTGGAGAAAGCAGCTCAAAAACATTAAGGTAGAGGGAGCTGGCGAGGCGGTAGGGGTAGTATTACACATTTTGTAGCTTTAGTATTCCAATATTATCCAAAACTTTTTTTCCCCTCACATAGCCCATTTGGTCCACAGAAATGCTTTCTATCAGGAGATGCCTGCAGTACGAATAAAACGTGTGTTAAAAGAGCTGAGAGGAAAGGGGCAGAGGGACTAAACAACCCTCTCCCTCCCCTAAACACACACACCCCCCCAAGCTCAGATCCCACGGGTTATTTGGAAGTCAGCTAATTGTGGTTATCTGGCTTCCAGGTGCTTGAAGCACTTTTGGCATCAGGATGACGTGACATCCAGGAATATTTAGTTTTTAAAAAGGGCAGTTATCATGAATTTACACAATAACTACATGCCTCAGGGACAGCCTGTTCACATTCTTAGAGCGTAATACCGAAAAAACAGAAAAGGATACAGGAGTAAAAATAACATTTTTGTACAAATCTTAGCCGAGTCCTTAAAAAAAGGGGGGAAGGAAATTAACATAACAGGACACCTTAGGCAAACCATCAAGTTAAACCAATACCTGTCTGCAATGCAATCAGTAGCAAGGAAGTTTTAGGGAACCATTCTGGAAGGATAACACATTTACAGGGGTAGATAATTGACACGAATTTTAGCAAAACGGCATATCAGCTCCCTTTTTCAGCTACCTTCTCCATCACGCTGCATCTCAGGTTAACTCTCACTCTCTTCAGACGCCCGAAAATAGATCCTCAGTCTGATCACAAATTATTTCAAAGTGGCTGTTCTGATATGGTCGTTTTGACAATGAGCAAAGACACAAACTTTTACTTCCACTGTTTCCACAGTTGTCGTCCTTTAGCATAAAATATTTGTAACACATTCTTGGAAAGTAAGTACCATTCAGTTTGTCTGTTAARGTCCAGGAGAAAAGGGGATCCTTTTGTAGCAGTGCTCATCAGTGATGCCTTGGTACTTAGCTACATAAGATCACCATTAACACCTTTGTTAGCCTAAGGAAAGAAATTCAGTTATCACTTTAAGTGCCTCATTTATATGCGAGAAAGTCAGAGGGGTGACAGAATTGAGACCATAAGGTAAGCTACTAAATTTAACAGAAGTGTTTGCACAGTATAGCTCAGAAATAAACCTGCCCATACTCCAAAGAGTCAYGCTGTTATCTGGATACCCAAAGGAAGGCATCACAGTATAAATTCAGCGCTATAGCCAAGTTACTGCACATATTCTCACACCCCTGTTTCATCAAGTAAATTCATTTAAATCCATTTGTGTCTTATTTACCCCTCACAGGCAGGTATTAGAAAAAAAAAAATTTTTTTTTTGCTAATATGTTTGTATCCAAATCTGGAGACAATTTGAACCAGCTGGCACACTTCCACAGCCCCAGAATTTGCCATACTAGTCCCTTTACTGAAGGCATATTTTGTTGTTTGCGTAAGTCAATGTAAATTAAAATTCAAACTGTAAGTATCTTCCTGTTGCTTTGATTTGTATACGATTTGCTCTATGTTAAACTTTTATTACAGGAGGTAGTTAATGGAATTCCTAAATTCAGAGAGAAAGTCTCAAGAGGGTCTCTTCCCTCCTTCCCCCTGCCAGTTGCATGCCCTGGGTTAGGGAGGATGTCAGTCATTTACATTCAGGGTAGCGAAAAGGCTTCAAGTATGAAAAGAACTTGCACAGATTTACCTCTAAAAAGTCCATCTCCTATTCTGTGTTCGACAGGCTGCATTTTATTCAACTTACGGACAGAAGCTGGTACTGTGGGGATTGTGTTAATTACACCGTAAGGACATCTGCAAGATTGAGCTTTCCAAAGGAGAAACAGGACATGACTACTTTTTGCTTTTATCTCTTTGAGGCTTGGATAATTGCAGTTGCAGAAGGAAAAACAGTGGAGTTCTTTGCAAAAGCGTCACAGAGTACAGAAACATGTTTTTAGATACCATCCAAGAGACGCTACAATTTCACTGAAACTTTTTTGTTTGATTTAAAAAAAAAAAAAAAATCTCGGTGCAACAACTGGATTTTTTGCATAAATAATATAGATCTTGAACCAAAACATCCTCCACAATAAGTCTAAAATGTTTAACTTCAAAAGAAAAAAAAGAAGTAACACAAACCATGAACAAATCAAAGGCTTACACTTAAAATTTAATTACGGCATTGACATATAGAGAATATTTGATTTTTCAAGGTTATTACTACAGGTTAGTATTTTAATCTAAGCATATTAACAATTCGTAATAGTTAATATATTATGCACTTTAGGAACTATAAAAGATTACAGAAGAAAAGGGCTAGAAGAATCTCAAAAACCGACCCATACCAGTGTCCTGACCTAGGACTGCTGCTACATATCAGCCTGATACCGTGGAGTATCACCATCCCTTCCAGTAAGTAGTTTTGCCAACATCTAATCTGAATCTCTCATTAAGCCCAACTCCCACTCCTCTTTAACTTACTTACAGAAGACATCAGTAGAAACAACTTCTTTCTTTTTCCCAATAGCCTTCTAGACACTTGAAGGGTCTTTAGGTCTCTCAACCTCAGTTTTACTGYGCGAGTGGTCTTTAATCCTTTCCTCAAAATTACATACTAATATGTGTTGATTTTAATTGGGCTCTATTTTTTATTTCTACTCAGATAGATGCATTCCTGACCAGGACGGCAGGCAAGTTTACAGGTAGATAATGCCATCGACAGCCTGGGATATAGGTTTTTGGACATTTCAAGAGCAAGGGAGAAAAACCCTTTAAATCAAGAAAAGCAAAAGTATTCCCATTCTGAAGCTACTCTGCGTCCAGTTCCAGCCTGTAATTCAAGGGAGACCTATGAACAAAGATAATCTAAATATAAATCAAGAGAAGTATGCTAATATTGACTTACTGTAGAGTAATAAAGTAAGGAAGTCAGCGAGAGCACTACTGGAAATGTCATCTTAAAAGAATCAGGGGAAAAAAATTCAAAGATTAAAGCTTCAGAGGCTTTGCCAACAGCGAGGAGAGGATTGTGTTACTACAGGGATGCTACCATATTGTTTGTCTGTAATTTGGAAAGGCTTTTGTGCATCAGTAAACTAGAAGATTAATTAAAAACTTTTGCATGGAAATACCATCCCCATTACYTGTTGGAGTGCAAAAATGCATTCTGAGATAACTAAGGACTCTACCTGTACTCCACAAAACCCAGCAGCATGTCTTCACTGTAAAGTGGGGAGTTAGGCAGAGAGAAACAACATCAAACAATCCAAGAGAGCCTGTTTACTAACTTCCCCACTGTATGAGCAAACATTTCTGTACTCTTCACAGACCTGAGCCAGTATCTCCACACAGCTTTTTAGCGTGGTAAGCCAACACATCAGTTTTGGCCAATACAACCTTGGAAATCTCCGCACTTTATGCCATCACAGAGAAGATACTGCAGTATGTTTCCTTCCAATAAATGAATAATACCAAAAATTAGTTCTTGAAAATGAATTAATACTCCTAACAATTACAGACAATGCCAGCCAAATAGCAGGGGGAATAAAATTTCCAGCCTCAAGACACACAAACCATATTCTTTTCAGGGTGGGGAGTGCAGGCAAGATTTGGCTGGAGCGTGTGTGTAGGGGGAACCTTCCCATAGTCTTTCCCAACCAGCCAAAGTAGCTTATTATAACCCAACGCACAAAGAAATTTATTGACTAGACATTTCCCCCCCTCCTCTTTTGTCACAAGAAGATGCTACACGCAGTTCTTCACCTCAGTTGCATATACGGAGACGTGGTCACTAAGCAAGAAGAGGTACTAAAGCTAAACCCATCCCCAGAAACATTCAAGGTCAGGTTGAATGGGCCTCGAGCAACCTGATCTAGTTGAAGATGACCCTGCTCATTGCAGGAGGGTTGGACTTGATGACCTTTAAAGGTCCCTTCCAACCCAAACTATTCTATGATTCTATGTAGAACTCTGTAGGTCACAACCAAGAATTTGAAAGATACAATCTCCCTACAAGAAAGCCAATGTTCAAGCCACATAAAACAGAAATTCAGTCTTCCTATCAACTTATTGTTAAGGTTTTCACATTACCTGGCCCACAAACGGCTTGATTCATAAAAGCAGACTGGAATGTACTGCAGTAGCTTAGTATCAAAATTCAGCCTTCTACAATATCAAGTGTGAAGTCTCAGCTACTCAAGTTAAGTCAAAAGACGGATATTTCTTGGTGACCATGCTATTGAAGTTTCACAATAATCCTTGTCACAGTAAAGGCACACAGGATGAACAGATGCAATATAGAGAAATTGGGAAAAAATACGTAGTTTCCAACAGATTTCCACAGAACATACCAATTTTATGCAACTTTTCAAAATTCAAACTTGTAACGTGGCACTATAAAGGATTTTCAAGACATAACAATGTAAAACATTTAACCACCTACCAGCATTAACGATGGCATCAACCTCAAGCAGTGTAATGTCACCTCTATAGAGAGAAACTTTCTCGCTCAGACTTTTCTTCCCTTGCAGATCTTCTTTAGCGTTTTCACCTACAAACCAAGAAAGCAGTAAAACCAGATTACAAACGTGGGCCTGAGATCACTATTTACACATCCAGAGCAGGTATCAGCAATTCCAGTTACACTATTGCTGTCAGACGGCAGCATCTTTCGGTTTCGCCTCGAGAGGGCACCGGTAACGCACAAAGATACTAGCATTTCCCTAAAATCACACTACCTGCTTTTTATTTGTTTTCAAACACAAGCTACTATGAAGCACTGATTCCTTGCCCACATACCATTTGATTAAAAACCAGTATAAATAAACACATTTTTTGGAGCTAGATCCATCAAATCATTTTCTTTGGTAACCACAAGGATGCAAATTACAAAAAATGAAGAACTAGTTAAGATAATCCTCCTACTGAAGCAGTAATTTATCCAAACCAGAACTATCCTGAACGCGTACAACAACACACGAACACACCGTTTGCCGACAGCCCCAAAATTCAGAACGAGCCCTGGCAGCAGGTAGCGTGGAGAAAAGAAAAAACTGAACGAAAACACCAGTAAATTTAAAACTTGGAGCTTTGCCACCTTAAATTGCTCAGCTAGAAGGCGGGGTGAAGACACAACATACATTAGCTTTCGAAAGATTTGTTACTAAACAATGTTATAATAGGTCCCTTATTCTGGTAAACTCTTAACTTTTGCATCACTGATTCACTTCATTTGCATCACGCTCAATCTATATAACAGCTCAGTTACCTCAAACACTTCTACAAACACATATTGGCCAAAAGGTTAACGTAGCCTTACATTTCGTCATCCACATCATTAGCAAAGAACTAAGGAGAGAAGGAAAGATWGCTTAATTGATTTTCATTATTATTTTTTAAAATTAATTCTTTCCAACACAAGCCAAGTGTCTCAAGAGGCTTGAGTTCATGTATTGGCCAGAAATAGAACTGAATTGCTAAAGCAACAATTTAAGTGGGAAACAGTTCCCGATCTTCAGAACAAGTGAAATTTATTTGTAAGTAAAAAAACCTCAAGGGAAGATTTAGTGAGAAGGTAGAAGCAGTCCAAACAAATCTGGCCCTTTAGTTTTTTACATCAACCTTCGTTTTAATCCATTTCCACCAATTTGAGTATACCTGCTCAAATTTCTTAGCATTACAAGCAACCATAAGCAGAATTAAGAAAGTTGCGTTTATTTTAGATCTTGCTCTTCTAACTTCAGCACAAATGACTGGTATCAGAAATCATCATTTATCTCAACCACTCCAAAATAACTAGTCTCACTCAATTCTACTTTAGATTGGCTATCACATGCCTAGTGCAAAATCTATGCCCCCTACGGCCAAAGGTATGTTGCCACTATGACGTACATTAATATAAAGSTAGTCTTGTATTCAAGTGTGTGTATTCAGGAGTTGAACTTCTGTATTTGGCTCCTAAAGCGACTATTCCATTGCCACCAGATCCCCTTCAGTGTCTTAACCAAAGCAAAGAGTGTTTCTGAGGAAAGGTATCAAGTTTTTATTACCATAGTAAGAACCTTGTTCGTCCATTTTTCCACAGAAGATAACCATTGCAGTTAGCTGTCGAGTTGTATTAACATGAAAATCAGCCTCTGTGACTGATTTACAGAGTCTGATTTATTATCTGCTTTCATGTTAACTGCATTCTGCCAGCAAGTAGGACAGTTGTTTTCCCCACCCCTCCCCAGTGAGCGTCCTACTGGAGCTCTGCCAAATTTAAAATGCACACCATCATCCTCTCCCCTCCACCTTCTGCCGAGTTACTGCAACACTAGTTAACATCAAAACATGTTGAATTCTCCAAACTAAAACCATTTAAATTTAAATAGAAAGTACAGTTTGGATACTACAGTATTTGTGCCAATACGATACAAAAACAAGTAACAAAAAAATCCACCAGAAAGAGCCATGAAGACAACAGATACCACACAATAAAAAAAGCTAATTCTCATTATCACCAATTTCCGAGTCAGAGGGAAAGCAGAGATGTCCCTCAGTCAATTCACCAGCAAGGTTGTCTAACTCTTTCTGTAGGGTGCCACACAACACGATATTGCACGCACCAGCTCTGCCTCCCGATTTTCTATCCTCCACAGCCTTCACAAGTTTGCCTCTGGTTCTCGCTCTTTGCGAGCACTGAATATATTTGAGTGTGGTTCTCCCGAGACTCCTTCCCCACGTAGTAAATTCACTGCCTCATAAGGAAAAAAAAAAAAAAACAAAAAAAACCAAAAAAACAACAACCCACCACGTCCTCTTCAGCAAGTCCCTTACCTGCCCCATAGTTCTTGGAAGAGCCCTGATGACCGCTGTCTTTAATACAGTTCAGCAGTAAAAACATACGCTGCCTTGTACGTCTTTGATAGATTACCCTCACTTCTTTCAATAGAAGTCTGATTTAACAGAGGATTTGAGCTTGCACTTACTTTCTTTCTTTCTGGTTGTTACGGAAGGCTGCTCAACACCGATGGAAGTCGTGGAGAGCCAAATCTTGTTCGCAAAGACACTCAACAAGTCTACTAATATGCTGCTGATTACAAAAGTAATCCCAATATCACACAAATAGTTGTAGGAGAGACAACTGTTTTTCTTTTGCCATCTGTTAGACCTCTGGGGCTGGCAGACAACATTTCCTAACAAAGTCAAAACTGATATCTGATTTGGGATATTTTCTTCTCCTGTAATCGATTTAGTCATCTTGGCAGGGACAGTGAAGTCATTCCTGGCCATTACAAATAACTCACTTCCCACCTTTGTCTCCCATCTCTTCCCTCACCACACACATTTTTGTCTGCTTCTCAGATTAAAAAAAACCTGCACTCATTTACTTTCAAGTCTCTTCCCAAGGTAATGATGAATCTCATCTCAGATATGCGAATAAGTATGGCAAGTCCTCAAATATGCCCAAGAAACTCAAAGGCTGCAGGTATTACCCTGTAATCCATAGTACCGTAACTCAGCAAGGACAAACCAGCAATTCCAGGGCATTGCGTATTTTGCAAAGGACGCACATCGTGTGTWCATGCTAGCGCATTAATAAAAATCCTAGCAGTGACAGATTTACCTTGCACTTGTAGCATAGTAAGAGTATTTCTTGCTCTCATYGATGAAACAGCTTTACATACACCCTCAAGAAATAAATCCTCTGAAGTGGCTGCTATGTAACCTAGTCTTCAATACAAGATACAAAACAGGAGTTGAATCCCTAGACTCAAAGGCATAAGTTTTTAGAGATAAGAAAGCCTGCTTGCCGAGCAAATCAAACTTTTGAGTCTGTCTCCACATTGGTTGTCTAGAATGCACCTTAAAGGCATAACACAGTTGGAAAGCTAGGAAAATTCAGATCTATTCCAGTCCTTAAAAAAAAAAAAAAAAAAAAAAAAAAAAAAAAAAAAAAAAAAAAAAAAAAAAAAAAAAAAAAAAAAAAAAAAAAAACCATCAAGCAAAAAACCCACAAAAAAAAAACACCCTCAAAAAACCCCACACTACATCAAGGCTATGACAAAAGTCCATCTCAGTTTTAGATAGGGGCATCGCAGACTCCAAGACAAGAAAGTATTTTGTTTGGTCTGTGGCTGTGAATATGAGAAGTTTTCAGGACAAAGAAGCAAGCATAATAAGAGAGAGCGAGTTTTCTGAAGTACCTCCACAGGAGTCCCAGCATAGCTACAGCAAAATCTAAGAGGCGCTAAAAGATGTTTAAGATCACCCAGTTGGGCAGTGAAGACTGCCTAGGAAGGAAGGCTCCCTCCCTGCTGGAAGGACTGCTCCCACCTTCTTCATCGGCACAGCTCTCCTGGCTCACAAGCAAAACCCAACACATAGTGAGCACTGGCGCAAGAAGCTTGGATTCCTTCAGATCACTGGTTTTAATCAAGCCACAGTTCGTAAAATGCTAAAATAACTGTTTAAATAGGACTGTGGCAGTCTTAAGTATGAGCAATAGCTTATGCTTTTTGGGGGGTTTTATGCTTGTATATCCCCAGGGAGACCGTTTCTGGGGTTTTCCATCCCTCTGGAATAAGGCTCTGCCCCCACCTCTACCCCATGTCCATCTCCATTGAAGAAGTAAAAAGAGAGGCTTTTTACTGGGTTTACTGGGAGACGCTCCTAAAAAAAAGAAACCCATGGTGAGCTCTCACAAAGCAGTGATAATCAGCATTAGTTTGGCCATCTTGATTCCCCCCCAACTCTCACACAGTGCATTTTGTTATTCATTTTTCTTCCTTGATCTCAAAAGTTGTGCAAACAGTTATGTATGTTGAGTCAACAGTAGGATTCTGAATGGACTCAAACTGCAGTTTAAGCACATAAACATTTCAGGTATTTCATTACAATTATGTGTGCGTGTCAACAGCAAATAAACCCTTTTGTTTTGTTTAATATCAATTTTACAAGGTAAGTTCATGTAAAGTCTGGCTATCTGATTTCTGAGACAGTGCAATCCCAGAGTCTTCATCCTTGATGACTTCCCAGGACCAGTTAATGCCAGCCCTGCCTCTGGAATAAAAGGGCCCCAATTAATTCAAGACCTTGGGCTGCTAAAAGCATCAGCAAAGCAATGATCTCCCATACAGGTAGATTTCACAACCATTTAGAGCTTTCAGGTACAGATGAATTCAAAGAATTAATTGGCTCAAAGAAAACTATTAAGGAGGAGGAGGGTAAATGGAATATTCACAAACTTTTGAAATGCCTTTCTAAATTCCACTCACAGCACAATAGAAACTCTATCACAAAAAGTCTGTAGGCATAACTACAGTCAGTTCAAGTCTATTCATTCAAAAGAAATGAAACTAAATTTGCCAAGTGAGACACTGAGGTGTAAAGCAACCCCACACCCACCCACCAAAAATCTGCATATTCACAAGCAGGTGAGGACCTAACAGAACCCTAAGGAAACACCCAACGTGAAAGCAGTTCATAAGACTAAGTTTTGAGGTTTTTTTCCCCAAGTGCCTACTCAGCCTCTCTGCCAGTTTCTGGCCTAAATAATTCTCAAACTTTCCTCCTCTGCCTAACTAGCCCTAATTCAGATGTTACCCATCCCTTCTCTGGGGTAATTTTGACAGGGGGGAAGAAAGAAGAGAAGGGAAAAAAAAAAAAAAAATCATCAAGAAACAACATCTGCTAGGGATGTCTATATATATATATAGTTACTGAAAAATATCAAATACAGAAATAAAGCAAAAATAGACAGCTTTTTTTTTTTTTTTTAAACTTTAGTATTGTAAACAAGCTTACTGTAGTTCCTATGAGAAAGCAAAGTCAATGGTCACTAAATCATCTGTGTACCCACAGGCATGAAGGATAGTGTTGATCCTGTCACATCCTAAAATCGATTTAGTTTAGGCTGTTTTTAAAGACACACAACAGTGGAGACACCACAACCGCTCTAGGTCCTCCTCTCCCCACCCACCCCAGGAATATACTAGAGTTGAAAATCTTCACCATGAACAGTTGAAAATTTTTGTCCCACCACTATTTTTCCCTCCAGATCCACCCCGTAATCTTCTATCCCTCTGTATACACAACCCAACTTCCTTTAGCTTTTTCTCCTAGGTCACCCCCTTTGATCCTTTAACCACGCTCCCAACACCTCTGAGCTCTTTCTAGCCACATCCTTCTTGAAGCATGAAGTTCATCAGCTGAGGTCTTAAAGCCAAGTACAGCAAATAGRCAGTCCTATCCCTCAGCTTTACTCACAACTCCTTCTAGCTCACATCAAAGGAAAAGGACCCTTACATCTTACACATATGCAGAAAAACATACTAGATTTAGTGAACAAAAACTGTGCTTGGAAAGAAAATGCATGAAGTTCTTCAGAACTAAGAGCAAACTGCTCACTAGAGGGAGCCCCCATAAAGGGCATGAACACGCTCGGCTGGTGCGATGGAAAAGGATGGCACAAACCTAACATCACTGTAAAATCAACTCAGACTCAGTCACTGCTAAAATATCCAGGATTTTAAAGTCTAGTACACTTTAAAGTATCTTAATTTTTGAAACAGGTCTCAGACATCCAATTGCAGAAATCCCTATAGCAATACTAAAGAGCTTGCAACCAAGCGGAGGAGAAAAACCTACAGCTGGAAGAGCTTCTGTTAAAAACACATTTTTATTTTAAAACTATTTGATAATGAAAGAGTAGGGCACACACAAAGTAGTAAAAATAGTTATTAAAACCCCATAGTATGAAGCGATACCTATGGCAAAGAARGTGGCTCTTGGCACTTTTGCACAAAGCAAAAGCAGGTAAGAGAATAAATTAAAGAACAAGTGAAAAGTGAAAAGGTTTTACAGCAGCTAGGCTCACAGGCTTGAGGTATTAAAATGAAATTTTGTTTAACAAGTCAGACAATGTTTTTTTTCCTCTAGTTCATAAAAACAAGAGTAACAAACTGAATTGCAAGAAACAAAGCTGAAWATGGGAGAGTTTCATCATTTATAGTCAGCTTTAGAATTCACAGCTGAAGGAAGTAAATTAATTCCAAGCTAAAAATAAATAATAAGTCTGCCCACTATCTCATCCCTGCTACAACAGCTACTAGTAGAAACATGTATCCCCACAAGGGAGGCTTCTCCAACAGCAGTCTACAACATGATCTGGAAACAGCGCTGGGAAAAGAACCTGAGCAAGGGACAAGAGTCACAACATCGACATCCCAACACCCCAGACAAGAGCCAGCCCTTCCACTCCTAAGACAATCCTCAGCAAAGCCTGGACTGGGACACTGCCCCACTTTTCTTGGGCTGCTGAAAAAACAAAGGAGTTGAGTGAGCTTTAAAAGTGCATCTGACCACAGGGAAAGGTACCGCAACCATTCTGCTACATACTCTGTGCACTCTTCCCTTCGGTGCCTTTTTTTTTTTTAATGCTTTGTTTTTACAAGTGTCTTGTACAGATTAAAAATGATAAACTATTAGCAATTACTAATCTCACATTTAACACAGCTTTCCACTCCATTTGTTTCTGCTTAGGCTTACGGAGCGTTAGAGAAGACAGATTGTAAGATCTGTTACACTACGTGCCTGCTTCTACTCCTACTAACCGTGGATGATTCTACAGGAAAGGCAATTGCTTATCTAAATCAAGATAAGCATTATTTCCATATGTTTYATCACCACAGGGAAAGCATTCACAGATGCACTCTAGTACTTCAGATTTGTAGTACAGATTTGCTCTATCACTTCTTGGACTTAAACGAGATCAGAACCTGAGCACAAGGAAGAAACATCTGTTGCAGACAAATCACTTTCCACCTAGCCAAAAATGCAGCACATGATGCAAGTCAAAGGCACTTGATGATGAACACCAACACCTTCTCCCTGGCTGCACACTCTGCCAATATGCTCCGTTTCAGCTAATTACAAAGTGGCATAATTGGATTAGCTGAGGACTATAGCCAAGTACGAAGCTTATGAGGCACACAGACACGAATCACAGATGAGGTTGGGTGGGACCTCTAGAGATCGTCAAGCCCAACCTCCCCACTCAAAGCAGGGTCACCCAAAGCAAGTTGCCCAGGACCCTGTCCCAGCTGGATTTTGAGTATCTCCAAAGATGGAGACCCCACAACCTCTCTGAGCAACCTGTTCCAGTGTTCAGCCACTCCCACAGTAAGCATGTGTTTTCTTACGCTCAGAAAGAATTTCCCCTTTCAACTTGTGCCCATTGCCTCTTGTCCTGTCACTGTGTATCGCTAAGAAGAGCCTGGAGCCATCTTCTTCACACCCTCCCATCATATGTTTAAAAATATTGATCAGACCCCATCCGGACCATCTTTTCTTCAGGCTAAACCCGAGCTCTCTCAGCCTCTCCTTGCAGAAGAGATGCTCCAGTCCTTTAATCATTTTTGTGGCTCACCTGGTGCATCAACTACACTTCCCAGTTTTGTACCACTCACAAATCTCCTGAGGTTGCACTCTGACCCATCTTCCAGGTCAGGAGGTCATGGTATCTCCCATTCAAGATTTTTCAGGAGGTATAAAATATCCCCACCTGAGGACGTGAGCATCACTTGATGTCCACCGGTTAACTGAGGAGCCCACATCCAATGAACCACACCGTAATTGAGTTCAACAGTGCTGTAACACACCCCTCTAAAGCTACTGCAAAAAGCCCAGAACTAACTCACTTGGTCCAGGTTAAATGTAGTGATATGGCTAACAGCAGCCCACGAACAGGGTTGTAAATACGAGCCTCTACTTTTCAGCCACATGATTGAATTGGAGCCATTGAAGACTATGTTACAYGTTAAAGAGAGAAAGAGCACTGTACCATGAGAATTGATAAAAAATAGCCAGTCAGTCCTAACAACCCACACAACGCTCACGCAAAATGCAGTTATTCTCATGTTACAAGGGTCTTGCACAGTCCTTACAGTGTTATGTTCCAACCTTTTCCTCAGTCTAGCCCATACAACTCTATGTCCCCCAAAAAACAAAATTGAGTGGCAAAAACAACCTTTAAGTCTGGGAGCAGAGGAAGGAGAGAGAATGGAAAAACTTGCCCTTTTTCTAAAGTTTTTGTAAAACAAGGGAAGACTTCGTATGGAGTGCAAAAGTACCAACGTTTGACAAAGCAGTAATAACAAACAAAAAGAACAAGAAAAGGAATACATTCTCGATTCTTATTTGTGATGCAACCTGGTCTGCAGGGACACACAATTGTCAATCCATAAATCAAAGTCTTCTCACTTCAGTGGCATGCACAGTGACAGCAAGGACATGATGTAAGCAGGCTGAGGCCCTAGGGTATCTGTGTGTTTACTTGGAGGGTCAGCATCCAACTGCTATGGTTGCTACACTTGCTTCTGCTGGCTTGAGATTTCATGATTTAGGGTCCATAGGAATGGCTGCTGGTTTAGCTGTGACCCAGAAGGAGCTGTGCTTTGTGTATTTAAAGAGACTCATTCAATCACTGTCTTGTTCAGTGGTTTGGGTTTTTTTGG